>CM021110.1:76947546-77115514 GCA_007115665.2 Sequoiadendron giganteum
TGCTCTCTCTCTCTCTTTTTGATTTGGACTGCTTTTCTATATGCATTTTCATGTTATTCATTTCTACGCCCTTGTTTATTGAGTGTGTGCTTCTTGGGCGTTTTGGGGGTTCATGCCTTGCCAATTTGGCATTTGGCATTTCTAAGTTGGGGAATTTCCCATTCTGTTTAGGTGCCATTCCTGGGTGTTGTTTTGAGCTTGTCTTTCAATTTTATCTCGGGTAGCTTGCTTGTATTTGCCATGAATTTTCTATCCTTGTGGGCAAGCAAGTCGTGCCTGAGCCATTTTGTGCTATCATGGTGAAAGATTTAGGGTTTTTGACTTAGGGCATAGCTAATCCCTCTCAATTTACTGAGAGGTGAGTTTTGAATTCAAGGTTGATTCATTGGAGGTTTAGGTCAAGTCGTTGTCGAGCTCCAGGTTCTTAAATTCGTGATCATTCGATCTATTTGGGTGAGGACGAAAGAAACGTAGGTGTTCAAGTTTTCAGTGCCTTCACGGAATTCCCCATCTGTCGAAATTCCCTGAGTTTTCCCGTTTCCTCTTTGTTCTTCGCAATGTGCTTCAATCTAGATTTTTACCTATCTCATAGATTTTTGCTGCCTCCATATTTTCCCAGTGTCCATTGCTTGGTCATTCTACCGAAATTGTGCTTTAGTGGCAATATTGTATTGATTTCATTGAAATCCGCACCCTCGGGATTTTCCCGAATGTTCTGCACTTCCTTCATTTTCCCGAATTGTTGAAACTGTTGTCATTCTCGAAGATTTTTGTCCAAGGCGAATTTTTCTGAGGTTTGTGGGAATGAAGAATTTGATAGTTATATGAAGATTTGCTTGGTGATTGTGCATTTTAAAGGATCAAATTAACTTATGCTAAGTTGTGTCAAAGGATTCTTTGATTAAATTGATTGATTAAATGATTATATGGATGTTTGTATGCCTATTTCGTTGGATTTCGCTTGGTCTGGATTTCCCCAGAATTCCTCTCCAATCTGGATTCCATGAGGGGGGCTAAATCCTGAACTTTGAAATAATTGATTTGATATGGATCTAGTTGAACTTTTTGTTTATCTTGGATCTTATTTTGGCATCTTTACTTGTTTGTAGACAGGATCAGGTCAAGTTGTTGCTGGGTAAGGCAAGGGAAAGGCAATGGATCCAAGTGCTGAAGGTTTTGCTATCTCCAAGGCAAAGAGAATGAAGATGGGAATCTAATTCAATGCCACATCTTTGAGGCTGTGAAGGATAGGCCAGTTGGAGAGATTGATTGGTTAAAAGATACATAAAGAAAGGAAGCAAATTGAGGACACTTTGACTAGCATTTATGATAAGTGTATCTCCTTCTTTGAAATCATGACAGGGAGAAAGAAATTCGCTCCAAAGCATCTCAGTTTGGAACAACTCAGGAGATGGTGGAGAGATGTCTACTCTCCAATCAATGAAGGTCCAGTTACTGAACATCAGTTAGATGATGTCGCAACCTATATTGCAGTCATTGACAGGTATCTAACAAATAGGGTTGATTGGGATAGTGCAGTGAAGTAGGCAAGAGAGGACATCAAGTCTCTTGAGAGAAATATTAGGGTTTTTCTTGTGCCACCTATTTCCAAATTGGACAGGGTATTATTGGCAGTGCATGGTGAAGTGGAGCATGCCAAGGACAAGGATGGGAAATAGTTATATAGGGCTACATCAAATTTTGTGCTTCCCATTATTCACATGCATTGGATCAATTTTTTGAGACCCCAGGCCGACTTGGATGAAATTGGTGCAAATTGCACATTTCATGTTGTTTTCGAATATCTTTTGGGGCCAACCTATTGTGTGGCATTTATTATTGTAAACCCTATTTGGGTCGACCCATCTTGGGGGGGTTCTCTATAAATTGAGCATGATGCCTCATTTGTAAGATGATATAGTAGCATATAGAAGAATAGAATAGTTGAAATTTAGAAGATTTCACATTTGAGCAAATTGTAGGAGTATTAATTAGGGTTTATCTTCAAGCAAATGTTGTAACAGAAGACTGGAATTGTTGCCTTTTTGGCTGATTTTATATAAGAAAGGATATTGTGACTTGGTATCTTTCTTGTGTTGAGTTTTATTTGGCATGGTTCTTGTTATTCTATGTTTAAAATTGCTTAAGTCTATTGTTAGATGGTTTGATGATGTTTAGAGTTTTATGCTTGAAGTGTTTGTAGTGATGATCTCTAGTCCATACTTTTTGCAGTTAGTTGATTGTTAGTTGCTTTGCAAAGTTAGCCTGGACTTAAAATTGTGCTTAGTTCAATTATGAATGTTTGTTCATCTCAATTGCAATAGGGTTGTCTTGAATTAATATGCATGATTTGAAAATCTTTAACACCTTAGAAGATTGCACTATTCCTATAAGATTGCAGATTTATCTGGGTTGAACAAAAAGTAGTTTATGAGGGATCGGTCCATTTTGAGCATCTTATCTTTTGCATTGTCAATCTTAGGGTTAGAATTAGTCTTAGAATTATCTTTGAAACCTTTTATCTTTTGTTATTTCTTTATTATCTGGTTTAAATTTAGGGTTTGAAGTATCAACTTATTGCTAGATCTGATAAATTTGAGTCCAGTATTTGCTTGTAGTAAGATCCCTTTGTGATTACCAGCATTTTCACATTATCTCTGAGGTTTTTTGTTGCATTGTCAAGACCTGACATTAGAGACCTTTGGGTTATCTCTTTTCCAATAGAGATTTACCTTTCAAGAGAGCTAGGATATCACATTATGTCTAAGTTGTTGTTGTGCAGGAAACACCATCAACAAATAGTACTCTCACATTCTTACAACGTTGTCCACAACTCTCTTAGCTCTCATAGCCTTTTTTCTCTCTCTTTCTAAAGCTCTCTCTTGGGCTTCCTCATGTCTTGCAGGTGATATCTATCTACTTATCTTGTGTCTTTGAGAACCTTGGGATTTTTCACATCCCTTATCTATACATATTGTCATCTTGTCTATTTATATTTTTTCCTATCTATTTCATGATACGGGTTCTCCTCCATAGCGTGATTTTCTTTTTATCACTCATTATGTACTATGTGTCTTTACATTCACTATCTATTTGGCTACTGTGGAGGTGGAAACACCAAAATAGGGACTTGACTAAGGCAAGTCTCCAAACAACCCCAACATTTTTCCTCAAATTGTATGTAAGTATTGAAGATATTTCTTTGTTGGAGGATTCATTTCTTGGGTTGTTGTAAGCTTCCTCTTTCTCTCACTTTATCATTTACATTTTACCCAATTTACTTTACTTTATTTCAGTTTTGATATATTTTGTTATTTTCCCACATTCTGGAAGTTCTTAGTAATCAAATTGTTAGTAGTCACTTCTTTTTTTTTTGTGACATTCTCAATTTTTGGTTCGTATGAGACACTAGTGCGCTTCTAGGAAACTACCGCACTGCACTATTGTCTGTATGTTGCTCTTCCATCCTTTGGCCAAAAACTTGTTAGTATGTCCTGAAAATATCTATGACCTACTCATTCTGATTTTGGAACTCTTATCACTTGAGCGCTATTCTTTATTAGATAATCTGAGGTAGTTTATGGTAGTTCATTCCTTGGGACTTTCTTGGTAACCAAGAGACTCATGAGCAGTGAATCCCCCTTCTCTACACAACCCAATACATATCCTAAACTCCTCATCAATGAATGATAATATATACATAAGGAGATAACCATGCTATCCATCCCTCAAAATGAATCCTCTAGAACTAACTAACCATAGCTCATGATCCATATCTATGAAAGATAAATCAATATAATCTCATGCTCAACAATCCTCAAATGAGTCTCCTAAAATCAATCATCATGATTCAACTCATTCCCATGAGAAATCAAAGCACGAAACATAATCACATCAAAAATAGGATGGGAAATATCTATTAGATGATAAAACACCAAGTAGACCAAGAGTGGGGAATGAGAAAGCTCCTCTAGGATAACCAATCGATCATGACTCTCTCCAAGAACAATCTCCTCTATAGGTCCATCATGAACTCACATTTATAACCAAGTGAAGGCACCTCGATATCCATGGTGAAACCTCCAAAGAGTAACCATCTCAAGCATATGTCTCTAATCATAAGAGAGTAGCCTCACCCACCTCTCCAAGTATCCATGAGCACCTCCAACCGATCAATCCATTCTAAGCTCCAAATGTAACACAACATCCTCATGAAGCTCCCAATCAAAGATTAATGTACTCAACTAAGATAACCATCAAGGTAAATGTCAAAGCTCCAATTGTAGAATAAGGAACCCAACATGACATCATGATCTAACCATCTCCTCCTAGGAGATCACATGCAACAATGCATGCATCCTAGTCTCAAGAGAACCCGCACCATGCCAAAACTCTAATCTAGAATCAAGAGTACATCATGACATAATAATAATCACACTCTTAATGAAGAATCAACATCTCCAATCACATGAAGATAACCATCCCCTACTAGTGTACCTGTAAATGTGAAATAAATCCTCTCTAGCAACAAGATCTAAGAGCTCCTCCAAGACATCCACAAACACTAAAGAAGATCATCCATCACCAAAGATGAATCACATCACTACCAACAACTCTCATTGAATCTTGAAACCGAGATACACATGACTTTATGACAACCATCTCCTCCATGAAGAACATCTAGGTTCAAAAACGTAAATGAAATGCCAATCATACCAAGTAGAACCAAGATCTCCAAGCCAAGAAGATACAACTGCCATCAAAACATAAGGAATCAATCCTACATCGTACTGTCAAAAACTCCCATTGAAATGTGTAACCAATGAAATAACCAAACTATCATGACAACATGATAAACCACATGCTACAAGTCCCAACAATTGACTAATCAGGTACTCTAATCATCTATCCTCTCATCTCAAAGCAACATACCAATGCATAAATGACCGTAGATAAGGCCAACTAACAAATTTTGCATCAACACTGAATCAATCTTGTGGATATAGATAGTCCACATCCGATTCATCATACTGCAAGAAAATGGGTAGCTAATCCACAACCTACATAACTCAAAGATCCCAAAAACTAAAGCATGCAAACTCATCATCGCATTAGTAACCAACAAATTGAGATATCAAAGAAGATAATCATGTATATAACAAGACTCAAACATGAAATTAACCATAAAACTGATTTACCAATCATGTCCACAAACGATTGAACATATTCAAGGAACTAATCAAGCACCAAACAGATAAAAATAACCTCCTAACACCAAACCATAACACCACTAGACAACCACATATATGATCATGTCATGTTAATGCTCAAATATGCCTGCATATCCATGACACCATAGTCAAATCCAACACTACACCTACACTCAGTTATCACCCACACGAGACTCCAAGTCTCCACTTGTTTCAACCCATGTCCTCAAAACTGAAGACATAATGTGTACCTATCACCATCAAAGTCCAACTCTGAAAAACACTTATAAACCTACACCATGAAGCACCAAACTAATAATCAGTTGTACCATCATGAAAATCACATGAAAACATACTCCCTCAAGGTTTCACCTCTTGACTCATCCAGATGCTCACACGATTACACCTTCAATCTCAGGCACCCACGAGTTTTCAAACAAGTATACAACTCTCTCTACTCATCAAAATGAGAAAATATTAGCACCACTATGAATAAAACTGAACATGCTCTCTAGTGCCTATTCAAAATCAAAAAATTGATTTTGTATACAAAAGTTATGGCCAAAACCATGAAACGTAGAACATCTAAATTTTAGGCTCCAAAAATGAAACAAACCAAAAAATAATGGAACCAAACCTATACTGTCGTGTAGTTCTCAGAATCACGTTACCAACAAGTATAAGAAATTGAAAATCGGACATCTTGGGTGAAATTTATGTCCTTCGGAAGAAAAAATGTCCAATTTTCTTTATTGGTGGCTCTATGGTGGCCCTTGGGTGACATTCCGCTGAAGGGGTGGCAGAAATGGGCGACGAAATCCAAAAAATTTAAATTTCATTATAATTTTCATTTGAAAACTTTTCACCAATGGATTTTAAATTGTTTTAAAAATATTTTAATTTTGGTGGTATAAATTTTTGAACCCCAGCTAGGGTGGGTGGTTCCCCAGCAAATCGAGGGCCTGATCGATGGGAGATAAGCCAAGGGTTCATTTGCAACACTTCCACCACAAAGCCCTCACATGAACACACATCCAATAAACCTTTTTGACCCAATATTTCTCACACCCCAAATCTGCAAACAACCCATCATAACAAAAAACCTAAAACCATCAGATTTATAAAAAAAAACCTAGAAAACCCTCACATCTTGCCATGTCTTTCAATATTTCTATGCAAGCCCTAGATTCAAACTTAACAATAGATTTACTCAGTTAAGGGTTATCCAACCAGAACCATGGCTCTCATAACAAATGAAAGGAAACTTGCAGCCATCTAATAATCATTTCCACATAACCCAAAAGAAAAATCTATGCAAAAAAGTATTCAGACTCCACATGCAAGAGAATATACAACATACCCATCAAAAGATGACACAAGCTATAGCTTGAGAAAACCTGTTATCTCCTAAGCTTGCACCCGAACTGATTTGTAAAACTCAGTTAGCTAGAGAAACATGGAAACACTTCAAGGCTTTGGGGAACCTAATGATGAAATGAATCTCCGGATCGGTCGGCTTCCTAGCTAGTAATATCACCTAAATTACTGACTTTTTGAAGGAAAAAGGGAAGAGGATTGCTAAAAATGAAATACTGAAAGTGGGAAAATTGGGTGATACACCAAACTAACAAGAGCTATGAAACATTCAGACTGACACACTTGAATGTTGATGATAAATACTAGACTGCACAACATGTTACTGTAAGTTTATGCATAAATGTTTCATGAAAAGGTCTGAATCGCATACACTTTCAAGAAGGAAAGGCAACTTTCACAAATTGAAAAGGTTTATATGCAATTTTTAAAACACAATTCATAACCCGCATAACCTTACTTTTGTAGAAAAGGCGTGATACATGAGACAAAGTTATAGGAAAATAGAAAAAAATTACAAATAACTTGATCAATCACTTGGTAATGCACAATGCTCGCAAGAAAAGGAAGGAAAAATAAGATCATCAATGGTGTCTAAGGTAAATTATGTATTTCATACTCCAAAATGGGTTACAAAGATATGTAAATTCTGACAAAGGATTGTAAAAGTCACAAGGCAGAAAAATACAACTCAAGAACTAACTCAATAATGAGTAGCAAAAGATACTAAGTAGCCAAGCTCCATCAAAACGGGTTCTAGAAACCTCATGAGTCGGATGCAACAAAAAGCCCACAAATCTAGCCCCTATATCTCATCCAAAAGAGCTCCAAATGGGTGAAAAGGTCAAACTTGACCAAGTCCATAAGAGTGACTCAAGAAACACCCCCCAAAAATGCTCAAAACTTGGTCAAAAAGGCTAAATCTCCTCTAACAAAGATGAACCACCTCCTAGATGCCCTCCCAATGTCTGCCAACTAAAAACAACCTTCCCATATTCCCTCCATGATCATAAATTCAAACACATCCGCCTTCCCTATGACTTAGTCACATTGACACATGTTCCTATTTGCACTCAAAAGATAATGATTCAAACTAAATTATTTATAAACTATCATTTAGATTAATCATTTACAATATATAAAAATATGCAAAATACAAGACTCATCTCCCATGTATCGATACATTATTATGTGAATGAAATTACTAAGTCAAAGATTGAATTAGTCATGCATAAGTCATTAATCATATTTTATGCCTGAATTACAAGGCAAAAGGCAAAAAACCATGGGGAATTAGTTTGCATCACATTTTAAAAATAAATATCAAAAAATGCCAAACTTTCTATCAGCATTTGCTTAGGGTTAGGAACCCTAATGAAAAAAAGCAAGGGAAAAGAAAACACTTCCACTTCATTTCTCATGAAATTGTAAAGAAGCTTGGTCGCCGTCGACTTAGGGTTTGTGGAAACTTAGAGACCTCTGATGAATCAACAAGATGGAAAAAGGAATAGATCTGCATATCTTCTGTAGATTCAACTCCATGATTAACATAGAGGTAAGCATTCTTAGAGGTAACTTTGATTAAAAAAAACCTTTATTCCTATTTGATTTTCACCTGTACAGGCCCTCCATGGCCGTGGCATATGCATTTTTCTGATGATCTCCATATGTTTTCTCTCTCTATTGATTTCTTATCTTCTGACCACCATGGAGAGTGGATTCTTGAAGCCATGGAACGTATTTCATATGGTGACCTTACTCTGTGATGACTCGAAACTGAATCTAGGTAAGCACAAATACATGAAATATCTACATATTTTGAGTCATCCAGTCCTTTAAAAAGAAATGCATAAAAGATAGGTCATGGGTTAAAACTCTTTGCACTGGATCTGTAATGACTTGAAACCCTCCTTTCCTTTTATGTATTTGTATTTGATGTAAAAGACTTGGCTTTCCATGAGAAATGTTGCCCCGTGAAAAACATAATCTTGCAAAAGAATTGAAACCTTTGCATAGTACGAGTATAGTTCAAGGGCTTGATGCATCTTTTATTTCCTTCCTGTACAACAAAACATAAAAACGAGTTCACCCTTTGCATATTCAAGTCCCTAAAATTCCTGCTAATTTTTGATAGTCCATCATTGCAAATTGTTTGTCCCTTCACCCACTATGCATTTCTCATATATTATGAATCTAGTAAAATTTTCAATGTTAAGACAATATTCTTGACCAAGAATCGAGGATTTTTTGGAAATATTGAGAGATCTAAAAGCCTTTCATGGAAAACTCTATTATTTCCATTTCCTAGTTAACATAAAACCTATAGCCTCATTTGAACTTGAAGTTTTTTTTTTTTTGCTAACTGAGGGTTTCTACTTTTTGAGGTTCAAATTGATGAAACCTCCAAGACATTGCTTTAACTTATCTGCAATTTTTTGTGTTTCTTGGCTCATGAACATTGTAGTTTTCATTTTAGGTATCTCCAGACTTTTTCAACATTTCAAGCTCCACCCCATAAAACTATAAAGGGAATGATACGGATTTCCTGCCTCAGACTCTGGAAGTCTGAACCATGGTGACTATCATGTTGTTCATGAGTCCTTTATCATTGCCATTCATTATATTTAAATAGCATTGAGATGATAATATTTCCTTTATAGGAAATATGTAGAGCCGGAAAGATCTTGCCATCACTCTCCTACTATCACTTGATGTCATATACTGTGAAGATTTGCTTCTAGTCACCTGGTCAGATTGCATTTCATACTCAAATGTGACTGTATTACCTTCTTCATGTGACCTATTCCCTATAAGCACTATCACTGAGATGAACAGATTTACTAACTAAAATGAACAGAAATACCAACTAAAAGTTGAGGATGACTTTCCTTGCTCCTTTGACTATCATAACCTGTTCTTTTCTCCACGCTCTCATAGGTGCTATAAGGGATTTGCATGGTCTTGAGGCCTTATATACTTGATAGAAGATGAATGCATTTGCTATCCCTTTACCATCTCTCTGTCATAGTAGTGAGATGTGACTTGATGTGACTGCCCTCATATATTATTATGCTTTAAAAGTGTAAAAAGCAGATATGTCCCTATTTTGACACCATCATGATAATGCCATCACCTGTTATCTCATTCACATGTATATCATAGGATTTATAACTTTCTTGCTTGTAAAGGGATTGTCATGCCCTTTGAACACTTATTACATTTGCAAAAAGCTTCAACATCTTTCTTGGCATGTCACTGCATGAAATACTTATATGAAGGTATCATGAAATGCTCTTTATCTTGGTACTATCTCTCGATCACTAATTTGGACTAAATCATAAACTTATAATAGAAGTATGCCTCTTTCATTGAGCAATACAGGATTTCTGATATGGCAAGAGTATTCCATTGCATCTATGTTGCCATGTTTGATCATTGTTAATCCAAACCATGTGTGCTAACAGAAGATATGACTACTCTTAGTGTTTAAACTATTGTTTTCTAATCAGAATATGCTATCCTTTTAAGATATATTGCTCCTTAAAGACAACTAGTTGTTCCTCCATGAAAGACCAACTCTCCATATTTTCTCTATTTTGTTCAATAACATATAGCACTAAAAATCACTACTCCTGCTACATTGAATCACTATCCCATGCTATAATTAATCATTGATCATTGTGCATACTCACCTTGATTGTTCCATTAACAGATAAATGCAATGAGTATATATTTCTTTAGTTTCAATCATTGTTATTTTCTTCATTATCATCTTGTTCTTGCTGCTATGAATCCTATTGAACAAGCATTCATTATTTGTGAAAATGAGCTAACATACTCACTGCTATGAATGATATATACTTATTTAATAGCATTACAAGCATGGAGACTCCAAATTCTCATCTCTTTTGAAGTTCAATAAGATAGCACATTGGGCTCAACCCTTGTGGGAGCTTCATTTAACCCACGTGCTGAAATTTGACAAAACAAAATAGAAACATACTTTTCCTGTATCTGCACATAAAGCAAACAAGTTAGAAAAACAATGCATATTTTGGATGTGTTTGATGACCTTGATGATTCTCTGAGACACCTAAAGTGTTCATATATTTTTTAATGCATATGGATATCAGTATATATGTGGATAGGTGTATGTTCATGTATGATTTGAAACATTTCATTGCTTAGATCATTGCTCTAATATAATTGTTTTTCCCAAATGAAGGACTAGGAGCAGCACGGAGCTAGGAAGGACACAAATAGCTCGAGGCAGCACCGGACAAGACGACACACCTAGAACCAGTCATTCCAGGCAATGACCGGTTCCTTTCTTTACATGCACATTTTACTTATTCATGTATATATTTTCCTTTATTTGCATTGAATAAGTTATGGCCAGTCTCACGGCTTGTGTGAGACAATGTACATTTCTACATTCAATAAAGATTATTGTTCTGTTCAAAAAGACTTGTGTGAATCCTTCTTCTGTTACATGCATATGTATGGATGCAGTAATTTGTAAAATGAAATATTTTAGATTATTTCATTTGTGCAAATGAATGTAATGAAAGAAATATTTAAAATGTACCCTTTTCTCAGTTTAAAAACAATAAGCTCTACCGGATTGAGCTGTATGTAAAATTTGGTAATAATTTTTGGTGACCTCTGTAGAGTGTTTGCTTGCTAAACACCATTGACCAGTTTACTAGACCTATCCTTGGGCATGAAGTCACTTAGAAACTAGGATCAAAACTTAGGAAAATAGATTCAAAACTTTTGTAACTCAATTTGACTGCATGAATGACACCAAGGCACCATGAAAACAAAAATAGCACAAAGAAAATATCTAGTTGTGCAAAACCAACACTTAGGGAATTAAAATTACATCTAATCTAATGTGCAGTAGCACTTTATTGAAAAAATAAACCTAACCTAGTATGTACAAAGGTAGATCATACCTCAAAACAAAGTTTGAGGTGAACCCCATTAACTGGGATTGGCAAGATTTCTCCATCCATTTTTGATAACTGGAATGCATTGTGCTCCTTGCACTCAATAATAACAAAAGGGCCAGTCCAGAAGTTATCAAAATTTGAGTGCTTACCTAGCCTACTCTTCAGCACATCCCACTTGAGAACAACATCACCCTCCTTGAAAACTTTGGGTGTAGCCTTCTTATCAAATACCCTCTTTGTTTGGAGTTGATGATACTCCAAAGACTTCATAGCTTTATCTCTTGTCTCTTCCAGCTCCATGAGCTCAGCATATCTTACAGACATTGGGTCTTTTCTTTCAAACATCTCCAGTTGATGTACAATATCAAGAGATGGAAGCTCTATAGATAAAGGCAATCTTGCCTCTTTACCATAAACCAGTACATATGGGGAATTTCCAACTGACCTCTTAAGAGTTATTTTATCTACCCACATAGCAGATTTCAATGTGGTATGCCAAACTCTCTGATTCTCCTTCATGGTTCTTCTAATAATCCTAATCAGATTCTTGTTAGTACTCTCAGCCAAACCATTACCCTGCGGGTAATAATTTGAAGAGGTATTCAAATGAATTCCATTCTTCACAGCCCAATCACTTACTCTTAAACCAACAAATCCATAGCATTATCAAAAATAATTGAGTCAGGTACTCCAAACCTAGTGACTATATCCTCATAAAAACTCAGAACAGAAGATTCATTAGCTTCTTTCAAAGCTACTGCTTTTGTCCATAGTGTAAAATAGTTAGTTGTTGTAAGCACCCACCTGTGACCAACACTGGAAGGTGGATTTATAGGTCCAATGAAATCAATGCCCCATCTCATGAAGGGCTTCTCTACCTGAATAGGCTACCAAGGTAAAGCTGGCAGCCTCTCTTTTCCTGCAAAAA
Organism: Sequoiadendron giganteum; assembly: GCA_007115665.2. NCBI lineage: Eukaryota > Viridiplantae > Streptophyta > Pinopsida > Cupressales > Cupressaceae > Sequoiadendron > Sequoiadendron giganteum. The sequence continues at coordinate 76,960,014 of CM021110.1, forward strand.
GAGCACACTTTACACACTTCCTTGCCCAAGCATGGGCATCTTTAAATAAGTTGGGCCAATAATAACCAGCACGCATTATCTTCCAAGTTGTAGTTCTTGGGGCAAAATGACCCCCTGCAGTTCCATCATCGAACTCGTGAAGCACTTTTTTTGTTTGATCAGTATCAACACATCTTAACAAAACACCATTTAGATCCTTCCTAAAAAGCACATTATCAATCAAAACATATGGGATAGACTAAAACCTGAAGTACCTTCTCTTAGCTCTATCAAGACTTGGTGGACATTCACCAGTCTATAGGAAATGGGTCATACCTTGAATCCAACCTGCATCTAATATAGGTGTAGCATTTTGATTCTCATTTTCATTGACTAGAACAGTCTTTGATTCTGATTTATGCTCATCTTCAGGACTTGAGGCCAACTGTTCACATAGTCCTCAACCCCTGACAAGTTTGGTGATCTTGATATCAACGTTAAATTCCATAACTCTTGTAATCCACCCAACTCTTTTTCTCATTCAGGTCTCTACTCAGCAGAAACTCCTTCAGACTAGGGTGTGCAACCATAACATGAATCTTATTGTTAGAGATTAGAGGCTTAAATTTCTTTAAGCTCAGGTGATCACAGCAAGAACATGTTTCTCAAAAAAAGTTTACTTCTACTCATAATCAGCTAAACCTTGACTGAAAAAGGCTATTAGCTGCTCTAAATCATCATTATTTTTCTAAACCAGCATAGTAGAAATTGAACTTAAGCTACCAAAAGCATACAGAGTGAAATCCTTTGAGAAATCTAGGTTTACCAGAGTGGGAGTTGATTCCAAAGCCTCTTTGATTGCTTCAAAATTGTACTTGGCTTCTCTAGTCCAACTAAAAACTGCATTTTTCTTCAACATGGTTGTCAAAGGCTTTAAAAGGTTTGCAACATCAGGTATAAACCTTCTCAAAAAATTAATTATGCTTAAGAAATTTTGCAGCCCCTTCTTGTGATTGAGTAATGGCAGCTCCAAAATAGCTTTAACTTGCTCAGGATCAATGGTGATCCCCTGCTTTGACACTATGTGTCCAAGAAGCTTGCCTTCATCGACAACAAAAATGCTCTTTTTTAGATTGAGGGATATACCAAACTCCCTGCATCTTTTAAACACTTGTTTTAAATGAGACAGATGCTCATTAGCATTCTTAGAGAATATTGTGACATCATCAAGATATGTGAGGACAATCTTATTGATTAAACTTTGGAAAGCCATGTCCATAGCCCTCTAAAATGTGGCACCAGCATTAGATAAGCCAAAAGGAATTCTCTTATAGGCCATAGTGCCTAACTTAGTTGTAAAAGAAGTTTTGAACTAGTCTTCCTCTTTGATCAGCACCTGGTTATAACCTGAATAACCATCTAATAAGGAGAATCTTTTAGAACCAACAACAACTTGCAGGATCTGCTCCATAGAGGGTAGTGGGTAACGATCTTTTAAAGAATCTCTATTAAGATCCCTAAAGTCTACACAAAGTCTTATCTCCCCATTTTTCTTCCTAACCGGTACAAGGTTAGAAACCCATGAAGTATGTTTAATGGGAAAGATGATACCCCCCTCAACTAGTTTGGTAAGCTCTTTGATCATGAGAGGCTCCAACTTAGGGTTCAAAGGCCTCTGTTTTTGTCTAACAGGCTTGGCATCAAGTTCTAATTCAATAGTATGCTGGGAAATATGGGGATCAAACCCCCTTAAATTAGAATACTCCCATGCAAATACATCATGAAATTCTTGACATAAAACAAGAAAAGCCTGCTTATCTTCAGCTGAACATATTTTGCCTATTTTAAGGAGTTTACCTTTGAAAATATCCAGCTCTTTGTAATGTTCCTCTTTGATCTGCAGACTAACTTTACCCTTATTAAGTTGATCATCAGTGCTAAAAATTGACTCCAAGGTGACAAGTCCCTTGGGTAGCTTATTTGTGTTCAGTTGTATGACTTGATCATCATATTGTTGCTTGAGTTTCTCTTGGTTCACCATAGAAAATTGATTCTCTTCAAGAAGAATGACAGAATCTTCTCATCACTATCAAACACTTGCCAGATAATGTTGTTATCAAGAATTGATGGCCTGACTACAACCTTCACATATTGCTATGTTTTCTCCTTCTTGATATCATTGGGGATATCAAACTGTGCCCCAACAATTGCAAGCCTATTTACATGCTTGTTCTGATTTCTAGGAACATAAACCAAATTAAATGCGTTAAATTATTCAATCAGGTCCCACACTCTATTTCTATAGGACTTCAAGGCATCATTATTTGCAACACTCAAGCCTCTGACCTGATTTACTATCAAATCACTATCTCCATAGACCTTGCGATAATTCACTCCTCTTTTCCTCGCCCATTCCAGTTCTTGAATAAACCCTTCATACTCAGCAGTGTTGTTAGAACAGGAAAAAGAAAAACATAAGGCAGAAAAATATTTGTCACCTTGTGGGGACACAAGCATTGCACCCCCTCCAGCTCCATTCTTACTTCTGGAACCGTCGAAAAACATCTCCAAAAGCTCATTTTGTTGCAACAACGGTTGATATGCACTCTTTTCAAGATTAGGCACCTTTGCATCAGGTTCATGTAACAATAGATACCCATCTGAGCATCTAGAATATGATCATCAGGGTTATCTACCACATTTTATGTTTCCCACTCATTTAACAACACCTCAAGAACAATCTCAGCTTGCAGCTCTTGAGCAGCAGCAAGTTCACTGTCATCAACAACAAAGTTTGTGTCTGCAACACTAGGAACAACATTAATTACACTTGGGTTATAGGGTTCTATATGGTCTTTGGCCAATTTCTTAGACTTTATGGTAACCTTAGTCCCATATCTTGTTCTAAACAACATATGTGACCAATCAATAGACACATAACCTCCTATCTTAGCTGTAAAATCTCTTGACAGACATAAGGCAAAGAAAGGTGGCAGGTCTATGACACATATGTCCTGGGGCACTAAAAAATTTGGGCATGCATGAAGTGCAAGGCTTAGACCCTTGATAACACCTATGGTATCAATTGAAGTCCCATCTAACTGGACAACTCCTTTCTCTAAAGGTTGATACTTTATACCTAGCCTATCAACAATCTATTTCATCATTATAGAACTACTAGCTCCACTATCTACCATAAAATTATGGACTAGTTTACCATTTATGATCAAGGAAACATAAAACAGAGATGGTTTGGAATCCTTGTCCATTTCTTTGTTGGGTTGTTGCTTGTTGTCTTGAGGGGTGTTCGTTAGAAAATTTCTACTCTAACCTATTGATGGCTCATCAGTCACCTTTAAATCCGATAAGGCTGACTGTAACATGTCTTTTTGACTTGGGATAGCTAACGAATCCCACATAGACATTGTTACATTCACCTTTTTCATATTATCAAGTATATTGAAAGGCATAGTTGAACTTACCTTTTGATGGGTTTTTACACCAACATGATCAACTTGCAAGTGTGACTGCTCCTTGGTAGCTCCCTGAGATTTCCTTTGCAATATGCGAGGCACTTGTGATATGGATGGTTCATCAGCTATTGCTTTCCCTTTGTCAGTTGTTTGCTCAAGATCAAAATCTCTTTTCTTCGCTCTTGTGTTTGCTGCAAATGGATCATCTACATTGACTCCACAAAACTCCTCTCCCTACCAGTTTAGCAGAGTAGCATCATTTGTAGGTTGCTCCTACTGCTGTGGAGCTCCATCATTAGGTATGTTTTATTATGAACCTAAAATACTCTGCACCATTAATGCCTAATTAATGAGCCCATTGGAGCATGATGCTTGATTGTGAGGTTGGTTGAAAGGGTAGCACCACTCATACTCAACTGCCAAGTTGTTTTGAACAGGGACAAGGTCCCTAGCTACACTAATAGGTGTTGGTGCATATTCCTAAAAAGGCCTTGTGTTCACATTTTGTCTTGGGCCTTGGTAGTTACCCAAATAAGGTTGCATGTTGCCTTGGTACTGTTGTTGTTGACCTTGATTATGTTGTTGATAAGGTGGTCTATAATATTGTTGCTTCTCCAAACTTATCAATTTGTTACCAAAAGTCTGAAGCAGACTTTTGATCTCCTGTAGCTCTTGTGACGAGTCTGGAACAACAGCTGGTACTGTTGGTACAGCTAGCAAAGGTGCAAAAGGAGAAATCTACAGAGGAATATTCGAGTGAATATCTGAGAAGATAGGCGTTGGTGGCCTATGAGCAAGCTTACCATCCTATATTAAGTTGTTTTCAACTTTGATTGCTACCTCATGCACACCTGGTAAAGACAGACCTACCATTGACTGTATCATGACTGATATGTCATTGTTTATAGCTCTAAGATAGTACAGGAAAGCATAATTAGGAGTAAGTCTTACTGTCTCAGGTATCCTGAATCAAGTCCTCTGAAAATTGAAGTTGAAGTTTGTCATTTTCTCCTGAGGAGCTCTCGTTATGGTTGTAAGTTGTTCCACTAGGGACAAGTTGTCTGATTTGTCTTGAAACTGCTTATACAACTTGTCTTCGAAGTCATCCCAAATAGTAATGGTGCCAACTACCAGACCCTTATACCACTGTAAATCTTTTCCCTTTAACGATGCAGCAAGCAGCCTAACAACTATGTCTTCATGAGTTATGTGATGAACTCCACATAACGAAGCAACATCTCGTATGTCTCGATTGGGGTAGTATGATCCTCCCCAATGAAATTTGGCAAGCTTTTAAGGGCAGCCATTGGCATATCATTGTGTTGTACCAAGTTTAATGGACTGCCTCCACTAAATGACACAAAGGGTTGATTTCTAGCCATCGGAAGTGGCAGAGGTGGATTCAACTGAGTTAAAACAACAATTGATGAACTTGTTGCAGTAGCAGAACTTGAAAATAAAAAGGTAGTAGAACCTAAAGAAACAACAACAACTTTCTTTGGGTCGCTTGATGGTGATCTCACTGTTCTGAAGCTTGGTGAAGCACAATGAGTTTCACTCTGCTTCTTAGATGGTCTACCTCTCCTCCTTGGTGGTGAGAAAAAATATTTAGGTCTTACACCAGGTGGTGTTCGCTGAACTCTCTTCAATGGAGGGGTTCTTTTCGCTGTCCTACCTTGTCTTTTGGGTGGTGACAGCTGCAAAAATTCAAAATCCTTTGCACTCCTTGTTTGGACTTTTCAAATGTGTTGTAACAGCACTAGTTCTATTGTCCCTTCACTTCATGGAGTTGCTAGGTATGCAAGTAAAACCTCTGAAAGGTCTGAACTTACTGGTTGCATACCAAACCAACAAAATGTATTGATGGACGTGTCCCACTAGGCATGCCAAAAAAATGTTATCTCCTAAACTTGCACCTGAACTGATTTGCAAAACTCAGTTAGCTAGAGAAACATGGAAACACTTCAAGGCTTTGGGGAACCTAATGATGAAGTGAATATCTGGATAGGTTGGCTTCCTAGTTGGTAATATCACCTAAATTATTGACTTGTTGAAGGAAAAAGGGAAGAGGATTGCTAAAAATGAAATACTGAAAGTGGAAAAAATTGGGTGATACACCAAACTAACAAGAGCTATGAAACATTTAGACTGGCATACACTTGAATGTTGATGATAAATACTAGACTGCACAACATGTTATTGTAAGTTTATGCATAAATGTTTCATGAAAAGGTCTGGCTTACATACACTTTCAAGAAGGAAAGGCAACTTTCACAAATTGAAAAGGTTTATATGCAATTTTTAAAACACAATTCATAACCCACATAACCTTACTTTTGCAGAAAAGGCATGATACATGAGACAAAGTTATAGGAAAATAGAAAAAAATTATAAATAACTTGATCAATCACTTGGTAATGCACAATGCTCGCAAGAAAAGGAAGGAAAAATAAGATCATCAATGGTGTCTAAGGTAAATTATGTATTTCATACTCCAAAATGGGTTACAAAGATATGTAAATTCTAACAAAGGACTGTAAAAGTCACAAGGCAGAAAAATACAACTCAAAAACTAACTCAATAATGAGTAGCAAAAGATACTAAGTAGCCAAGCTCCATCAAAATAGGTTCTAGAAACCTCATGGGTCAGATGCAACAAAAAGCCCACAAATCTAGCCCTTAGATCTCATCCAAAAGAGCTTCAAATAGGTGAAAAGGTCAAACTTGACCAAGTTCATAAGAGTGACTCAAGAAACACCCCCCAAAAATGCTCAAAACTTGGTCAAAAAGGCTAAATCTCCTCTAACAAAGATGAACCACCTCCTAGGTTCCCTCCTAATGTCTGCCAACTAAAAACAACCTCCCCATATTCCCTCCATGATCATAAATTCAAACACATCCCTCTTCCCTATGAATTAGTCACATTGACACATGTTCCTATTTGCACTCAAAAGATAATGATTCAAACTAAATGATTTATAAACTATCATTTAGATTAATCATTTACAATATATAATAAAATGAAAAATACAAGACTCATCTCCCATGTATCAGTTCATTATTATGTGAAATAAATTACTAAGTCAAAGATTGACTTAGTCATGCATAAGTCATTAATCATAATTTATGCCTGAATTACAACACAAAAGGAAAAAAACCATGGGGAATTAGTTTGCATCACATTTTAAAAATAAATGGCAAAAAATGCCAAACTTTCTATCGGTATTTTCTTAGGGTAGGAACCCTAACGAACAAAAGCAAGGGAAAAGAAAACACTCCCACTTCATTTCTCATGAAGTTGTGAAGAAGCTTGGTCACCGTCGGCTTAGGGTTTGTGGAAACTTAGAGACCTCTGATGAATGAACAAGCTGGAAAAAGGCATAGATCTAGATATCTTCTATAGATTCAACTCCATTATTAACACAGAGGTAAGAATTCTCAAAGGTAACTATGATAAAAAAAAACCTCTATTCCTATTTTATTTTCACCTGTACAGACCCTCCATGGCTACGACATATGCATTTTTCTAATGATCTCCATATGTTTTTCTCTCTCTTTCTGTTGATTTCTTATCTTCTGACCGCCATGGAGAGTGGATTCTTGAAGCCATGGAACGTATTTCATATGGTGACCTCACTCTGTGATGATTCAAAACTGAATCTGGGTAAGCACGAATACATGAAATCTCTGCATCTTTTGAGTCCTTCAGTCCTTTAAAAAGAAATGCATAAAAAAAAGGTTGTGGGTTAAAAAGCTTTGCACTGGGTCTGTAATGACTTGAAACCCTCCTTTCCTTTTCTATATTTTTATTTGATGTAAAATACTTGGCTTTCCATGGGAAATGTTGCCTCATGAAGAACATAATCTTGCAAAAGACTCGAAACCTTTGCATAGTACGGGTATAGTTCAAGGGCTCGATGCATCTTTCTTTCCTTCCTATAGAAAAAAACATGAAAACGAGTTCACCCTTTGCATATTCAAGTCCCTAAAACCCCTGGTAATTTTTGATAGTCCATCATTTCAAATTGTATGTGCCTTCACCCACTGTGCATTTCTCATATATTATGAATCTGGTAAAATTTTCAATGTTAAGACAATATTCTTGACAAAGCATCAAGGATTTTTTGGAAATATTGAGAGATCTAAAAGCCTTTCATGGAAAACTATTATTTCCATTTTATGGGTTAACATCAAACCTGTAGCCTCATTTGAACTAGAAGTTTTTTTTATTTTTTGCTAACTGAGGGTTTCTACTTTTTGAGGTTCAAATTGATGAAACCTCCAAGACATTGCTTTAACTTATCTGCATTTTTTTGTGTTTCTTGGCTCATGAACATTGTAGTTTTCATTCTGGGTATCTCCAAACTTTTTCAACATTTCAAGCTCCACCCCATAAAACTATAAAGGGGATGCTACGAATTTCCTGCCTCAAACTCTGGAAGTCTGAACCATGGTGACCGTCATGTTGTTCATGACGAGTCCTTTATCACTTCCATTGACTATATTTAAATAGCATTGAGATGATAATCTTTCCTTTATAGGCACTGTGTAGGACTGGAAAGAACCTACCATCACTCTCCTACTGTCACTTGATGTCCTATATTGTGAAGGTTTGCTTCTAGTCACCTAGTCAGATTGCATTTCATACTCAAATGTGATTGTATTACCTTCTTCATGTGACCTATTCCCTATAATCAGTGTCACTGAGATGAATAGATTTACCAACTCAAATGAACAGAAATACCAACTAAAAGTTGAGGATGATTGTCCTTGCTCCTTTGACTATCATAACCTGTTCTTTTCTCCATGCTCTCATAGGTGCTATAAGGGATTTGCATGGTCTTGAGGTCTTATATACTTGATAGAAGATGAATGCATTTTCTATCCCTTTACCATCTCTCTGTCATAGTAGTGAGAGGTGACTTGATGTGACTGCTCTCATATATTGTTATTCTTTAAAAGTGTAAAAAGCATATTTTTCCCTGTTTTGACACCATCATGATAATGCCATCACCTGTTATCTCATTCACATGTCTATCATAGGATTTATAACTTTCTTGCTTGTAAAGGGACTGTCATGCTCTTTGAACACTTATTACATTTGCAAAAAGCTTCAACATCTTTCTTGGCATGTCACTGCATGAAATACTTATATGAAGGTCTCATGAAATTCTCTTTATCTTGGTACTATCTCTCGATCACTGATTTGGACTAAATCATAAACCTATAATAGAAGTATGCCTCTTTCATTGAGCAATACAGGATTTCTGATATGGCAAGAGTATTCCATTGCATCTATGTTGCCATGTTTGATCATTGTTAATCCAAACCATGTGTGCTAACATAAGCTATGATTGCTCTTAGTGTTTAAACTAATGTTTTCTAATCAGAATATGCTATCCTTTTAAGATATATTGCTCCTTAAATACAACTAGTTGTTCCTCCATGAAAGACCAACTCTCCATATTTTCTCTATTTTTTCAATAACATATAGCACTAAAAATCACTACTCCTGCTACATTGAATCACTATCCCATGCTATAATTAATCATTGATCATCATTGTGCATACTCACCTTGATTGTTCCATTAATAGATAAATGCAATGAGTATATATTTCTTTAGTTTCAATCATTGTTATTTTCTTCATTATCATCGTGTTCTTGTTGCTACACCTGACTTGTCTTCCTTCATCATTGTAATCCTATTGAACAAGCATTCATTATTTATGACAATGAGCTAACATAATCACCACTATGTATGATATATACTTATTTAATACCATTACAAGCATGGAGACTCTAAATTCTCATGTTTGTTGAAGTTCAATAAGATAGCACGTTGGGCTCAACCCTTGTGGGAGCCTCATTTAACCCACGTGCTAAAATTTGAAAAAACAAAACAACAACATACTTTTCTTGTATCTACACATGTATCAAACAAGTTAGAAAAATAGTGCGTATTTTGGATGTGTTTGATGACCTTGATGATTCTCTGAGACACCTAAAGTGTTCATCGCTTTTTTAATGCATATGGAGATCAGTATATATGTGGATAGGTGTATGTTCATGTATGATTTGAAACCTTTCATTGCTTAGAGAATTTCTCTAATATAATTGCTTTTTCCAAATGTAGGACTAGGAACAACATAGAGCTAGGAAGGACACAAGCAACTCGGGGCAACAGCAGACAAGACGGCGCATCTAGAACCAATCATTCCAGGCAATGATCGGTTCCTTTCTTTACATGCACATTTTACTTATTCATGTATATATTTTCCTTTATTTTCATTGATTAAGTTATGGTAAGTCTCATGGCTTGTGTGAGACAATGTACATTTCTAAATTCAATAAAGATTACTGTTATGTTCAGAAAGACTTGTGTGAATCCTTCTTCTGTTACATGCATATGTACGAATGCAGTAATTTGTAAAATGTAATCTTTTAGATTATTTCATTTGTGCAAATGAATGTAATGAAAGAAAGATTTAAAATGTACCCTTTTCTCAGTTTAAAAACAAAAAGCTCTATCGGATTGAGTTGTAAGTAAAATCTGGTAACAAACCCTCATAGAGGGAAAATCCTAGTCTCCAAAATCATCCATGCTCAATATATTATTCAACAATAAACATTACAATACATCTTAAAAGCTTTCGTGAATACCTCTGAAACATCAAGCCTCTCTAATGCATCCTCCATGTGTCCAAGCATGTAACCACACATCCCATGCCATTCTTCACATATACACTCTTTAGAAGAAGACTCAAAATTTTAACAAGCCAACCATAGACAATTACCCTTACATTTGCTTTTATAGAAACAAGTTCACACAAAACAACCAAGTGGTATTACATAAAACCATGTGACTAAAACCATGAGATTACAAAACCATGACCCCACATTTAATATTGGGTACTTTATTAATTTTCCCTAATATTAAATAAATACATTTTTATGTACCAATGTTACAGTAATGTCGTAAAATTGCACCCCTTGCAATTTCACATACATTCTTGTATCCACTTTAGTATCCACTCCCTTAGCATTTGAGTAGGTTCATTTTAGCCCCTGCATCAACCTTTTTCCCTCTCAGGATGCTCAGGATCCCTTTTTAGTAGCTACCCTTGTGCGACAACTTGCGTCAAACTTTGTGCTTTTCTCATTCTTGTCATTTTATATCGTGATGTGTCTGGACACTAGCGCTTTGTGCGGATTTCTGCACACTGCACTAGCATCCCATGATATTTTGATGTTCAAACGACCATTTTTTAGTGTCTTGCCACTTTTCAGCTACTTTTGTCAGTGGTAATGGCTCAGGATGTCTTGTAACATCTCGAGAAGCTTCTTTTCCCTCCTCTTCTCTATTTAAAAGTGTTCTTTTCAATCCATTTGTTCTTCTTGGGTTCTATCTAGAACTCTCTTATCCTTTCTTGTACATTCTCTTCTCACACTCAAATTGTATAACTCTCTACAACATTCTACCGCAACCTCAAGCTCTCAAGTACTTACAACACTCTTTGCAACCCTCTTGGCTCATATAGCTTTGTCTATCTCCTTGGATTCCTCAAGCCTTGCAGGTGATATCTATCTTGTTCTTTGTATCTTTGAGCATCTTGGGATTTCACACATCCCCTATCTATTACATCTCTATTTTATGATATGGGTTTTCCTCCTTGAGCGAGGTTTGCTTTTATCACTCTTGCATTCATTTCATTTTTGCTTATTATTTCTCTCTATCTATCTGGCTGTCTATGGAGGTGGGAACACCGAAATGGGGGTTTGACTGAGGCAAGCCCCTAAACAACCCCAACATTTTTCCTTAGTCTTATGTGTGCAAGTATTGAAGATATTTACTTGTTGGAGTCTTCATCACGTGGATTTTTGTGAGCATTTTCTTTATCCCCTTTAGTCTTATCATTTACTTTAATTTATTTCAATTATGTTACATTTTATTACTTTATTGTATTCTAGAAGTTCTTAGCAATCAGAGTAGAAGTCTTAGCAATCAGAGCAGAAGTAGTCACTAAGCTATTTTCTAATATATTCTCAGTTTTTGGTCCGTACGAGATGCTAACATGCCTCTGGGATGATAGCGAACTGCGCTAACTTTCGTATTTCGCATTGTCATCCTTTGGCTGAAAACTGGCTAGTTTTTCTGAAAGATGTTTGTGACCTACTCATTTTTATTTTAAAACTCTCACTTTGTTCTTTGAGGTAGTTTAGGGAAGTTTGTTCCTTGGGTCTCTCTTGAGAATAAGGAGACTCGTGAGTAGCAAATCCCCCTTCCCTACATTTTGGTGAATCCCATTTCGTACTGTCAGGGTGATATGTCAACCTTCGACCGATTTGTCTATATCTCTATTTCAAAATGTCCTTTCTATATTTCTTCCTTCTATCTATTTCCAACTTTGTTAAGAAACTTCAAGAAGTCCTCTTGCAAGTGTGTGAAAGCGAGTTAATTTCTCCTTTATTATTATTCTTTTTTGATCCCTCTCTTGAAATTCCTTCTAAGGATATTTTAGTGCAAGAAGATGAAATCATTGATGCTTTTCTTAACATTACTCTACCTTCTATTTATTCCAATGCATTCTCTTCTAGAGATGATGCATTAGTGAATGATGAATCTCCTCTTCATTCTAATACACTCTTTTCTAGAGATCATGCATTAGCGAATGATGAATCCCTTCTCACATAGGATTCTCCAAGGATAGATGTTGAGCTTATTTATTTGAATAATTCTTCTACAAGTTGTAAGGAATTCGTAAATATAATCTATGTCTCTATTTCCCCTCAAAGGCCTAAGAGACTTCTTATTTATTTGACTCTAACTAGTCCTTCTCCTAAAAGGATTTGTTCTATTAATGGTGTTCCATTTAATAGTGATTCTCCTAATCTTTCCAAGGCTCCCTTTTATAGAGCGGCAACCCATACTTATAATAATAGAAGTAATAAACAAAATTTTGATCAACCTATAGACATGGAAAATGTACTGGCACGCTTGATCCTGATTTACTAACATCGTTTTCGTCCTGAATCATACTCTCATCTTATCAACACTTTTCATCTCTTAATTAAATTAATCATTATTTATTTAATTAAGTCTTTCTCCTCTGTTGATTAAATTAATCAATTTAATTTAATTAACCTTATATCTCTGTTAATTTAAATAATTCATTTTATTTAAATCAAGTCTTTAAAGTCTTATTATTAAATTGAATAAATTAAACATTATTTAATTTAATCTAACATTATCCCCTTTAGTTAAATAAATCAAAACATTTATTTAATTAAACCTTCCCTCTCAATTCTTGACTTAAATCAATTCATAAATTTAAGTCTAAATTGTCATATCTCCTAAATTAATTAAGCTTTGATTAATTTAATCCTAATCTATGTCACATCCTCTAGCTTTTACCACTTGCACATGAAAATAGATTTTATTAATTTATTAAATCTCTATTTTCCCTCACATGGCATAAAAGGGGAATATTCCCTCAAATTTGAATTCAAATTCAAGTGGGCTTGGTCCTTCCAACAAGGAATTTAATGCCTCTTACATGTTCTTGTACATTGAGCCAAGTGACATTAACTCCATTTCCTTCTCCCTCCAACATGTCACATTCAAATTTCAAATTTGAATCTCATGGCATTTATCATGCACATTGACCAAAATGTGCTCATTCCTCCTCCAATCACATGTGGACAAATGGCCTATTCTCATTGGTTGGTCTTTTGTCCCACATTGTTAAATTTCAATCTTTCTTCCAATTTGGAAATCTATAAATGAGAGACTCTTCCTCTCATTCTATCATCCACAACTTGAGTAAACTTACTCTACTCAACTTCATCCTCAATGCAAGATCTTAGCTAGGTTATTGTAGGTTTTCTCAAGAACTCATCTTGTTCTTCATCAACAAATTGGATCAATCAGTCATCAAATCATCAAAGAGCTTACAAAGGAGTTGGGAAAGGGCCAATTTTGACACACCAATTGGCACCACCTCCCCCATGGGATCAAGTGTTTGTTTAGCTTAGATAGATTAAACTTGGTTTATTGCATTGTCTTCATTTTCCTTTCTATCTAAGTTTTATAAATGGATTTCATGGGGAATCTTTCTTTCATCTTGCATTTTGATCTAATAACATGTTTGTTTGTTGTGTTTGTGCAGGTATGAAATAGGGGTTCACAACCTACTTCTTTACCACCTTCTCAACCAAGTCTTCCTTCAACACCTAAACCCATGACTAAAGCACCTGGTGATTATGATCTTGTCAAGCAACTCTCAGTTACCCCAGCTAAGATCTCACTATGGGACTTGCTTAAGTCTGCTCCGATTTATCAAGGTATGCTTTAAGAATCCTTGCAAAAGATCATTTTACCTTCTTCTGCTAGGTTGGTGGATGTTAATGTGTTGATAGTTCACATTCGTGTGGATTCACCAAATATTACATTCTATTTGCAAGAACTCCCGCCCCTGGAAGTACATAAGTAAGCAAACCCTCTAATGATTATAGTCAACATCAATAAAATTAGCATTAGATGTCTAATCCATACAGATTCGAGACATATTTAATCCACTAAGCATCAATTCCAATAAGATATTCAATATCGATAAAAATAAAGAAGCCATTAAAACTAGCATGTTAAAACATGAAAGCTTGACAAACATATATTCTAAGACATTGAAATTTATCCTATTGGGGGAGTGATGTCGCATTGATATGGAATGACGACCCTTTCCCAATCCATTGTATAATGAGTTTGTTTTAATGAAACCAATGAGAGATGTGTGTGAAACATGATGAAATTTATTTGAACATGATAAATGCTACAATGTTTGATGTGAATGTATGCAAATCTAAGCTAAATGCGTATAAGATTCTAAGATGCAAGCCCTAGATTCAAAATATGCTAAATGGGTGCAAACTAAGTTACCATGGAAGCCATTAATGGAAGCTAAGCTAACAATGCATGAAAATTAACCTAAAAAAAAATTTAAACATAAAAAATGGATGCAAATGAGAGTGATTTTCAAGAGCATAAGTTTGCTCTAAAAAGGTGGATCCATATTCAATAGATGCAAGGTCTATTTATAGAATAGGCAAAAAGAAACCGATGGTCAAGATTGAAAGAATCCATCAACGGTCAAGATGGAAAGAAGATGGAGGCATGGATCATGGATTCACATCAAGGATTGAGAATGCAAGTTGATATTTAATCAAGGGCTCACAATCATGCAAAGAAGCACACTTTCAAAACTTGCTCAAGAAGTTTGTTGAAAGTTTGTTGAAAGTTTGTTGTAAGGAAGAATATTCCCTTTTTTGAATGAGTGAAGAGGGAGAATATTCTTTGGCAAGTGGGTGAGGAAAATGACCATTAAGAAAATTAAAACAAAGTTTTAATGTGCAAAGGGGAAGATTTAGAGGAATTTAGGATTTAGCATTAAATAATTTATTTATTTAATGAAAGGGGTGAGATTAGGATATTTAATTAAATAACTAGGATTTATTTAATTAAATAAGAAGACATAAGAGAGCTAATTAAATAATTTGCATTATTTGATTAGACTGGATGAAAGGTGAATATGACAGAAAATGAATTAACCTAATTAGATTAATTAAATTAATAGGTGAAAATGAAGCCTTTGATTAATTAACTAGATTAATTTAATCAAATAAGCGAAAAGAGGATGGATTTTAGGATGAAACGATGTTAATATATCATATTCGAGTGTGTGATATCATTCATGACATTTTTAAGTGTCTACATTTTGCCCCTCTTTGAAGTGAGGTACCTGTTATGTTGGTTCAAAGACTGACACTTTTCGGATTAAAGTTGTTGCTCAGATCAAAAAATAAATAAAAATCTAATTTTTGGATGCTCCATTGTTGCCTCGGCGGAAGGAATAAGTCGATTCCCTCCCCCCTCGAGAGATTGGGCAAAAAAATTTAATTTTAGGTTGATCTACCGACAAAGGTAAAATATTAGTTATATTGGTTCAGGTGCCAAAGCATGCCCCAAGATACAAAAAATGGCCTCATAAATACAAAAAATGGCTCAAAAAAGGTTACACAATGCGAAAATAGGTAAAACAGGCTAAAACCCTAGCTTTTGGCTCAAATTAGGGCAAAAACCCTAATTTTTTGGCATAAATAGGTGAAAAAGGTGCACTTCCAATTCATTTGTGCATTCAGTCTATAGAAAATTTGTGTATTTGGAGCTTTGACACTTTGATGAGATGGCTCACCATGCGCTTCCAGTTCACCTTTCTGAGTGGGTTTGAGAGTACCAACGCAGAGCAAACGTAGGACCCCGGGTATGTGACTCAAAACTTGCCTCAATTTTCACATTTTAGAGCATTTATTAACACGTTCAAATTAGGGTTTCTATGGTGTCATTGTATATCGACACACAAAAGGTGTCAGAAGCATCGCTATTGATATTTTAGCGACACACCTTTTGTTTAGCGACGCATTTGATTAAGGGTCACAATTGGAAAATAGCGGCGTATAGAATTTTTTGTTTTATCGACGTGCAAAAGTGGTGGACGATGCACTTAGTAAACAATGACACACTATCATTTTTAATTTTAGCGATGTACCTCACTGTCTATGCACAATTGAGTACTGCGATGCACATTGCCAAATTGGTGACGCACCCCCAAAAATGGTACAACGACACCCTATAAAATAGTGATGTTATTGATTTCAACGACATAATTGATGTTTTAGGATGCAGACTCTCATATTTTGATTAGTTTTTTAGATTCTTAGGAAAATTGACGCTATGTGTGTGATGCGTGCAGGAGGATATTCAGTCTTTGATGTCATGAGAGCATTATTCTAAGATTTTAGTGACGACACAATACTTTGATGACCTAGAGGTGGAGCAATTGGGGATTTTGGGATTAGGGTTTATTGCTTTCATGCTAAAGGTTCGCACCCATTTAGCCATGATGTTGGCGCTCATCGAGAGGTGGCATAGTGAGACATATTCATTTCACTTGCCCATTGGTGAGGCCATAGCCATGCTCGAGGACGTGTGATGAATCATGTTGTTGCCCATTCATGGGGAGCGGGTTATCTATGATACCGATGTCGGGAGAGTGCATGTTGTTCACTTTTGTAGACTAACAACATCATTTTGGTTAGTTCGCATATAGACTTGGATTTATATAGAGCTCAAGTACCCATATTTAGATTATTCATTGTGTCACTCATTAGTGGCATGATTACCCCCGACCGATGTGGCAGAGGTTTGAGTCTAGGTTGGGGGTGGCCTAGCATGGTATGATCTAGAGGACCACTATGTATGCATGGGGGCTAGTTTTGCTTGCTTCTTTATATCACAACATGCATCATGCAGTTTATTGCCAGGGCTAGAGCATTGGGGTCGATGTGACACTCCTTCATATTTGGGCTTACGAGCACATTGCAGTTTTGAGGCCATTGGTTGTTTTGGAAGATGTGAATTAGGATGAGCCTATTGTGTTCATGTACAAATTCCCCATGACTTTACAACACACCGACCCGACAGGTATTCCATATTGGCACCGTGTCATAGATGACATGACTGTATTTAGATGGAGGTTGTGACTATAGGTTCTTGCCTGGTATGACGACCAACAACAGTTTTATATCTAGGGGCGGGAGCATACCATCGTTGAGCGGTGTCTCCCTGACCACATTGCTAGACAATTTAGGGAGGTACAAGATGTGCCTCCTGATGATTACACCTATTTTTATGAGATCTCAAAGAGAGGTCAAGTGGGGACATTAGATTGACCTTGTAGTGGTGGTTAATGACTTTCGTTAGCTAGTTGCCCAGCGTTGGGCATATGATCAGGGTTTTCCAGATGCAGGGACCACCCCCAAATATGATGCATGGTTCAGACCACCTATTCGCCTAATAGACCCAATGAGGGGATACCTCGGTGGGTGAGGTAGAGGTAGAGGCAAAGGAAAGGACAGAGGAAGATACATAGGTTGGCAACAACCAGACCAGCAGAGGGTTCATGTGCCAAGGGATAGAGAGAAACCCCGATAGGATCAAGGTCATCAGGACCCAGAGCACTAGCAGGGTGGAAAGGTTTTGGGGGCACCACCACCACCTCTGCAGCCAGATCCACGGGATGGGAAAATTGTTTCCCTTACAACAGAGAGGGATCAACTACAGCAGCAGCTTCAGGCTATGATTGTTGAGCGAGACAGGGAGGTCCAGTTACGACAACAACTAGATCTATAGCTAGCCCAGGAGATTGGGCGACGATAACATCTTGAGGCCATCACATCGGCATCTCAGGGACTGATGGTGTCAAAATGCATGTATATAGAGGCAGTCACAGAGGCTTCATATTATCAGATGTACTACCATCGATATGTTCCCAGAGAGATGCGACAACCTGAATATTCACAAAGGAGCAGGGCACCTCCTAGGGCTGAGGATCAACCTTCGGTTAGATAGCCTAGGGAGTCAAGCAACCACCAGGGATAAACACTTTTTGGATTCCTTGTTTGATCATTCATATAGATACACATTCATAGGCTCATTTTTTATAGCCTCATGTATATTGTATTTTTGATGATATTTCACACTGATTAAGATATTGTACCATGACAATCATTTTTTGATATATATGAGATGATGCAGATTCATGATGTGATGTGTTTTTATTTCATGCTTTATGGATGTATGGATGCATATGATATCATGTGATGTTATGGATGGATGTAATGCAATGCAATGGATGTGTTATTATCTTTTTTCCAGTATCTTTGTATGATATGTTATGACATGTTATGATATGCAGATGATATGATATGCTTATGCAAGATGTATGGATGTATGGATGGATGCATTTCTTTTTGTGTACTTTTACCATGTGATTTATGATGTATGTATGTATATATGTATATGGATGTATATATGGATAATTCTTATGTTTAATCTTATGGTATGGATGTTATGAATGTTTATGCAATGGATTAAGATGTTTAGAATAACAAATATATATTATTCAAAACAACTTAAATGCTAATGACAATGCAATGGATTATGTTTCCTATTATTATGATGCCATGATGTGATGATGTGAGATGTATGCATGCTGATGAGTTGTGGATGCAGGATGGATGCATGAAAATGTTCTTTTTGTTGATTATCATGATAGCAGGTTAGTGTGGAAAGAAGATAGAAGAATAAAAATGATTTGACCATTGATTTTAGGATTGATTCAAAATTCCAACAAGTCTATGATCCATCGAGACTTTATTAGATGTGGTGATAAGATGAATGATTTTTCTCATATCTGGGATTGGGATTTTTCATCATTTCTTATGTTTGATATAATACATAGACACGATGCATCCTAGTATTAAAAAACTAAGATGGTGTTGTATCTACTGACATGGACTTTGACTCTGCAAACAGATAGGATAGTTCTTGTTCACACCTTGACATACGAAAACCTTGTCATAATGTAGTTTAGAGGTTTAGAATAAATCAGACCAAAGCATACGCAATGGTCAACAATCTACTCCAAATGACTTCCCTACACACAACTAAGCAAGTATGCGCCAAGATTATTTTACAAGAATATCCACAAGCACAACAAACCAAAGATAATGATCGATGCCCCATTCCTTTTTCTCTAAATTGTTTAGACATCATCGAGAGGTCCTCAGAATGGGTCAATAAGATAAATCATAAGAAAAGATCAAAGACAAACAGTTAGTGTTATCTATATCTCTTGCCAATTTAAGATAGCTAAAGTGATTTCTGATGTTAATGTTCATTGTTGGAAGGATGCATCCTAGAACATGTTTATGAAATGTTTTGATTGAGGACTAGGTGTGTGATAAGCCATTGATACAAACTCTACTGACTCATTTACCTATGATCTAGACTTTAGATTTTTTACACTTAGGTTCTCACTTTACGACTTGCGATACTTGCTTTCTACTTGTTTTGCCAAAGGTTGAAGTTGATGATCGGTTTATTATGGATGAAGGTTTATTGCAGGTGAAAGCGAAATGGGATGGGTGGTTTTAGAGATTTTTGGAATACTTCAATATTTTGGGTATTTTGCAAATGTTTTGAGGCTATTTTTTGGTCTTTTTTGAATGTTTATGCGATTTTTATTTTTTTCGATTATTTGAGGCTGTTTAGGGTTTTACAAGGTTTTCCCATGTTTTGGGTTTTCAATTTTCAAATGATTTTGTGTTTTTCTAAGTTTTCAAATGTTTTGGGGTTTTTTGAGATTTGACTAAGAACCTAACCTAAAATATTATCCTAGGGGCCTCGGGGGCTTATCAAAGATGATCCTTGCTTACATTATATACACAGAGACCATGTAGTTTGACTGACTTGACTTATTGTTGATGAGATATGGACACTTGATGGATTGCCAATTTATTATGACAGACTCCTAAAGGAATGACCTAGGGTGTCTCAGGGGCACATCAGTGATGGCCTTGCCTGCATTCAAGCTCAAAGACTCGTAGTTTGACATGGTACTATTTTTGGATTTTCAATGTTTTGACCTTTTTAGGGATTTTTATATGTTTTGGATTTTCTACTTTATAATTTTTGAATGTTTTTGGATTTTAGTTGTACAGGATTTTGATGTTTTTGGATTTTTCTGATTTTGCAAGTGTTTTTGGATTTTGATGAATGTTTTACGATTTTTTTTGGAATTTTTGATGAGATTTCAAATAACCTTAAGATATAAAAGAACCCAATCTGATCCAAAATGAATTGCCTCTGGTGTAATGTGATAGACTACCTCACTATAGGTAGGACAAATTGACCTTTGGAATATGCCAAATAGTATTAAAGGGGATACGATACTTCACAATATCAAGCTATGATACAGACGCAAATATGTGATCCAGAATAAATAGGCTGAATGATGTGATGGATGGATGTGATGCCAAGAATGATAAGCTAAAGAGACAAAGATAGATGGAGGTGTTTTATTTACGCACGGTGCCTGTTTGCCAGGTTTTCACCAAGGTACTCTCCCAAAGCACCACCGAAGTGGTTTTCACTAGAGGATGATTTCTTTCTTTACTGTTTTCAATCCTTTTTTCTTTTTTTTTGGATTTTTGATCATTTTTTTTAAAAAAAATATTTCTAATTTATACCCTTCAAGCCTAAGCATAAATTTTTTTAAGATACAGACTATTGATTGGTTCCTACAAGGGTTCGCCTTTAGGTGGTGATATTTGATAAGCTCTTGATCCATAGCTTGTTGTGACAACAAATGGGCCTAACCAATTAGGCTCAAACTTTCCTTTACTGTCCTGACCTGTAATATTTTTTTTATTTTGCTTAAGAACAAGATCCCCTACCTGGAAAGACCGACTCTTGATCTTCTTATTATAGCTCAATTTTAGTCGGTTTTGGTATGCTTGCAAATGATTAAGGGCCTCAAGATAACATTCATCCAAGAATTCTAACTCATTTAGCCAAGATATTATGTACTCTTCATTAGTGATCAAATTATGTAGTGACACTCACAGTGAAGGAAGTTTGATCTCAATAGGTAAGATGGCTTCTAATCCGTAGACCAAGGAAAAAGGGGTTGCACGTATAGATGTGCAGATACTAGTTCGATAGGCCCAAAGGGTAGGATTTAACTGTAGATGTCAGTCACGACCAGCTTCATTGATCATTTACTTTAGGATTCTTAGAATGGTCTTATTTGTAGCATCAGCTTGACCATTGCCCTAGGGGTAATACGGGGTAGAGAACCAATGTTGGATGTTTAAGCATAGCTCTTTCACATCCTGATTCTTGAAGGGTGTTCCGTTATCAAAAATAGGGGTTTGAGGAACACCATAATGGTAGATGAGGTAATTCAGGATAAACTTGGAGATTTTCTTCCCTATTATGTAAGTTATAGGGATGGCTTTGACCCACTTGGTAAAGTATTCAGTGGATGTTATGATAAAATTGTGGCCATTAGATGAGGTTGGGGTAATCTTTCCTATGAGGTCAAGCCCCCACTACGAGAAAGGCCAAGGTGTGACCATTGGTTGTAACTCTTGAGCTATTGCATGAATAAGATCTCCATGTTGTTGACAGTGGACACACTTCTGCATGTACTGATGGGCTTCACTTTCCATGGTTGGCTAATAATACCCCATCCTCAAAAATTTCTTACCTAGAGTCATACCACTAGAATGGGAACAACATATGCCATTATATACTTTTGTTAAGGTGGCCAAGGCTTCCTCTTGATTGAGACATCATAGTAATGTCCCCTTGATGCTTATGTGATAAAGGGTATCACCTAGGATCACAAATCAGGATGCCTTTTTAACAAAGGTCTTTTTAAGGTTGGAGGTGATATCAGCTGGGAGGGTTCATCTACTAAGGTAGGTGAATATATCATGATACCACGAGGAACCAAGACCAACGACTACACACACAAATTTAGATTTTGGGATTTTGAAAGTTGGCACGAGAAGTTTTTCTACCAAGAATTCACATTGAAGGATGTTGTGCGACATATCTAACAATGATCCAATTATTGCCATGGCATCTGCTACTCTATTGTTCATATGAGGTATCAACTCAAAATTTATATCTATGAAAAAATCCTTAAGACTTTCTACCATCCTCTTGTAAGGAGTGATTTTATCATCCTTAGTTTGGTGGTTTTCATTGACTTGGTTCACAATTAGCTACGAGTCTCCATAGACCTTTAACTCTTATATCTGCCATTGAACTGCTATCCTTAGACCTGTTATTAGAGCTTCATACTTGACAATAATATTGGTACATGGAAATGATAGCTGGTATGACTTTGGAATGCAGTCACCTTGAGGGGTGATAAAGATAATACCTGCCCCTGATCCATGTTGGGTGAATGACCCATCAAAGTACATTTTCCACTGATTTTTTGTATTGACAAGGAACACTGATTCATCAGGAAATTCAGATATCAAACAATTCTCTACATAGATAGTGTTGGCCCATAGTTGTTGTTGCACCAAAAGATCGACCTGTTAATGCCCGACACAACTGTCAGAGTTGACGGATCCACAGGAAGCGGTTAGTCCATGTCATGAATCCCGAGAGGAGTGTTGACCATCTACCAACAATATCTCCCTCATCGTTACCTGAGGGGATTCAAACTCAACACCTTTGGTTCTAATACCACTTGTTGGCCCACAGTTATCATTTCACCAAAAGATTGACTTGTTAATGCCCGATACAACTGCTAGAGTTAACTGATCCATGACAGGTGGTTAGTCCATGTCACGAATCCCGAGGGGAGTGCTAACCATCTGCCAATAGATAGGGGCTTCTACTAGTTGGTTTGTGATCACTTTTCCTTTGATTGCCTTATGCTCCACGTACTCTATGTCAAACTCAGTCAAGATCATTGCCCATTTGGCCATTCGCCCAATGAGAGTTGCTTTGGATAACAAGTATTTCAATGGGATGATCTTTCCAATAAGCTTGATTTGGTGCGAAAACATGTAATGTATGAGCTTTTGTGAAGCAAAAACCACCGCTAAGCATGCTTTCTCAATGGGTGAGTAATTAATTTCATAGCCTACCAAGGTCCTGCTGATGTAATAGATGGCTCTTTATTTTCCATTTTCATCATGTTGTGATAGAAGGGTACCCAATGTTGCTAAGATATATAAGATCAATGGCTTGTTTGGTATCGGTAGCATGAGAACTAGAGGTTTCAATAGGTAGTCCTTGATTTTATGGAAGGCTTTATCACATTTCTTGTCCCACTTATAAGTTATTCCTTTATGGAGAAGATACGAGAAAGGGTGGATTTTATCTGATAATTGCGCTATGAGCTTTCTAATGGATTACAATATTCCTTGTAGCCCTCTCATCTGCTTCAATGTTTGTGGTGGCTCCATGTATAGGATGGTTTTCACTTTTGTTGGATCTATCTCTATCTCTCTTTGTGACACGATGTAACCAAGAAGCTTTCCTAATGTAACCCCGAAGACACGCTTTTTTAGATTCATCCATACCTTATACTCTTCGAGTCTATCGAAGATGGGTCCTAAGACTATTATGTGCTCACTCCTTTTCTTTGACTTGTCCAAAATATCATCTGCATACTCTTTGACTATTTTGATCATATCATGAAAGAAGAGGGTCATTGCTCTTTGATAGGTTGCTCCTACGTTCTTTAGCCCAAATGACATCATGTTTCGATAGTATATTCCCCATGGACAAATGAATATAGTTTTGTGTTGATCCTCCTTTGCGATCATGATAAATCTATCCATTAGTGATAGCATTTCATGTCTAGTAGTTAAGTCAACGATGATGTCGATGTTAGGAAGAGGGAAATCATCCTTTGGGAATGCTTTGTTCAAGTCTCTAAAATTTGTGCATATTCTGATGCCCCTAATGAGTTTGGAGACTGGTACCAGGTTGGAAACCCACTCAGGATAGTCAATCGGTTGGATAAATCCGACATCAAGAAGCTTTTGTAACTCAAGTTTTACCAAGAGTGCTATTTGAGGGTGCATCTTTCTCAACTTTTGCTTCACTGGTTTGGCTTCAGGATAGATGTCTAAATGGTGCACAACCACTTCTGGATTAAGCCCTGACATATCTATGTATGACCATGCAAATTTGGATCTTCACTCTTTCAGAAATGGTGCTAGGTTTTTTTGTTCTTCATCTAGCAAGGATTCGACATAGAAAGTTATCTTAGGTGCTTCTTTTGTTACTACATTCACTGGTGTAGCCTTTTCTACTAGCACTACTGACTTTTATGGATGCATTGCTCTAAGGGAGAGATTAAATCCCTCATCCTTGGGTGCCTTAGAGAGGTTTTCACCCTCAGATGCGTCTTTTAGTTTTACTATTTTAGGATCAAAAAGTGCCACAGTGTTTCACTCAAAGATCTAAATTGTTATTCTCATTACATCAATTTTGCAATTGAAGGATTCAATCATCTCCCCATAGTACTCATGTGTGTCTAGCTCTATATCAAATCCTGATTTATGATCTCCCCATGGTAAGTTGCTACGAAGTCCCATGAATTTTGAGATTGCTTCATCATTTTTGAATAAATCTAGAATCAGTGGTCCTCGTTGGTCCCAGTTAATGAGTCATGGATAAACTAGGCTTATTTCAGTGGTTTGGTCATTTGGGGTGAAAGATGTTATGGATATCATGAAGAGATATTTATTCTCAAATAAGTTAGCAACGTCAAGGGGGAAGTTGTCTAGGGTAGTATCACATGATATTGGTAACCAAGAGGAAGCCTCAAATTGTTTAGCAAAAGTAACTTTACCAAGAATGGTAACCTTTCTAGTAGCACACCCTAATCCAAGATTCTTAGGAATGATGGGTTCTAGCAAACTATTATCATTTTTTCTTAGTTTCTCATTCTTGTTGTATCCCCGTTCCTTCATTAGCTGCAAGCCTTTATTGTCATATTCCATGGGAAGAATGCGCATAGGTCGATCATCTTGATAGAATAGTTTAGAGACATCCTCCTCATTGATATCTTCTTGATTTAAATCCCCCCACTTGGTGAACATGGTAGATGCCATTTATAATGTTTCAGCCACGTTGCTAATAGGTGTGGGTTTCCCATGAGATTTAGGAGAAAGAGGTAGCTCTCCCAATGCAAAAATGCTCTTTGTTAGTTTATAATCTCCACAATGTCATCCTAGATCATTGTATTGATGTCGGGAATGTTTTGCACAATGGGTGTTTTCGTTTTTGAGATAGATACAAGGGATGATGGGTCAACAAATAAAGAGGAGGAGGATTTAGGCCCTTCATAATTTTTAGGGATTTAGGATATTTTGTAAAACTTGGCCTCAAGGTTCTTGCAGTAGTAAAAAGGCTCTGTATCTCCATGGACGGTAACTTCTTCGTCCTCAAAAGAAAACTTTACACATTGGTGATAGGTTGAAGCTACAAATTTTAGGGCATAAATCTAGGGTCGACCAAGCAAGATGTTGTAGGGGAGATCAAGGTCTAACACTTGACATGTGGTCTCAGCAATGACAAGTCCCACTTGGATGGGTAGTGTGATGATGCCTTGTGATACCTATTCTTAGTCGTCATATGCTCTGATGGTTGTTCTTTTTGCTTTCTCAATAGAATCCTCTGAATAACCCAAGTTCTTGATCAAATGAAGGGTGTCAATGTTCAGACCACCACCTCCATCCAATAAGACTCTTTTAACTTTGTTCTTATGAACAATTACCTCAAGGTGTAAATAATGGTTATAAGATGGTTGCGATGGTAGGTATTGTTCCGAGAAGGTGAGGGATAGTGATATGCCCTACCATAGCTTGAAATTGATTTGTATCAATATTTTTCAGGGATGAAGGAAGTAGATAAATCCTTTTCTAATAATTCCCTGTGTGCAGGGGATAGCCTTAATAGTTCCAAGATTGAGATCTATGTGGGGGTCTTCTTAAGTTGATCTAGGAGACTATAGTTGCTAGGGTTGGATGTTGGCAATGTAGGTTGTGCCCTAGGTTGAGATGAAGCTCCTTGGATGGTAACCTTGCCATGTCGTGTGGTGACTCCACACTCCACAGTAGGTCCTTTGATGGTAATGGCAGTGATGACATTATCACAAGAGGCAAATACATTAGAATAGGCAAATACATTAGAATAGACTTGTTGCACATTATTGTAAGTATTTCCTTTTCCATTTTCATTCACTTTGTTGTGATATGACATAGGGTTCTTGTATATCTTGAGATCCTAGTTGTCGGCTAGTACCTCAACAGATATGTCTCCATTTTCTATAAGATTTTGGATAACATTTTTGAGCCTCATACAGTTTGATGTTTTGTGTCCCTTAATTTTGTGAAAGTCACAAAGATCTTTTCATTGTACCAAGGAGGTTTATCTTGTGGTTCTTGGTAGTTTTCAAAATTGGGAAGTGTGATCGAGTTTGACTCTACCAATTTCTTCATAATGGATTCAATAGGTTCCCCCAATTGTGTGTATTTACGTTTAGGATAGTTTTTTCGATTGGGGGTTTGTCATTGTTGAGTCTCAGTGTTGTTCACTTGATTATTTTGCAGTGGTGATGTTGTTTGTTGGACAACTTGCGCGATGGTTGGTTGATTGGTGTTTGGCCTTGGAGCACTTATAACCACTTTAGCATCCACCACTCCATCATTCGTGATGTTCTTATTCTTAGCCTATACACAAGGCTTGTTATTTGAACTAGTTGATGGGCGGTTGTCTTTGTATGATTGTGTATTTCCATATGAGATTAGGGCTCTCTCAAAGTTGAGGGCCCTAGGGATAAGCTCATCATAAGTGGTAACACATTGCATCTTCAAGTGGAAGGATAGATCTAAATCAAAATTCGCTATGATAATCCCCACTTGTTGTTCATTGGGAATGGGCCACTTGATTTTGCTAGCTCTTTGTCTCCATCATTGCAAGAAATTAGCAAATTATTCTTCTTTATTTTGATTTAGTGTATATAGCTCCTCTAAGCTCACATCCATGTCAAGGTTGAAGGAGAAGTGATCGATGAATTTATCAATGATTTCTTATAATATTTTGATAGCCAGAGGCAATTGTGAGAACCAATCCATGTAAAGACCTATTAAACTCCATGGAAAGAGGTGCATTAAGTAGGAATCATTGTAGGTCACCTCCATGCACATGGCATTGAATTCCTTGATGTGATCCACAAGATTTCCTCTCCCTTTGTATTTGTCAAGTTTAGGGATCTCAAAACTAGGAGGGAAAGGTACCATCGTGATGTTTCTATTGAATGGATAGGGACATAGGTTTTGTTGTGCATGGGGCTTCCTTATCTTTCCCATGTGCATGTCCTACATTTGTTGTGTTAGTGACTTGAGTTGTGATGCTACATCATCTCGCAGGTTTGGTGGAGGGAAATATGTTGGATATGGTGGGATGGTGGAGGAATTATATGTGGGATTTTGATATGATGGGGTGTTGTATGGGGTGTATGTTGGTGTGGGATATTGTGAAGGTGATAGTGGTGACAGTCTATATGTTCCTAATGTGTTTGAGTTGACGATGTTTTTTTGGGGTTATAGTATAAACCCTATTGTTGTTATTGCATAAGCGTTTGCTGGGCATATTGTTGAGCTACTAAATCTTGCTATTGGGATTGTTGTTGTTGTTGGGCTACAAGGGCCACTTGTTGTGCTACTAAGGTTGCTTGTTGTGCTTGTTGTTGTTGTTGGGTTGCTAAGGCTTCTTGTTGTTCTTGTGCTACTAAGGTTGCTTTTTATTATTGTTGTTGGGCTACTAGGACTGCTTGTTATGCTTGTTGTTGTTGTTGTTGTTGTTCTACTAAGTTTTCTTGTTGTTATTGTTGTTGTTGGGCTACTAGGGCTACTTGTTGTTGTTGATATTATTGTTGGGCTACTAGGGTTGCTTTCTATTGTTGTTGTTGCTCTTCGGTTACTAAGGTTGCTTGTTGTGCTTCTTGTTGTTGTTGGGCTGCTAGGGCTGCTTGTTGTTGTTGGACGACTTATTGATAAGCTTGTTGTGCTTGTTATAGAGCTAGGGCATGTGCTTGCAATGTAGGATCATTTGGCTATTGGGACATTTGCGATGGGTTTTGGGTGTTCATGATTTGAGTGGGTTGTGGGTTGTTGATAAGTTGTTTGGGGTTACCTTGGTTTAACATTCTATGTAGAATTGTTGATTGGGATGGAGGAATGTAAGTTTGAGGTCCCATTTTATTTTACATGATGTGGGCAGCCAATGGTAATGATAATGATGGTACCATTTGATATTGTGATGGTAATGGCATATTAGGATCTTGAAATTGATTGAAAGGGTTCCCTTGAGCAATGGGTAGGGGTTTCCCTTGTTGTATTTGAGGTGGGACCAAGGTATTACCTTGGTTGATGGGATTTGTGACCAAGGTGTTGTTTTGACTTGGGTTGATGGTGGATGGGATAGATGTGTTTTGTGAAATCAATAGGGTGGATAAACCAATGGGATGATTGGATTAAGATGTCCCTTGTTGGGTTAAGGGTTGATTATACATAAGGGTTTTGACATGCCCTTGTTGGTCCATTTGAGAGACTTGGCCCATACTACCTTACGTGATGTTGGGCACATTTGTGGTACTTGTGGAGATGGATGAGGATGGCTACCCTCGAAATGTCAAGGTTGTCATATATTCATGAAGTGTAAGTGGTTTATGTGGATGTAGGGGGTGTTTGGGAACAATAGGAGCACCAAATGTAGGTGTACAAGTGGTGTTTTAGGGTGTATTGGTGTTGAGAGTACCCACAAGTGTATTTCTTTCCAAAGGAAGGGTGTGACCAAAGTCCTTATTAAGACTAGCAGTGAAACTGGGAGTTTGTGTTTGACTTGGCCCTAGTGATGGAGTTGATGGAAGCATGGATGAAGTTAAACCTTGTGTCAAGATTTATGCAACAAAATATGGGGGAATTGAAGTCACTTTTTCTAAGGCTTGTCGTTCTTTCTTATACTCAACAATTTCATGTTTAGTGATCTCAAAAGGATTGTTTGTGATATATTCTACCTCATATGGTCCCGCTGGATCTTGGGGTTGATGTGAGGGAGTAGAATGGATTTGTGGATCAAATTCTTGAGGATTGATATCACTTGTGGTGGATGTAACTTTGGTTTTCTCCATGATTCTCTTATGTTGTGATCTTGTTGTTACCACAAATTGTGGGACACCTATGGGAGAGTTATGTTGAGATTTGTAATGTTTAAACTCTCTAGTTGGCACAAATTTAGGTAAAAGGGACATTCTAAGTATTTTTGGAGCAATAATGTGAAATGGATGATAAAATGGGTGAATGATATGGGAAGTGAGCTTTTAAAAACTTTTGGGACAACACTTTTAGACCAAGAGGTTTGATTGGTTTGATAAAGATGATAATGAACTTGTAGATCTTTAATGTAGACTCGTGACCTTCAAGATAAACTAGTCCAAAAATGTGATAACTAACTTAACTAAAATGCATGGAAAAGGATTCATTTCACATACAAAGTAGCTAAGTTAGGAGATTGGTTTGATTGATGTCTAATTCCAAAGTGTTGGTGTATTAAAAAGTTTACAAAGTTTGGTGAAGTGAAAGGTGAAATTTGATAAAGGGTGGATGAAATGTTTGACCCAAATATGTAAACCTAGAGTGAAACTTTGTGTTGTAAGACCATGGTAGTGAGAAAAAGGCTTTACCCTATGAGTAACTTCATCCCAAAAGATCAATGTTGACTTAAATTAGAGGGACAATTTGGACATACAAATCTGGGCTGCCCAACAAAGGGCGAGCATACAAATTTCTTAACAAGATGTCCATGTTGCGATAAAGTTTCAAGGCCCATTTTATATTAAACTTTGAACTATGATGTCTACATTTGTAATGGGGGAATATGGACCTTCATTTAGGGACTTTGATTTTGCAGGAGATCATGAAGATAAGTATAAGATCCTGAAAAGATGATATATATTGCCATGCAAGAGGTGGTAATATGGGCCTTCCGACCATAATATCAACTTTTTCCTCTTGTTTGTCTAAGATGTTTGTTGTGTTTCTCCACTAGTTTGGTGTTTATTTTGTCTCAAATCTGAATCTCCTCAAACTACTGATTATGTCAGTTTGTTCTCCTTCAATTAGTTCAAAGTTTGGTTGTATGATAGCTGGCGTAAGGTTTGGTTGTTAAAGTGGAGGAATCAAACACCAAATATTCATAAGGTGAGAGATAAAGCACATATGTGGGGTTCAATTTTTTAGATTATCTTGATTAATGAGTTTCTTTTTACCACAAACACTTGTCTTGCTTAAGTTTTAAACTAAATGTTTATGTCAAAAACACCATTCATTTCACAAGGTCCATTGTGTGAAAATCATGAAGTTGGAGCCATAGTTACCTATGTTAACTTTGGGAAGTATGGATTGAGATGTAATCCAAGATATTTAGAAGTCTCTATGAATAGAATCCTTAGGAAAAGTAACAATATCAAGACTCTTCAAAGGGTATCCATGCTTAAACCAAAGGGTTTGAAATTTTATGGAACTTGTTGATGTTTGTTTGAATTTTTTTTGGAATCAAGCAAGTATTAAACTGACTCTCAAGCAATTACAACCCTAAGTAGGTGTGTATTTCTTAGTAGGCTTACCATAATCCCCTAAGAGATGATTAATTTGAGAAGATAGAATGGACAAATAGACTATGTCAAGGAAATGTAATGCCTTGACATGCCAAGAAAAAGAGTCCCTTCCCTATTTTATTTATTGCCTCAACCAAAAACCGAACATGGTAAGTAACTTCTTGGAATTGTACTATTCCAATGCACTAATTTAAAATACGTTTCAGAAGTAATGGTGATTTCACTATTAACAAAGGTTCGTAATCAAGACTTTCAAGATAAATTGGTGCCTATACATACGACGATTCACTCAATTAAGAGGCCCCCTCAGCCCTTAGAAATATCTAAGGGTTTTGATGTATCACATGGATACTAAGGGAGACATTCGTCAGTATAGGACATATACACCAGTTAGTTATTGACTTTTGTCTCACCAATTATTTATATAGCAGACCGAAATAAAAGTACCGCTTGGGTCATTCCCTCTCACAAGTTGGGAGGTAGGCCCTTTAAAGGTAACACATATTGTGAAGCTTAAAATGCTTTTCGTCACCCAAGATTACCAAAAGGCACAAGGGGAGAGGATAGGAGCTTCCAACAAGAAAAGTATACTTGTGTGTTTCTCTTCACCCAAGATCGCACAAAGCGCAAGGGGAGTGGATACGCACAACAAATACACTCAAGCAAATTAGACACATTCATTTTAATCTTGACAAGCATAATGAGTTCGTTTTAAGCACCAAATTGAAGTGTTAGGATTGTTTTGTTTAATTTTAAGTGATATAGCAAAATGATGATATGTGTGTTTAGTTTTAACCAACTTTGAACATTAATTTTAAACCCAAAGGAAATTTAGTTGGTCCTAAAAGATGAAGTAAAGCATCATAAAATGGGTTATAATTGCCCCATAAGTGTAAAAAAAACACTTGTTACAATATATAGTCAAATGATGGTATGCTCCTCCACTTCAAATTTTATTGCCCAAATCTACAAAACCAGTTAGCCTAAAAAAAAACCAGAAGTCAGTGACATGTTAGAAATCAGATGAAATCAAAAATTCAAAACACATGTCAAAATTCAATTTTTGTTTAGTTTACCAATAAATAGCGACATTGAAATCAATTACGTCATTGAATCTCATCAAATGTGTTTCCATATCACAAGTGCATCGCTATATTGAAAAATCAGATGCATTGCTCTATAGTAAACAGTGACATCAATAGCGTCACCATATCAAATGCGTCGTTAAAATAAAATTCATGCTACATATAAAAATAAGTCTAGAATCACTATTTAAAATATGCGGTGATGAATTTAATTATGTGTCGCTAAAATTGAACCAAAGTGCATCACAGTATAGCGACGCATCCCAGATGCATAGATGAATCTTCAATAGCGTCACTAAATCTACAAACACAAGAAAAACGAGAATCTAAAGAGAAATTCGTTAGATTTGGCTAATACAACCCTCCTTACAGCACCAAAACATGACCAATGACATAGTATAGGTTAACTACACCTGATCCATATAGATTCAAGGCATATTTAATCCACTAAGCATCAATCCCAATAAGATATTCAATATTAATAAAAAGCAAAGAAGCTATTAAAACTAGCATGCTAAAACATGTAATCTTGACAAAAATCTATTCTAAGACATTGAAATTTATCTTATTGGGGGAGTCGTGTCACATTGATGTGGAATGATGAACCTTTCCCAATCCCTTGGATAATGAGCTTGTTTCAATCAATTTTATTAGAGAAAACTAATGAAACCAACAAGAGATGTGTGTGAAACATGATGAAAGTTATTTTAACATGATAAATGCTATGATGTTTGATGTGAATGTATGCAAATCTAAGCTAAATGTGTATAAGATTCTAAGATGCAAGCCCTAGATTCAAAATATGCTAAATGGGTGCAAACTAAGTTACAATGGAAGCCATTAATGGAAGCTAAGCTAACAATGCATGCAAATTAACCTAAAAAAAAATTTAAACATAAAACATGGATGCAAATGAGACTGATTTTCAAGATCATAAGTTTTCTCTAAAAAGGTGGATCCCTATTCAATAAATTCAAGGCCTATTTATAGAATAGGAAAAAAGAAACCAATGGTCAAGAATGAAATAATCCATCAACGATCGGGATGGAAAGAAGATGGAGGCATGGATCATGGATTCCCATAAAGGGTTGAGAATGCAAGTTGATATTTAATCAAGGGCTCACAATCATGCGAAGAAGCACACTTTCAAAACTTGCTCAAGAAGTTTTTTATAAGGAAGAATATTCCCTTTTTTGAACAAGTGAAGAAGGAGAATATTCTTTGGCAAGTGGGCGAGGAAAATTAGCATTTAGAAAATTAAAACAATTTTTTAATGTGCAAAGGGGAGGAATATTCCAGAGGAATATTCTAGAGGAATATTCTCTTTTGGAGGAATTTAGGATTTAGCATTAAATAATTTATTTAATGAAAGGGGTGAGATATAATATTTAATTAAATAATTGGGATAACTAGGATTTATTTAATTAAATAAGAAGACATAAGAGAGCTAATTAAATAGTTTACAATATTTGATTAGATATGATGAAAGGTGAATATGACAGAAAGTGAATTAACCTAACTAGATTAATAGGTGAAAATGAAGCCTTTGATTAATTAACGAGGTTAATTTAATCAAATAAGTGAAAAGAGGATGGATTTTAGGATGAAACTATGTTAATATATTAGATTCGAGTGTTTGATATCATTCACAACATTCTAAGTGTCTACAGAAACATATCAAACACTTCCTTAGGAAGTGAAGTTGTAAGTTCACACACCTCTAACTCAACTTGGAAACCACCTTGACCTAAGGTTTAACACATGATTGACTGGTTAACTATTTGACTAACCTTTCTTAAGGTTATTAAATCATAAAATATAACTTACTAAAGTTAGTAAATGACTAAGATGGAAATGTTTCCTTGACATTGAACACCCATGTTACATTCTCGCAACATCCAAGGACTCGACAACTGCCACTTGTTCACAAGTACTTGCACTCAAATCTTAAGAGTAAACTATTCTCCTAATTTTATGTGCATATGGTTTATAATGTTATCAAACAATGTCATTGACTCCAGATACCTTGTCTTACACTTAAGATCTTGAATACTTGTCAAATAAGAAATAAAATAATATTATTCATCAATAAAAATATAACTCATTCTTTTAAAAAGTTCAAACTTTTCTATGTTTTTCTCTCTATTCTTCCTTCAAGAATTCATGTTATAAGTTTAATACAAATACAATATATTATCTTTTAATTGTTGCAAGAATAATTACATATTCTTGGAATATTATGACAACTAAGAACTTTAGAGTAAAAATAATTACATGTTGTCCAATATGACTTGCCAAGTCTTTTCCAAAATAATAGTATTCCAAAATAAGCTAAGTATATATACACCTATATATATAATTGAATGAATTTATAATTTATCATTCGGGCATTATTAACAGAGATAAGCGGATACTCATATCCAGTTCTAAATAACAAAATGCAGTTTAAAAGATGTCTCTTATACAATCATAACACAATTTATATGATATTGAGATTTCACATTTTTAGATCGATCTTCTCAATCTTATCTCATAAGTGAAAGAAAATTCAAACACTTTACTACAAAGAAATATACTCTGCTATATACTTCTCATATACATAAATGTATTCATTTCACATTATGAATTTATTTAACAATCTAATACTAAAATTTATTTAACAAATTGAACAGGTAAGGAGTGCATTCAAAAATGTTTAAAACGTGCCTATTTAAAACTCTTATACTTTACACTTCTAGTTTCCACAAGCCTGACACCAAAGTTCTTGTTGAACTATCCTTAAAACTACAACTTCAAGCTCTAGTCGACCTACAATGATGTAAGTTCTCTGGCAATAAATCTTATAGTATTTGCAAACTTCCCATGTTGCCTCCTTCTCTTCCCATCCTCACAAACTTTAGTCTCTGTAAAATAATTATCCTCTAACACATTCAAATCTCCTCAACTCTCAAACTCATACTCTCACTTCTCCATCATGTGGCAAGAATAATGTGTGATTTTTCAAATGAAAACAAAAGGTAGCATGTAAATCATTGAACCCCTATATCCTCTCCATCATCTACAGCCTTAAACATTTTAAACACCCCTTAATAATTTTAAAATTGTTTAATAATGATTAGTTATACTCTCCATACAACATCTTAACTCCTCCAAAAATATTAAAATGCATTCTAATAATAGTAAGAACTACCACTTAGTAGCTTGTGAAAATTGTTAGAACTGTTGTGCCACTATTGTGGCCATAATAATGGCTTTAATACCATTTAAATATTCCTTAATTCAAGCCTTCGATGGAGGTTTTAAGCCCCACGATGTGCTAGTTAATGCAAATAGTTTTAAATTATCCTTACATGCTTTTGTAAGCATGTTGATCAACTTTTTAATACATCATTATATAAATATTTGGGTATATAATCAAATTATATATATATATATATATATAATCGATTATATACCCAAATATACATCGTATATATACTTATATATATATATATATATATATTTATTTAATACATTTAGATAATAGTCGATTTGACTTATTATAAACAAAATTGACAAATTGAAGAAATGAAATGATACTTATATTTCACTTTTTTTTAATTGAAATAGACTTCACCAAGACTCAACAAGGCTTAACCTACCTTATGAATCAACCCAAACTTGGACAAAACACAATAATTGACTCAATGATAGGACTAGGGTACTTACCTGAACTGATTACTTAGACCTATGTGAGTGTGTGTTCAACTCATTTAGCATTATCCTGTTTAATTCTAAAGTATATACTCTTCTCTCCGGTGATACTCTCTCTCCCACTAAAGGGTAAGAATCTGATCCTGCATTTCACTTAAAAATCCAATCAAATAGTTAGCATGTTATGAATCACAACATCATCATAATCTTGATTAAATAATAATAATAATCATTAAAATTGAAACACATTATATTTAATTTCATTCAAATGTCAATTAGCATACAATTATCTAATGATATTTAAACACATTTTAATGTAAGAAGTTAAAAGTAATTTGTAAAACAAACTCACCTTGTAACACCTTATTAGTCAATTTATACCCCAGAGGGTACAGTGGTAGAAATGAGTAAGTGCGATAAGGAACTCTATCTAATAGTAACTAAGATATTATTGTAGTCACCCTAAATAATATTTAATTAAATAAATACTTGTTATTTATTTAATTTAGCCTATGTCCCTTATCCTTATAATTAATTAAATAAATGTTTATTATTTATTTAATTAATACCACATTTTCCCACATTCCTCTAAAATCCCCTAACCTTTCTTAGGTTAATTAATCATTGATTAATTAACCTTATCCCCGTCCTAATCATCATCATCCCATTCTCCAAATTTTAACTCCACCCAAATTAATAAACCCTTGGTTTATTAACTCAAACTATCCTCATTAATCAATTAATCCATGATTAGTTGATCTAACCTTCATCCCTAATCATTATCATTATTTCCTAATTTTAAATTCCTACATCTCACCTACCCCCACTAACCTCTTACACAAGCCACCCTATCTCTTCCACAAATTTAATGCCTCTCTTCCCAATGCGTGATCACACATGTGTGAGCACACCTCCCCATTTCACCCCCCTCTATCTCATGACACTTGTCACAAGGCTAATCAATCTTCATTCCTTGATCCAAACCACATCCTTCTTTCAATCTCAACCCTCCATTAACCAACCAATCCTAGCCCTTGATTCCTCTCACCAAAATCCTATATAATGAGGCCTTGACTCTCATTCTTAAAACACACATTCATCACATCCTTATGCTATCAAAACATCCCTTCAATCCATCTCCATCATACCATCATCATGTTAAAATCTTGATCAACCACATCCCTTCAATCATTGGAGAAAATCTACAAGACAAGGGTGCATCTTGTGAGCTCAATCCATGAAGAGGAAGGATCGATGAAGGTATAATCTTGTTTATGTATTTCCTTTATGCATTCCATCTATTTATCTTCATATTTCATCTTTCCCTTCTTCAATTACTTAACCATAAAAAGTAATCATCCATAACACATGAATCCATCAAATCTTTATAACTCCATATATATATATATATATATATATATATATCCAACCAATGATTACATAAGCAGGTCTTAGTCTCTATTTTTCATTATAGTTCTTTCTCCATCATATCTATGATATCTCTCAATTATGTTATCTATTACATTCATATTTCAATGCCTAGTCTCTTATAGAGACGTGACCCTTATAGGCCACCCCTTAACCTATCTCCGTTGTTGGCCTAATGCTCTGCACATGCTTTGTGGTAGGTTCTACTCTATGCCCTGTACCCTACCAACATTATTCATCGTGGTAGTATTCAAATAAATTTTCTTGATGGTAGAGTTAGTAGATTTGATGGTTCCCTACATATCCCAATATTAGTACATAATCAGTTATTTGTGATAGAATAATAGATGTGGGTGTGTAGGTGGTGTTTTCTAAAGAAGATGTTAAAATGGTGAGAGGTACTATGGTGATTGCTAAAGGTGGTAGATTGGAAACTTTGTTTAAACTTGATGCATGCAAAGTTGAGTGCAATAGTACTTTTTTGAAAAATAATTCTACTACTACATTGGATAAAGAGATGGTATCCTCTTCAATGGATGATCATAGTTTTTGGGTACCTAAGGGTGCTCTTTCTACATAATCTAAGTAACTTGTAGAAAATATTATGTTATGTAATTGAACATTAGGCCACATAGGAGAGAAGAGTCAACAAACCTTGAAAATAAAAACCTTGTAGAAGGTTTTGTAATCTTAAAGTTAATTTTTGTGAGCATTATATTTATGGAAAATAGAATTGTGTTCATTTTTTATTCGAGTTCTCATAAATCTTGTGGTATTTTGGATATTATTCATTTTGATGTGTTTGGTCTTGTTGAAGTTCCTTCAATTACAAAATCTACTTATTATGTTTTATTTATTGATGATTATAACATAAGGACATGGACTTATTTTCTAAAGGGTGCCTATTTTTTTTAGTTATTTTAAATTATTTAAATAAATGGTTGAGTTACATACTAGAAAGAAAATTAAATGTTTGAAGACTAATAATGGTAGTAAATTCTCTCTAATTATTTTGATACATCATATAAAGATTATGACATTCAAAGATAAAATAGAACTTTGTATTCTCTATAGTAGAATAAAGTTGCAGATATAATGAAAATGACACTGATGGAAAAAGGATAGGAGAATGCTTAGTGGAGCTAACTTGGAACAAAAAATTTAGGCCAAGGTTATGGCCATTTCTTGCTACTTGATTAACATGTCTCTTATATTAGCTCTTGTGGATAAAATGCACATAGAGGTGTGATTGGGTCATAAGCCTTCATTGAGGCATATCAAAGTTTTTAGTTGTTAGATATATGCATATGTTACAAGGGAGAAGTGAAAAAAATTGGAGAGCATGGTTGTTAAATGTATCTTCATTGGTTAAAGTTATGGTGTGAAACAATACAAGATTTAGGATCCCATCACACAAAAGGTAATACATAGTAGAAGTGTGTTTTTTAGACAAACTAAGCCTTCTTCCACAGTTTTAAGACTTGAATAAACATAAAAGGAAGATATGATTCAACTTCCTTCTATGCTTGAGAAAGTTGAATTGAGACCCCTAGGTTGATAAGAAGTTGATGAGAGTACATAAAGCTTTGAACCTTTTAAAGAGGAGGAAGAACCTCAACTCAACTTGTTCAAAGTTCTATGAGGCATAAAAAATGACCAAAAATGTATTCTTTTGATGATTGGAGATGTATTTTTACTTTGAATACTAACATTGATGAACCAATATTTGTATAAGAGGCATTATGCATGAATGATACATAGTCCTACAAAATAGCCACAAATGAAGAAATGACATCTCTTAAAAATAATGATACATGAGACCTAGTACCTTTACTTGGAGAACA
Source organism: Sequoiadendron giganteum (assembly GCA_007115665.2). Taxonomy (NCBI): domain Eukaryota; kingdom Viridiplantae; phylum Streptophyta; class Pinopsida; order Cupressales; family Cupressaceae; genus Sequoiadendron; species Sequoiadendron giganteum. Next base: position 76,998,633 of record CM021110.1, read on the forward strand.
TAAAAATATTGGAAGCAAATAGGTGTTCAAAAAGAAGATTGGTTTAGATGCTAGTATTGAGAAATACAAAGCATTTTTGGTTGTAAAAAGTTACTCTAAGTTTGAGAGGGTTGATTATGGTGAGATTTTTTCTCCTATTGCAAAAATGACATCTATTAGATTCTTATTATCTATTGCTACAACTTATGACTTAGAGGTTGAGTAAATGGATGTGAATATGAAATTCCTTCATGGTGATTTGGATGAGGATATTTATATGTCACAACCATAACACTACATGGTTTTAAAGGTAAAAGTAATTTGATTGTAAATTTAAGAAATCCTTGTATGGCTTGAAACAAAGTCTTAGGGTATGGTACTAGAAGTTTGATACACATGTGCTGAGTTTAATATTTGATCATTCTAAATTTGATCACTATGTTTATTTAAAATTTGATGGCGAATATTTCTTGGTTATTGCTTTATACGTTGATAATATTTTGTTTATTGATAAAGGGAAAGGTTTAATTTCATAATTAAAATATCAATTCTCAATAAAGTTTGGAATGAAAGATATTAGTGAACAAAAATGTATGGCATGGATAAAGTAAGTATGTCAATTTAGTTTTACAGAGGTTTAACATGCAAGAATTTAGAGTGTTATGTGTTCTTGTTATAGTGGGAATAAGTTATCTATTTCACATTGTCCTACACACCCTTCAAAGATGGAAGACACGAGCATACTACCTTATAAGAGTGTAGTTGGAAGTTTAATGTATGTTATGGTCTATACTAGACAAGACACTACCAAAATAGTAGGATTATTTAGCCAATATATGTCTACTCTTGGAAGAGTTCATTGGGATGCAATAAAAAAGTCTTCAATATTCATGGGGTACCTCAGAATATTCTTTATGTTTTCATGGTATAGCAGACACATATTCCTTGGATATTCATGGTTATGTTGATTTAGATTGGATAGGTGATATCGATAGTAGAAGATCCATTAGTCATATGTTTTGAATCTATTCATGGTGCTATAATTTGAATGAGTAAGTGACAAGTCGTAATTGCTTTGTCTGATATAGAGGAAAAAGTATATGGCAACAATTCCCACCTTTAAAGAAGCCATTTGGCTTAAGAGATTGTGTTTATAAATTAAGTCAAAATAGGGAGCAATTATAATTTATTGAGAAAATTAAAGTGCAATATACCAAGAAAATAACCTAAATTTTCTTGCAAGAACTCAACATATAGATGTTCATTATAATTTTTTGAGAGACATGATCGAGGATGGTAGGGTGAATTTTTAGAAAAAAGATAGAAACTTTGATGAATATTGTAGATGCATTGACCAAAACCATAAGCACATATAATTTTAAATGGTGTTAAGAGTTTATGGGCCTCTCAACCCTTACCAATTGATTCCATTATGGTATATTACCCATAGATCTTGCAAGGTATTCGACAAGAGGGGGAATCATGGGAATTAAGGTGTTTCAACATTTGCAAGTACCCAATTTCATTTATTTAGTATCCACATTTTTTTGTAATTATTTGACATTTTTTTGATCTGTAACCTTGATTTTATTAATCATCAAAGAAAAGGTTACATCGGGAAGCACTAAGGCTTCAAATTACATTTCATTTGTAGCAAGAAGAAAAATCCCCTTACACAACAAACCCTACCAAACCTATCCACAAAACTAACCATACCCACTAAACCTTGGAAAGGTGGACAACATTCTTTCCTTCAAAAAATTCCTTTTTTGTTGCAGATCACAACGATATTTTGTGCTTTATTGTTGCAGGAGTGGACCTCTTCCTCCTCACTTATGTCCACTCTTACTCTTTCGTAAGAGCATGTACAAGGGAAGATTCATGGGGGTGGGCCTCATTGCCCCCACCAGGAATAGCCCCCACAACCTTGGGGATTGATAGACCCACTTCAAACTCAACATCAAATTTTGAGTTCTCCATTGAAGAAGAGGGGGCAGTAGTGGGTTCACTTACAAAAACAACCACATGTGAAGACATGAAGGGAAGCACTTGCTCAGTGGGTGGAGAGGGCGAAATTTCCTTTGAAGTAACCTTGTGAGGATTTTGTGAAGAAGTCAAATCATTTTGAGATGTAGGAGAGATAACATAATGTTGGGGTTCTACCCCAATCCACCATGATGGCCTTCTGTTTGTTGCCTGTGTGTCGTCAAGCTCACAAGTTTGCACTTTTTGACATTGATGCATAGGGTGATCCTTTGAGAAACATTTTCAACATATGAAAGTGATTTATTCATAATCTACTGGTTGTCTCCAACACCTATTGCCCACTTTTAGAGATCTATATATCTATTGGGATCCCAACAGATAAATCCATTTCTATTCATAAATGAGCATATGTGGAGCTCCTATAACTGTCAGTTTCATTGGAAAGGTAGTGATACTTACCCAAACCATTTCCAATAGCACGTCGGAAATTAAACTCCCAAAACTGTAAAGGAAGATATGACAATCTCAACCAAAGGTACACAGATGTGAAGGTCTCAGTACAGGGATCAAAGGAAGCAAACTGGGACTTCATACATATGTATTCTCCTCGAAACTTCCATGTGTCAGATTTTAACACCAAGTCCATGTCTTCAGTTGAATCAAATTCCAGAATAAAAAACCCACGAGCGCAGGGATAAATATAGATCTCTTCTTCCATATACTCCTTCTAGTTCTGAGTGATCCAAGAGTGTAAATCACTTAAAATGGGCCATAATTTTGTCAATCTACAAATATTGTAGATACACCTCTCTATTGCCAACTAAATCTCCCAAATTTATCTTAGGAACATGTGTAGAGTACCGCATAGGAAGAGAACACACCTTGTTATTGGTTGTAGCTATTGCAGTACCTTTAATACAAGATGGTGAGGGAGAGATGGGAGACAATCTACCCCAACAATCCAGATCGCTATGGCCAAAGGTCAGAGATTCTTGGCTATGTTACCCTTGTCCAAAGACTTTATGCCATCATTATCCCAAAGATCAAACCTTACACACCAGTTAGTAAGCCCCTGCAAAGGGATTTGAGAACAAACCCTAGCTTTATTTCGTAGGGCCGCCTTGAAGTCTAGGTGACTCCCACCCAGCCCTTCCGAAGGTTCCCCGACTTTGTCATTGCTTGGAGATAATGCACGCCCGTAAGGCAAAGAGATTACAACGTGTGAGGAATCAAAAGCAAAGCAATTCTTTTCAGGGGTGCCATAACCAACCACAATGCGACCACCATCAACCTTCGTGGTGTAGGATCACGCAAAGATTTTGATGCCATCACAGGGAGGGAGCCCATCTTTGTGTGGGTAGAAACAAAGGAGTTGGAGGAGCAAAACATTACGAGCAACCAATTATTTGACATATTTAACAATGTATTTTAATTAATATTTATGCCCACCTATATGGGGCATTGGAATTTGTCTAAGGTATTTGATGCCATGTGTTGGTACTTTGTTCAATTAGTTGATGCTATCATAAGATGGATATATTTAACAAATTTAGAGTGCCCCTATTTTGTAGGATTCTATGACAAGATATGATGGAACCTTATGATGTGTAAGACCCAACAATAGGGAGTTACTTTGAAATATTGAATGATTATGAAAAGATTTATTATTTTATCTCATGGTGCTCATTTTGAGATGGTTTGTTATGGCAAGTTGGGTGTCCATGTTGAGTAGGTCAAATTGGAGGTTATAGATGATTTATTGATTTACTGTTTTAGTAGGCCATATAGAATCATCAAGGGTGGTGTTGAAATTTATGCCCAAGTTGGGCATCAGATGTTTGGAGCTTTTTTAACATGGTTTTGAAAACCATTTGTAGTTTTTAGCTTGTTAATCTATCTATAAAGTAGAATGTGAGAAAGTGGGTACACAATAAGAATTTACAAGTACATAGGTACTGTTGAAATTCTTCAAAGTTTATTACTAGTGAATACTCTCATAAAGAATTGCATTGCAAGTGTGTTGATAATGCATTGTGTAGGTTTTGTGTGAGGTTTTCTCTCAAAATAGTTTTCTCCAAGTAAATTTTTGTGTTATGGTATCATTATATATCTATTTATGAATGTGTTTCTCTATTTTTTGTAATAATTTTGGATCATATTTTAAGTTTTTTGTACATCATTCTCTTCGAGATTAACATAAGAGGTTGTTTTTGCATACCTTACTTCCTTAATGAGCTTTAATTAGAAAACACAAATCTCATATAAAGAATACATTCTTATAAATTTAATAAAAATAAAAACTCTTCTCCTTGAACATATTTCTATTCCCTTTAAAATTAGAAAAAAAATATTAATTGTCCAAAAATATATTCTTTTTCTCGCTTAGTATATTTAATTAAATATCTTATTTAAAGAAAAACTTGACCATAAAAAAATCTTTCTTATTATTGCACCTCCTTTATTATACATATATTTAGGAAAAACAATAACTATAAATCAAAAAAAACCTTAATATATTTATATGAAAAATAAATATATTTTAACTAATAAAAGAGATTAAACATCACATTCAAATGTACAAAACATGAAAATAGATGGGATAAATCCCTTCAAGATATCACTATGCATATTGGAATAAAAGAACAACTTTTTGATGATAACGGGATAATATCAATTTACAAATATAAAGTTCATATTTCTATCAAGAAGTCAATCTTCTATAATAAACATTTTGGTCTTATAAAGGAAATAGTGTATTATTCACAGTGCTAGCTAAAAGACACATTTGAACCTTTTTTATATAATGATTTGGAAAAGGTATGTACCTTCTCATTGAAGTATGTTTAGTCAAGAAAGAATTTTACAAACAATGAAAAACAATATTACAACAAGTTAAAAAACAATTCTTTAAATATATTTGAACAAGATTACAAGAAAGATGTTAACATAAATAATATTTTTAATATAAAATCTTAGTTAAATATAAATTTGTTTTTGAAGATTATTAAGTATTTTAATAAATATATTAAAATAAATAAATAAATAAGTTTTAGAAAAATTTATCACAAACAATTCACTATGGAAAATTTATATTCACGATGAATTCATCTCGTGAATTTTGTGAGGGTGAGAATTTGCCTCAAGCCATAAATTTATTATTCTTTATACTATTAATTATTTATTACATCACAAGTTAAAAAACATAATTAAAATATAAAATATATACAATCATATTATAAAATTATTAAGATAAATTTGAAGTAAGTTTATATAGATGTGATGAATTATGGGCATTGTGAATTGCTAGTGGTGAATTTTCCATGAGATGAATTTGTCATGGCAGATGAATTTGTCATGGTGGCGAATTATTGACGATGGATTTTTGGAGGCTGAAACCATAAATTTATTATTCTTTATACTATTAATTATTTATTGTACTACAAGCTAATAAACATAATTAAAATATAAAATATTTACAATTATATTGTAAAATTATTAAGATAAGTTTGAAGTATATATATAAATAATATGTTTAATTTTAATAGTTAATTATAATCATTTTAATTAATTAATTAATATTAATAATATTTAAAAATTAGATTTAAATTTGTACTCAAAATTATCAAAGATAAATTAAAAAAAAAAATACATTCAAAATTATTAAATATAGGATTTAGAAGATGTATAAATTAAATATAATAGAACTAAATTTATAATCAATCTAAACATAAATTATTAAAAAAAAGACTGAACATATACAATGCTATTATGCATATAACACCATAGAAAAATAAACTAGTAATATTAAAGAGTACATTATACTAACTCAAGCTTAAACAATAAATTGTACAAATTAAAAAATTGCATAAACTCGAAAATTGCACAAACTCACAAATTGCACAAACTCACAAATTACACAAACTTAAGAACCAATCTAAATTTAACGTTCACGTGAGGTGAGCACTTTTGTACAAGCTTACCATATAATTTACCAAATAAAGTAAAATGGGACAATACAATATTAAAAGACAATATATTACACAAACTCACAAATTACTAAAATTAGAAAAGATTTCATTACATTGAGCAACGTTTTACAATATAGAGAGTCATATTCTAGCTATATATAAACATTTAAAAGACAATAATTTTTTTTATAAAAACTAGAACTATAAAATTAATAAAAATACCACCCACATAATTAAATATTGAAATAAAATATATAATATAAAATAAATACAAATTATCTCTAAATATATTTATATTCAATTATAAAATAAATATATTATGAATTAATAATGATTTATTTAGTAGAAAAGTTATTATATATTTTTAAAATATAAACACATCAAAATTTTAAAATATATATTAATACTTACAAATTTAATTATTAAAAATAACATATAAATACAATATTTATCACAATTTTCAAAATAAAAATAGAATAAAAGAATTATCAAAATTATAAAGAAAGAAAGGCATTAACAAAAATGATAATTTCAAAAATAATTAAGGATAATCATAACATTCAGGTTCACTCTCTTATGAACCTCCCACCAAACTTTAGATTTTTTTTTTGTCTTACTTTAGCCATTCCCTTGTTGATGCCTCTAACCCCTCATAAAAGAAGGAAACAAGAGGTTGTGACTAGTCTTTCCTTAATACAATCTCTTTCCTTAATAATCTAGGCCTTATAATGTTTGGGGAAAGAAAAATGACCATGGTCCACCTTCTGTTCTATCTCATTAAATTTGTTGGTTAAGGCTCTACCTTATATAGACTTCTAATGTAACCTTTTCCGCCCCTTTTTAATGAATATGTGTAATATTAATCTTTTTATTTAAAATAATATAAAACATTTATTCATAAAGATAAGTTTTATTTTAGTTAAATTATTTTACTAACTATTTTTATACTATTTATTATTTATCATATCACAAATTAATGAATATACTTCAAGATAAAATTATTAAGATAAGTTTAAGATAAGTTAAGATATATTTTTTAATATATATTTTTTCTTCATTACATTATTAATTTAATGGATGTTTAATTTTAATAATAAATTACAACGACTTTTAAAAAATAAGTAGAAGCATATGCTATTGTGATTATTATAGAATAAATTTAATTTAAAGTTCACATATATTTTTAAATATAAAAATATCAAAATTTTAATATATATTAATACCTACATTAAACATAATATTATATAATATTTATATTTATGAACTTTTCAAAAAAAATTTAAAAACATATAAAAGTGTATTACCAAGAAAATAGCTTTTAAATAAAAATAAAGTAAATAATGTAAATATGTAGAAGATATTTTTCTTAAAATCTCTCAATGTGTTTAAATAGATATATTAAAATATCTAAATTGGTTTATTTATTTTTATTAATAATATTTACAAAAAAAAAATAGATTCAATTTGTTTTGATAGCTAATATAGATATATGTACTTTAAATCACCAAAATAAGATTTGACAAAAGATTTAAATATTTACAATGAAAACCATAAAAAATAGATTCTACAAAAGATAACTTACAATCAATCTAAACATCTACAAGAATACATTATTAAGAAAAGGTAAAACAAAATCATGTATATTCAACATAATTAAATGAAAGTTAATTAGGTATATAACAACATTAAAAAGATCAAACAAGATATAAAATATTATCTAATGATATTCTCAAATCTTAAACTAGATATTGTACAAATTAGAGGACTTTCATAATTCTCTTCAGCTTGCAGTTTCCATGTGACTCTCAATTGCACATCCATAACTTCAAAATTCTCTTTGACAGAACCCAACTTGCAGCTTAGTCTTATTGCGAGATCTAACACTGGACAATCTAAATTTAATGGTTATATGCAATACTATAAATTTACTATATAATTTTAAATTAACCCAAAAAAATGTCAAATTAGATTATAATAAAATAAAATTAAAGAAAACACCACACCGACTCAAAGATATTAGACAAAGCCAAAAATTATAAAAACACTACAACCAATATAAATTTAGAGCACTTCCACATGAACCTATCGTATAGGTAGAGTTCAGAAAAGGGAAAGAGTCCTACGATTGTGAATTATCCATATACAATACCCTCACATTTGTACTAAGGACATATATAGCGGAAGAGAGAGGAGAGGGCATTACATTTTAGCGCAGAGGAAGATCGTATACCCCACCTTTGATCAAATCCTCCCCACCTCCTCATTCGCCACAAAGTGCCACTTTTGGGCCCAATTCAGCCCCCAAATATATGCTTTAGAAAACAATTTATACGCTGCAAGAAAAAGGGGAAAAAAAAAACTCGTTGTACTGAATTTGGTAGCCCGAATTGTCCGTGCCCGCTCTCTCCAGGTGTATGCTGTTTTCAATGCAATAACCGCGCGGCCTGTTTGGCCAAATTGCCCGCTTGTAGTTGGCCCCAGGAGTTCGAGCCTTGCACCTATGCCCTTCTAGTATAGTGATGGATAAATATATGCTGTTTTGCGGCCGCTTCTCATCGTCTGATAAAGGCGTAATTTAATCGAAGCTATATATGGTTCAACTGCTGCCATCGGGTTTTTGGATCTGAGTGGGGAGATGCCATGAATGAAATTGTGGGTGGAAGCTGCAGCTCGCGCAGGAAGATTGGGGCCGCGCAAGGGTTTTGTATTTTGATCGCGCGGTTTCACAATTTCACGAACTGCCCCACGCCCACATCCTAAATTAAGGTACTATGTTTTTTGGTCTTTGTGGGTATTTGTTTTAGCTTGATAATTTGGGGGTTTTGGTTGACACGGGTAATTTTAATTAATTCCCACATATCGGGCACCGAATTTTAAAAAACACAAAAGAATTGAAATAGTCTTTTCTGGCGGCTTTTGTGGGTTTTAAAAAAAATTATTTACTTAGATCAGCTGTTTAGTGGACATGAATTTTCAAATCCCCACGCTGCAATTTTTCATGCTCATGGTCTCATTTAGCTTAGTTTCCTTATGCCAATGGGATTGCTATTGCACAGTGGACGGTCGTGCTCGTACTAACTTCAGCTAGATTGCCCTATACTTATGGGGTTGATGTTACACAATGGACATTCCCACCTCCCTAATAACATCAACTAGATTGCCCTGTGCCACTGAGGTTAATACTGGGCGGGTGGACATGCTTGTCCCTACTAATGTCAGCTAGATTGTACTATGTCAATGGCGTTGATATTGCATAATGGATGTTTTCCCCTACTAATGTCAGCTAGTATGTAAATGGGGTTGATATTGCAGAATAAACATTGTCTTCCCTCCTAACATCAGTTAAATTGCCTTATGTCAATGGGATTGATGTTCTAGAATGAATCTTCTCTTCCCTACAAACATCAACTAAACTGCTCAATGCCTATGCGGTGATATGTCACGATGGACATGCTCACACCTACTAACATCATTTCGATTGCCCTTTGCCAGTGGAGTTGATATTGCTCAATGAACGTGCTCTTGCCTACCAATGTCAGCTTGATTGCTCTATGCTAATAGGTTGATGACGCAGAATGGATTTTTTCTTCCCTACTAATGTCAGCTGGGTTGTCCTTTGCCAATGGAGTTGGTATTGCAGATTGCTTGCATGTCTGCGTAATCTATTGCTTAGCCTTCCTAAGATAAACAAGCTGTGGTTATAATTGGCCATCAAATTAAGAAGGTTGAATGCGTTGATATTTGTGCTCCAGGGTTGTTCCTAGTACCTACAGTTATAAAGATGCATTGATATTTGTGCACTGGAATTGTTCCTTGTACCTATGGCTATAAATTTTTTTACTCTCACAAGACCAATTGCTTCATTGTTAGGTTCATATAATTTTTGGATTCACTAAGGTAATTGGTGATTATGCTACTGTGGATTTGAAACAACACTCTCTGATTGGTAGTTTTTCTTGGGTATCCTGTTTCACTGCATTGATAGTGCAATGCAGTAGATGTACCTGATTCTCACTGTCTTGATTATTGGATTTTTCATTTTTGCTGTTTATGCCTTCGTCTTGCGTGCTAAGTGCAATATCATGCATTAATACACTTTTTGAAAAGGAGAAAATGTTTTGCATGCATATCTGAAGTTCATCCATTCATCTTGAAAATAATTCAGTTGGTTTGCAACAGTAGTAATTCACATACAATTTTCATGTACTGGGGATCATTTACTTTAAGTGGATTAAACCTCATTTACCAGTGGTTTAAGTGATAGTTCCAGTTCTCCACTGTTGTTCAGTGCTTCAAATTTCAGTATATTACATGCTTGGCTTTCCATATTGCCATGTCTGGTACTTGCGCTGATAGTAGTTTTTGGTTGGGTTATAAATGAATCCATTGGATAGGCGGAAGTGATCATTCATTGGGCTGTTGACAAATTTGTTGAATGCTGACACTAAAAGATGCATTGCGTGTCCATGTGAAATAATTTTGGGATTTTTTTCGTTGACTGTTGAGTTTTTTTTCAGGTGGAAATTTCTTTGACAGACAGATTCAATCTCAATATCCTTTAGTGGCAGAATTTGGGATTGTAGCTAGCACTCTAAGGAGAAAGGGGCAGTTCCTCAATGTTTGAAGAATTTTCTGAGGTCTTTAATATGGGTGTATGCTATTTTACCTCTGAGCATGGTTCATTTGATTCATTCCTTCATGGGTTTCACTAGATTCAGATTGTTAGAGATGAGTAATCTTTTTGGTATTGCATTATCTGATGGGAACACAAGCTTGACAATTATTCGAAGATGAGAGCACACATGTTTAATCTGGTTGGGTTGCCTTTTGGGTCTTGAAATGTGTCTTGCAGAAGTTGCTACATTGCAAATTCATATATGCCACAGAAACATAGATGGATAAGTGTTTTTCCTTGGTAGTCTGAAATAGCAGTTTAGATCTAGAATTGCAGAACAATAGGATGCATGCTCAGGCGCAGATTTCAGGTCAGGTCTCAGGACAGGTATCTGGCCAAGTGGGAGGACAGTTGTCTGGTTTGGCACAACAGAATGGGAGCAGTTTAGCTTCACAGACATCCAATCATGGGGGTATACGAAGGTCATGGCACACAGACGCAGATATTACTGTACTCCGGCGACATACTATAGAGAAGATGTAAGCAATCAAAGACCCTAATACTTCAGAGCAAGAACATCTAATGCTTTTTTCTGACTTTATGTGTTTCTGTTATGGTAAATAATAAATATTTGAATATATCCTGTAACTAATTGTAGTTTGAATCAATAAGGGGATACAAGTATTTATAATATAACTGATGAATTACACTTGTTGTACAGTATTTTTATTGCCATTCATTCTCAATTTCTCACCATTAGTTGCAACATTAAGGTTGTTTTAAGTCGATTTCCTTTATTTAAGATAAATTTAGATAAAACAATTTTTTTTTCAAAAAGTGAAAATAACTGTCTCCTAGTTTGAAGTACTTGGTCTTGAAATATTTTAACTGATGAAGTAGTTGCAATATTATAGTAAAATCACGACTGTCCTATGACATTAAATGGGATCAGAGCAACTTTTCCATGGTGTGCACAGTACTACACTTGATTTTTTGTTGCAGCAGTTTTCTCAGCTTCACTCCGTCTTATCTTTAATGTCTTCTGTTGCTTGTCACACTCAACCCCTAATTTAATTGCTTCTGGTTCAAGTTGGAATTTGGTGGACATCAAAATTCCTAAAAAATAAAAAATATATTTAGTGCAAAAAAAGTGATTAAAATCTATTTTGATGTATATGAATTAGGAATAAGCAGAATTTTATAGCTTCGTAATCTGTTTTTGCTGGATAGGGTGAGAATATGAGTCACCTTTGACATGGTGTGGAGTAAGCTTGGATCACTTTAAGGTTTGAAGCCTCTTGTAATCTTGTATTAAGGGTTACCTCATTGTGTTGAGTTGGATTTGAATTGGGTCAAGCTCTTATAAGTGTTTCATTGCAATTGAACCACAAACCACTTAGATATGGGTTCATATGATGGTTTCAAACTTTCATGTTTGTGCTCTACATGTATACATACAGACTTGCAATTATCAAATATTATATCTCTGTATAATGAAGTTAATAATATGTGTGATAGGTGGATTTTGAATTTAATTTTGAATGAATAATAGAGAAATGATATTATAAAGTTATTGTTTAGGACTAATAATATATATTTTTGGTTGTTATAAATGATAAGATGTTTAGATGAAATGAAACTGAGATCTTTTCTTATTACATGCTTTACTCCCCCTTTGGAGTAAACATCTGCCTGGTTTGCATTGTTTGCTATATGCTTATATACAATGGTGTCGCCATAATGCTAGTGATCGGCTTTACAGTTTGAAGTATAGTATAGACTTAAGTTAGCCTGCATTATTGTGTATCACAATTATCTATCCCTTTGAAGACTGTGGGGACCCGGGACGAACTTGAAAGGTTATTATTGTTGAAACAAATTTAGAAGAAAATTAATGGCCAGCTCCTGATTTGAGAAAGTGTTTTTTGGTGTTGAAGAGGAAATACTATGGCTTTTAGTATAACCATGAGAATTACATAATATGTAAAGATTCCTCATTACTATTGGATGGTTTGTTATAAAAAAGCAGAAAAAGTTGATCAATGACCAAAGAGGAAATAAATTAATAATTGATGTCCAGATTGATGGACTAACGTTTCATATCAATAATCTATTTGAAATCATCCAAGTTGAAGAAGCAACATCTATTTTAGGAGAGGTTTTGTCCAAAGGTGAAACAAAGGCTTTTTACTAGCTACTCCATTGTCTGCTTTTTCTTCTTTTGTCTGTAAAAATAGAAGATGAATATCTGAAATACATTGAAGAAGGGCAAGGTTGACTCAATTCCTTAAATGTTACCATTAATTAGAAGAAGAAATTGTACTCAATCATCACCATGCTTGTTTATCCATCCATCCATTATGGATTTTCCTGGAATCAATGCATGGTTGTGTATTTTTTCAGTCCAACTAAATTTAAAACTTGCTGTGTTGTTGTCGTTAGTGTCTTTTAGCATAAATGTTTGTTTGTATTCATTACCTTGTTATCACTTCTATTTGCAGTGTGACTGTAGCCATCTGTTTTCTATCATGATTATTGGATTGGAAGGGAATGCCAATGTTGATATACATTTTATTGTGTTGAAGTTATATAGGTTTTCCTGATGGTGAAGGTGTTGATACAGGTAGATTCTTATAGGTCTTTATTTGTATCGTTTGTCTTTGACCTTTGTGTGATCCAACAGTTTGATTTTGCTACTGATGTCTTTGGTGTTGTTTTGAATTACCTCATTGAAATCCATATGCACATTCTTTGGTCTCATTGCTGCCTTGATTAGGATTTATCCCTTGTTTATTCTTTCTATGTTAGAATCTGTGTTTGCTACCAATCTTACGCCAGTGCCTTTGATATCCTTATTAAAAATGACCATATTTTGCTATCTGAATTTTTTTTATTCATCTCTGGATTTTGATTCTTTAAGTTTTATTTATTCTTCTAACTTGTTGATGCTTCTCTATTTTGTCTCTTAAAGCTTTCTATCTTCCTACAAAGACTTAAAATTTCTCAATTGTAATGGTTCATGATGGTTCATCATTTTTTTTGCATAATGTTTTCTTTTGCGCTTTGTTGTTCCTTGGTGGTCTTTTAATTTCCGTTGATTGTGTTTTATTGTTCCTCCTTTTCAGTTTATACTTATGTAATCATTTTAATTTTCTTTCAATTCTTGTTTCGAATTGTTCAATAGTTTGGTCATGTTTAGCTCATAAAGGTTTTTATTGTTTTTATTTTTGATTCTATCTCTGTGGCCTTTTAATATTTTATTTAAAGATCTTTTTATTTTCTGAAGGTTGTAATGTCTCTGTTGATGATTTCATTTAACTGTTGATGTTTTGCCACTAGTTCTTGATTTCTTTTTGAGTGGTCCATATTAAGTTTAAAAGTTCATTATTCTCCAGTTTTTTTTTGCCGGACATGTTCTTGTTGTTTCAATGTTATATCTTTCATCATTTGTTTCATCTGGCTACAAAGTTTCCTCCATTTTTTATGTGATTGTTGTGGTGTGTAATCAAAGGGCAGGAAACCACACTGTTGTATATGTTATACTATTTCAAAAAGAGATGATGGTAGAACTAAGGAAATATACATCGGGATCAATACAATTACTAAGAATTGTGTCCCAAATGTAATAGTCCATGAAAAGGCATTATGTACTGGGGATGTGCAGTTTGAACCATAGAATCGACCCATTGATGTGGGACCTGGGTTATGAAACATCATATATTGATTGTGCTGTTAGAAATGCTGAATATGCTTAGTTGAATTCTATGTTAAATTTCTGAATTTACTGATTAGATATTGTCCAAGGCACTTATACTTCTGATGTAGTTTGTAGTTGCATTGAATCTCCGGAAGCTAGTCTCACTGATAGGGGATATATAATAAGTTGATATTGAATTTTAAAGAATCTAGGAAGCAATTTATAACAAGAAGAAATTTGAGTTTTATCAATAAGTGTTTCAAATATGCAAACACATAAATAGATCCAAATAATAGAGGTAGATGCGAAAAGATGACCAAGAGAGGGAAGATATTGAAGAATGAGTTGGAGGAACTTATAACAGATTTCAATAGCTTGTAGGTATTGGCTATGTATTCACATTAAGACAACAAAAAGTAGTTAGGTGGATTTCCAAGGATACAAATTGGTTTTTAAAATTCTGTAATTCAGAAATGTGGGAGCTTACATACAGAATATGATAAGCCTTTAAATTAAGGGTAACCACCAGCTGGGGGGATTATTATGCCGAGAGGCATAATCTACAATGGCAGCAGGGGGTAGAAGTGCCTGATGTTGTGACTGAAGGAAAGGCTATTTAGAACCAACATTTATTTTTTAAATATAAAGACATCAAAATTTTAAAATATATATAAATGTGTACAAATGAAACTACTAAAAAGTTAACATATAAGTATAAAACTTTCAAAATAAAATCAAAAAGAAAAGAATTATCGAAATAATGAATGATGGCTTTTGCAAAAGTAAAAAAAAGAAAAGCACAAAATTAAAACAAGTTTATTAGCAAAAAATAGCTCTTTAAATAAAAAGAAAGTAAACAATGTAGATAAAATAAATATTTCTTAAATTTTTTTTTTTCCATGTATTTATGTGGTAAACAAAATAGTTCTAAAGTAAAATAAAACAACTCTTAAGTAAATAAAATAGCTCAAGATTGATATCTCCCAGCATTTTATGGATAGATGTATTTAAAATATCTATACTAGTACAAGAAAGAAGGGAAGCAATTGACAATAATGATAATTATTAGAATAAATGTTAGTCCAGCTTTATGTAATAGCATTTTATAGAAACATTGACAAATTCCAAATAATCAAGCAATACAACTCTAAGCTATCAGTGTTGTTGGAAAACACATTTGAAATGATGGAATGTTTTTTAATGCCTCTGCTGAATTTTGATTATTTGTTTCATTGGAATATCAATATTATGCAGATAGAAACCAATTATCTAAAACAAAGAGAGAAGTCAAATTACAGCATAAATCTGCACTTGATATAGGTAGCAACAGAACTTTGCAGGTTATACAAACATTCTATCTAGTCTGTTTTGCCATCAATATGCTGCAAATCTGTTGTCAGTCATCATGGGTAAGTTAGCACGAGCTGCTTCATGCCCACAACAGGATGCATGGAAACTAGATACCTGAGTCTGAGGTTAGCCCCTGGAAGACTATAAGGCAGAATATGAACTGTTCCTGCTTCTCAAATGGTTTGATTTCATATTCTTTGATGGAACTTAATAGTTAATATAAATACGTATCAGAAAAGTTCAAGGGGATCAGATTGCCATTTTCTTAGATTTGTACAGAGCTAAACAGATAATATTATGATGGCATTACATTTCTAAACCTTATGTCTATGTGAAGGTTAATGGGAGTACAATTACTACAGAAAACATGAACGTGCTGGTTGACATTAGTTACAGGAACAGGAACTGTAAAGTTTAAAAAGATAATCTGAAAGGTTGTGTCATGAGAAATATTAACCTTGATTTCAAAGAATGGGAAATTATTCCATTCCATTAGCATTCTTACTGTATCCTATGAAATGAGTAAGTTATGAACATTGGGGGCACCTGTGCCAGGAAAAGATAAAAGGCTTGCCAGAATACAAGGGTTGAGGGGTTCAAATAGATATACGGTGTTTGAGGGGCATGGCAACTACTAGTGGATCCATACAGGCAGGAGCCAATTCCTGCATATGGAAATACTTGGAGAAAACCGCCCAAAGTAAATGTGAAAATGTTAGAAGAAAATACATATGTTAGTAGACTGTGACCATACCAATCAAATTAATCAGGTGCATTAGGTGCTTGAAGAGGGCTAAGTAAGTTTATATGCCATTTTGTTCCAAAGTTTGAGGTGATGGAAACAGAGAGATATCATAATCATTTAGGAGAAGTAATGAATGCCAATATCTGATTCAAGTGATGGCATTCAAAAAACTCTGGTTAAAGATTTCTTCATCAGGCATTTATGTAAGAACTTGTGAGAAAGAAACATAATTTTAAGCAGGAGGTGTATATGATGACTATTGAATTACCTTTGGAAGAAATGGAGAAGTCTGAAAAAGACAAGAAGGCATGCCCATGCTACAGATGTCAATTTAGAAGATACCATGTTGTTCAATAAAGGCAAGAATGTTGTCTAGGCTGATACTGTGAAATAATAATGCTGCCTCTGCCAGTATCATGTAAACAATTCAACATAGACTTTAACATAACAGTTTCTTCTGTTTATGTTAATAAAATTTTTGCTTTTTTGAGTCAAGATAATCAAATTCATCTTAATGGAAAGAAATCTATTAAACATCAATATATAGTTGTAAAGTGCAGCTGCTTTCTGCAAAACCTTGGTGGTTATTAAGAATCCAAATTTAAGTGATGGGATTCTTGAACCATGCTTTTTCATGAAATTATTGTGTTTTGGTTTAATTCATTCACTAAAGAAGATCATGCTTCATCTTGGATAATTTCAAATACTGCTTTATAAATTTGTGGGATTTCTGTTTAACTTTACTTGTTTTTGATTTTCTCAGTTTTCAAGTTTTTCAGCGGCACACAATTACTCCAGAGTGGCAACAACGGTTGCCTGATTTTGTGAAGCGCCTAGAGGAAGGCCTATTCAAGGAGGCTGCTTCAAAGGTGTTTATATATATAAATTAGTTGTAATCCATTTTTCTAATCCTTTGCCTAATGGCTTGCATAGAATTCAAATTGGGGTTTTGAGTTTTCCAATCGTGTAGCAAGTCATTTTATTGTTTTGTGAATGTTTGTTTTTGTAGTGAAAATAAGGTTTGAGTGCCAGATCATTTCGATTTGTACCCATAATTGGTAGTTCAAATTTTTAATTCTTATTTTTAAAAGCAGTTTTTTGTTATTTGAACTAAAATTTCTGAAGTTGTTGAGCTGAAGTTTCTCACACATCACTTGAATTATCTACTTGAGTTGAGAGGAATCTTTACTTTTTCCATCTCAGGAAGAATACATGGACTCGAGTACCTTAGAACGGCGCTTGCAGATTATGGTGAAGCGGTTTCAACCACCAAACAATCGTAACCAGAATCGCAGTCTTCACAATCCTTCATCTGTGGGAACTATGATACCAACTCCAGGGTTACAACAAAATGGAAATGTAAGCTCAATGATTCCTACACCTGGTAATGATATTTCCACGGCTAATGGCCCTGGCACTGGTAATGTGGTGCCCAACACCATGGGAAACATGCTTCCAAATAGCAATGATGGTACTACCATAATACATGGTAACTCATTATTGGCAAGTGATGGCTGCACAAATAAAATGGTGCCAACTCCTGGCCTTACTGGCAACATCTTTTCACAAAGTGGTGACAATATCTCTTCCCTGCCAGGACAGTTGAACAATACATTTCATTCCCAGCAAGGAATAAGTAACGTTTCCGCAGGCATGGTAAACCACATGATGCCTACAATGGGCATCCCAAGAGTTGGAAGCCAGATGAGCCAGATGATTCCAACTCCCGGATTAAGTACACCACAATCTGTGCCAATTAATTGTTCATCTTCTGGTGGATTAGGTCACTCTAATGTTGACCTTCTGACAGCTGCTCAACAGCAACAACAATATAGTGGAGGGCAAAACAGTCGAATGTATCATAACATGAATGGTCAAGTAGGTGGTACAATGGGAATTAACATGCAGTCAAAAAATTCATCTTATGGGCTGTTAAATGGAAGTATGAGTAATGGGATGCAGCTGATGAGTGGCAATCAACATTTGATGAATGGCACTAATTCACTTTCTAATACTGGAAGCTTTGCGAATACTCCTAGATTTGGCCTTCAAATGTCTTCGCAGCAGCATATGAATCAGCAACGACAGCGACTAATGCAACGTGAGTTTGTCTCTTTAGCAATCTAATGGTTTTTCTGCTTCTTGTTTGTATAATATTTTCCAGACTTCCAAAACTAAGCTATGATGAATATTTTTTTCTTGATTCTGAATTTTAAGAGTTGTTATGATTGTGGTTTACAAGCAGCGCTGTCTCATACAGTTACTCCCCTGGCAAGTGATAACTATGCAATGAATGCAGCTGATCTGGCTGGTCCTCGAAGTATTTTTAATGCTGCAACATCAGGTGGACTTGCAGCTGGAACAAACTTGAATTCAAACTCTTTAGGGTTACATTCAAAAATGATCCCTGTCCCTGGTTTATCATCTCAGCAACCAAACCTGCATGTTCAGCAGCAGGGTCAACAGAGTAAGTCCCAGTCTCTTGATAATTCACAGCAAATTAGTTTTCAATCGTCAAGAGGTCCAGTATTTCAGCAGTATCAGCAGCAGCTGCAACAACCATACCAGCAGAATGTGCAACATCAATTTCAGCACTATCAACAGCAACATCATCAAAATGAACAAAATCAAAATCAACAACATTCTTTTCTAAAAAATGAAGAGGTACAGTCTATACAGCCAATTCCAAAGTTGTCTGGGCAAAAACATTCTGGTATTGGTGTGCAGCCCCAAGGTGAAGCATTGCAGCATTTTATCCCACAAGCCACAAATGAAAATTTTCAGCCACAAGTCACAGGTCCACAGGCTCAGCAACCTCAGTCAAGAGGACTGCATATGCACCAAGATCCTTCTAATCTTCGGCTTTTGTGTCCGCCACTCTCTCAGAACCAACACCAGCAGCAGGCATCATCACCTCAGGAACAACAACAAACCCAGTCACAGAATGATTCAAATAGCTTTCCTACAGAGGCTGTCTTGCAAAGCTTGCAAGAGTCACAGTCTCAGGAGAAACTTCACCTTGCAGATCAGGTTCCATGTTCTAAAGAGCAGGGTCCCTCTTTAGCGGAGGAGCAACATCTGCCCCAAGAAGTTGACCAAAGTATAAGTAATCATGATGAATCTGAAAACAATCAGCAGCCACAACAATCTTCTGTGACGGGAACCATTTCAGCTATTTCAAATCAAAGTAGAGTTGAAACAGCATCTGGAACTACGGTGCTGCCTGGACAACCCAATAATATTGCTGTGGCACGCCAACAGCAATATATCAAGCAACAACGTTGGTTGCTTTTTTTACGTCATGCTAGTAAATGTTCAGCTGCTGAAGGACAATGCCAAACTTCACATTGTTGGACAGCACAGAAGTTATGGGCACATATTACGAAGTGCCATGAGTCTCAATGTTCCTATTCTCGATGTCAAGCATCAAGGACTCTTCTACGGCATCATCAACATTGTCGTGATATAAAGTGTCCTGTTTGTGGTCCTGTTCGTCAAATCATAATGCAACGTTTAGGGCATGGGCAAGGGCAATCGTCAAGTCAGGGGGAGACAGGTCCTGCAAATGGTGTAAAAAAGTTTGCGAATTCTAATAATACAGGTGAGACTAATGCAACTTTGTCATCAAAGTCTTGGAATGCTGTGCAAGAAGCAGTGCAAATTCAGCAGCCTCCACTTAAGAAAGCAAAGACTGAACCTTCCTCACCAAATTGTGGATTGTCACAAGTTGAAACCTCACAAGTATCTACTCCAAGTTTAAGCAAGAAGCAAGTGGCCTCCCAAGTGCAGCCTCAAATTTTCCAGCAAACTGGGCAGTGTGGAGCTCTAACAAAATCTGAGACCCTCAAAGTTGCAAAAGCAGAGCCTGTATCTGAAAAAATGGAACCAGATGTGAATTTCAATTCATTCATTTCCCAGAAATCTGCAGAATTAAAGAATGATGCGACGGTTGAACATGGGCAAGCATCATGGCAAGCAATAAAACCTGATCCTTTTGCCACATCTATGAGCAATGCTCCTGTGCAGGTTAAGCAAGAACTTGTATCAGCCAAGAAAGAAGTTGGGCAGTTGAAGCCTGAATCTGGACAAGCCAAACAAGAAGTTGCCACAGCAGTAGTCCTTTCTGATAATTCAGCTGCATCAAAGTTAGGAAAACCAAAAATGAAAGGTGTTTCACTCACTGAATTGTTCACACCAGAGCAGATTAGGGAGCATATCTTTGGGCTACGCCAATGGGTTGGTCAGGTCAGTCTTTACTTGTGAATGTAGTTGGTGCACTACAGTTTTGTGTTTTATAATTAAACAAAAAAAGGTACGGAACAAACTTACCTATATGCAATGAATATGTGGTGTAGAACTAGAGATCTGGGAAAGACTTAACAATAAGAAAACTAAAATTTATTTTTGATTCATGGGTGGTTGTTATTGGGTTAAACCGTTAAAGCTTCAGATCTTTGTCACTATATAAGGGCATATTATGTTTGCTAACTGAACACCATATTGATTTCTTCCACGTTAGAGCAAAGCAAAGGCTGAGAAAAACCAGGCAATGGAAAATCAAATGAGTGAGAATTCATGTCAGTTGTGTGCAGTGGAAAGGCTTACATTTGAGCCTCCACCTATTTACTGCACGCCTTGTGGAGCTCGCATTAAACGGAATGCAGCATTTTACACCATGGGCAGTGGTGATACAAAGCATTACTTTTGCATACCATGTTATAATGAGGTCCGAGGAGATACTGTTGAGGTAGATGGAGTAACTCTTCTTAAGTCAAGGCTAGAGAAGAAGAAGAACGATGAAGAAGTTGAAGAGGCGGTAAGCATATGAATGCCTGTAGTAGAAAGTATAAAATTGCAGTTTGTATTGGTTACAGTTCCATAAACTGACTGTTTGTTGGTTCCATTTTTCAGTGGGTGCAGTGTGATAAATGTGAGGGGTGGCAACACCAAATATGCGCTCTTTTCAATGGTAGAAGGAATGAAGGTGGGCAAGCTGAGTATACTTGTCCAAATTGTTATGTCGTTGAGGTGGAAAGAGGTGAGCGGAAGCCCTTGCCTCAAAGCGCTGTCCTCGGTGCAAAAGATTTACCAAGGACGCTATTGAGTGATCACATTGAACAGAGGCTATTTCAGCGACTTAAGCAGGAGAGGCAAGAGAGAGCAAGAGCACTTGAAATGAGCTATGAAGAGGTAAATATATGCTTTTTGATCAATGCTGCAGATTGAATTGAAATCATTTTGTCTTTGATTTTTGAAAGGAAAGTGCATGTATTGGTTTTCATTTACAAAATAACCAAGAAGAAGCAGTAATTCTATTCTTCATTTCAACAAGAATTGATTTTTTGGATTTTGGTGATGATTAATTAAAAAACATTCTGAGAGCTTGCAAGCAAATATATTGTATTATATGGATGGGAGTGAATCTATTAATCTTGCGATATGTTATATTGTGATAGCTTTAGTTATTGATGATATGTGGCAATGCCATTATATTTTTTAATTTGTAAGTCGCATTGGTTGAAAGAGGTTTAACATCTACTTGTAGTGCTTTGCCAACCTGAAAAGATGAAGGTGAAATAAAGAACAGTGATACAAAAAAATGCTGGCACAGAAAAGACTTTTTGTTAAAGACCAATGTAAATGGTACAATTTTTTAATCTTGTATTAAAAAATGTGATATGAGAAGAAAAAGTTGTAATTCTGGAAGTTTTAAATCTTGTAGAAAAAAAGACATTTGAGAAAAAGTGACAAAACCAAGTGTAATGTAAGTCTGAAGATCTTAAAATATTGTAGAAGAACGCTAAGCACTGTTCACAGTGAATTCTTTATCCTACTAGCATTATGTTGTCTCAAGTGGAGTTTGAATCTGCAGAAGGATCTGATTTTTTTGAAGATGGTGAATTTAAATGGACAAAAGTTTCATTTCAAGCTGTAATTAACTCTTCATATATTTGTATATTGCTATGGATGCACAGACACCACATGTGCATATGCAACGGAGCCCTTTCATACTTGTGTGTGCATGAGCATGTCTGTGTGTATGGGGGTCATGTGCATATGCATGTGTGGTTGTGTGTTTCCATAAAAGGGGAATTTTCAGGCACTGGCTTAGCAAGCATGCCAATTTGGTATAAGAGACCCTTTTTTTGGGAAACAAAGGGACATTTTCACTTTGCATTATGTGTGTGTATATGTATATATCTATGAATGTATTGTTCAATTTTCTTACCTCTTAGGTTTTGTTCTCATGATTAGGCATGGGAGAAAACTGGGCCTTACCGATTCACCTTCATCAAAAGGTGGATACAGAATGAGTGCTGGGCTTTTAAGTGGGATTTTGAAGTCCTACTGAAGAAACATAGTTTTTCTAATTTTACTTTAGAATGGAAAAATTACTTATGTTTCATAGGTGGAAACATTTATGTTTCAGAATTTGTAGATCTGCCCATTAGATTCTGTAGTTCAATTTTGAAACATATATGGCTGAAAGGTTTTGTTAAAAAGATTTGTATTTGATTGACAGGTTCCTGGGGCAGACTCTCTTGTTGTGAGAGTTGTCTCATCCGTCGACAAGAAATTGGAAGTGAAGCAGCGCTTCCTGGAGATTTTTCAAGAGGAAGATTATCCGATTGAATTTCCTTACAAGTCAAAGGTTTGTGTTCTGTTTGTGCACACAGTTTTTCTTGTTTTGTTATATAGAAATATGAAATCTTAACTAATAACTATCATAAAATAAATGCAAGAGTTCAGTTGTCTTCCAGTAGTAAGCTTTCTAATAGACTAATGGTTATATCTTGCTTGTACTTTCAGGTGGTATTATTGTTTCAGAAAATTGAAGGAGTGGAGGTTTGCCTTTTTGGAATGTATGTTCAGGAGTTTGGATCAGAGTGTGCTCATCCAAATCAGCGACGCGTTTACCTTTCTTATTTGGATTCTGTCAAGTACTTCAGACCCGAAGTGAAAACTGTTACTGGAGAGGCCCTTCGCACCTTTGTTTACCACGAAATCTTGGTAATATGGTTTTCAGCTGAAGAGAAGATGAAATAGATTGATTTGTCTTTGTCTTGGTCTCCCCCTTTATTGCCATTAAATAATCTTCAAATAAATGGTGCTAGCTAGAAAGAGTTTACCAAGTCGAGCTAGGGGCTATATAGGGGAAAAAATATCTGAATGAGAGTAAGAGGGAAGGATTTCAGAACATTTAATTCATCTCTTTGTGCTCTTTCCTTACCATGCGATTTCTTATTCCTACATACTGGGCTTACATACCATATTTTGTTAACAGATTGCATATCTGGACTACTGCAAGAGACGAGGATTGACTAGTTGTTATATATGGGCCTGTCCTCCCTTGAAGGGAGAAGATTACATTCTTTATTGCCACCCTGAGATACAGAAGACACCAAAGTCTGATAAGCTCCGAGAATGGTAGGTAGTTCATTCTTTTTTTCAGGGTAAATGGAAAATTCAGCAATAGAGTTAAAGTGAATTGGTTTCTGGAAGAGAGTTTAACTGTGATAATTTTACTGTGGCAGGTATCTTACAATGTTGCGTAAAGCCATGAAAGAAGAGATCGTTGTGGAACTTACTAATCTATATGATCACTTTTTTGTGTCTGCTGGTGAATGCAAGTCTAAGGTCACAGCTGCTCGCTTGCCATACTTTGATGGGGACTATTGGCCGGGTGCTGCAGAGGATATGATAATGCAACTTCAGCAAGCAGAAGAAAATGGTCGGAAACATCAAAAGAAAGGAAAGACAAAAAAAACTGCCACCAAAAGAGCATCCAAAGCTTCTGCTTTAGCTGAGCTTGCAAACAATGCCTCAAAGGATGCTTTATTAATGCAAAAAGTAGATTTATTCCCCTTTTTCTTTGTGTTCTAATCATTTCCAGAATAGTCATATACTTTTCCATTTTAAATATTGTTTAACTCTAATTCTGTAGCCATCCTGTCTTCTCTTCACTAGTTACTTTACATTGCTCTTTGCAGCTTGGGGAATCCATTTTTCCAATGAAAGAAGACTTCATCATGGTTCACATGCAATATGCATGCTCTCATTGTTGTCACTTCATTGTCTCTGGCAAACGCTGGTTTTGCAAGCAGTGCAAAATTTTTAATCTTTGTGATAAGTAAGTTAATAATTTCATTATTGCACTGCACGGTATTGTTTCTCAATTTTAAATATTAAGAATTGCATATACATGCCAGTAAAACTAATTCATGGTTTTAATGCATAATATATAGACAACGTTAAGTCTAGGATTTCATAATCATCAAATATATATTTGAATTGATACTGTATGATTTGCAAACTTGGTGAGACACTGAGAACTTGCAAGTTTTGCTTACTGTTGAATAACTTTCCAGATACATGCACACCAAGTCCTGCTTGGCAAGACTCACCTGAAACTTGGGAGTTTTCTCTTCAGATTCAGTCACTGAATTTTTTTGGGCAGACCCTTGATAAGACCCTGATTTTTCTTTTTCTTTTTGCCATTTTTGTCTTCATGTTACTATCTGTACATGCATTTTTGGTTTGTTTATGTAGTTCCTCGGATTCCTTTTCATGCTAGATCAACCTCATTAGTTACTTTGGGGTTTCCATAACCTATTTATGACATATGTAGGAGTAGGAGTTCACTTACTCTGGGATCATTATGGAATTGGTTTGAACTACTATATTGGGAGGTGGCATCCTCTAAGTGGCTTTGTAGTGCAAATCTTATACAATTTTCAAAATATCTTGTTCAGTACAAGTTTTTGCTTCTGTTTCTGTAATATATATCTGTTGTTGCTTTGTTTATCTCGGTTAGGTCTCAAATATATGCAATTTGTACTCTATCAGTATCAAAACATCCTTACATCTTTGCAAGTAACAACAAATCTGAGCTGAGTTCTCTGAGGCTGGTATGCAGCGTCTCATTTTTGATCTTGTAGGACCTTATGTTGCTCTCAACAAAGAGATGTCTTACTAGTACAGTGTGCTACATTGCAACTTGGGTCCATGTTCTTAGAAATATTATCCATGATTTACAACATACATGACAAAACCACACTCCAGACCAAACTTCCACTGAATGCTAATTTTAGGATCTTGTCTAATTTTAGGCACTTCCTTTGGGAGCTTTCCAAACAGGAGAACACTATGGCTACTGCAATCATTGATTCTTTTCATCCGAGAATGCTGTTTTCTTCAGCAATAACTATTCTTAATTTCTCATTCATTTCTATGTGGATTGTCTAGGAGCTGAATAAGCAGATTTAGAGATTTTTATCAGGAAATTTCTAGTTTAAGGGTTGGTTTTTTGAGAAAAATTAATGGCTTCAAGGTGTTGTACATACATACAGGGAAGATGGTGGATTCAAATAATAAACCAAGTCTCCTCATTGGACTCTTAGAGCTATGTTCATGTGTAATCAAATACATCAGGTGACATGAGGCATGTGGATTTGTAAGGAGTGAATTTTTCATATTGGGGATCCACTGGTTGAGTTATAGGTTACTTGATTTGGAGACAATGTAAGGCTTCAAGTTCTTCCTTCAAAGGTGTTGTATGCAGGGGAAGACCTTGGGCTTAAATATGAAGATAGGTCTCCTCTTTGGACACTTAAGAGATATATTTGAAGAAAACACACACACACACTTATACTGAGAGGGGTGGTGAATCAGTATAATACCAAATTTTTCAATTTATAACTTTGGCAATCATAAAACAATAATCAAGATATTCACACATGCAAGATCTAGGGTTAGGAATGGTGATGGACAACATTTGTTAATGTTTTCAGCTCACTTGGTTTTGAAGGAGTAAGACTAAGGAAAACAAATGGTGAAAACGTCATTGTGGAGGCGACTCAATGCTAATAATTGAAGCAGTAAAAGAGAGGGATTGCAATCACCGAAAAAAGAATATTAATGAGGAAATTAAGATTCTGAGAACTCAGACCAACAGATCAGGAAGTTAGAAATTTGGTGGCAAGACTGGCAGTCATTGCAGGGTGGAAAATCTGGGCAAGATGGTTTATACTCATTCTTTTCGCTCCACTACATTAAAGCTAATATCAAAAAGTGCACCAAGTCAGAAGATCTTGCTTTTCATAAAAAAGAATTGTAGAACTCAGGTTCAAGAAAAATAAAGATTTCTGTGAAAAGAAAATGGTCTTTATGTGCACTCATGGTGCCTTTCCATGTTTGAATCATACAGACGAGAACAGTAAAAGAAGATTGAAATGGATAAATGGTGAAGAACACTATTTTTTCTTTTTGAGGAAAGGAGATTTCCCTATAAGCAAATGCTTAAATTTGATTTTTGAAATTCATGTTATATTTTTATTTTCCTAGTTTGGTTAGATAACAAGACTTGGGAATTGGCACCTTAGCCAACTATGTTTCCAGGTCCAGGTCCAGTTGACCCCATATATCTTTACAAGAAAATCTGTAATGTGCTTAATCAACGTTAAATTAAACACAAATTTGTTGAGGCTTAGAAGGAAGGGTTGTAAAATAGGTTTGGTTGTAGATATAAGGGTTTTTTCTTTTTCTTTTTTTATATATATTTTTATTTAAATAATTAATTTCTTTTTTGAATGTCTGCCCCAAGCTCATTTTGGAAACCTTTTGTAGGAAGGACTTGCTAGTTCTGGAAAATCTGATATGCTTGAAGGGGGATTTAGACCTGGGATCAGAACCGGATTCAAACTTCTTCAGGAATTGTGTTGGTGGGGGGAGCGAAGTGGGTGGTGTTTGAAGAAGTCGAGGAACATTAGTTTTTAGGTTCTTTAGAGAAAATCGGCTATCATAATAGCCAAGAAGGGATGTTAGGGGAGATGAAGAAGATGAAGATGGGTAGTACATGTTTGATAAAGAAGATGAGTGTATAGGAAACTGCAAAATACCAAATATTATATACACATACCCAATTTTTTTGTATATTTTCATATGTTATATATATAGGATTGTTTGAAGTGTCCAGGAACATTAGTTTTTATGGTCTTCAGACAACAGCGGCTATCATAATTGCCAAGAATCAGGGAGGGTTAGGGGAGATGAAGATGAAGACAGATAGTGCATTTTTAAATAAAGAAGATATAAGTGTACAGGGAACAGTAAAATACTAATTATTATATACGCACATTGACATAAACAAAAATATTTGTATATATATAGTAAAAAATTTGAAATACTTTTTGAAAATTCTAGTAGTTAGGCACAGTATGTTGAAGTGCAATATATGAGAGGGACGGAGATGTCAAAAGATAAGATGATTCAAGAGGTCTCAAATAAGATCAAGTCAGAAACCCTTAGTCTCCATAGGACTCTAGACACATAGCTCTATTCCGGCGTTACAGATGATATGCATGGAAATGTCCAGAATAAATATTCCCATACACTTCATTATGTGGTAAAGTTTAACTGAGCAAATATTGTTGCCAATGGCTGGATTATCTTGAAGGACTTGTAGAAACTAACTATTCTAGATAATTCCTTTGTGTCATTTCATCAGGTCAAGAAAATTGCAAATGCAAATGTAGTTTATTAACACGGCCTACTAACATGGAGTACTCTTATTTTCTATTTTGATTAACTGTTAAAACTTAAGTACACATCACAGTAGCATGATACTTGGAGAACAATGTTATGGCATTGTCAGTGTAAGGGTTGATTCTATTACATGGGTTTAATGGCAAGAAATTGTCAATTTAAAAATAGATGAAACAATATAAAAGAATTGAGCAAAAGAGATCGATTCAGTATTCCTGATTTATTTGATGACTTAAGTGAATTGATTTTCTGAATAAAATTTCTTCTCTTTTCAATTAAACCTGGGTTTGACTGAGTTATTTCTGGGGTTGATTGGTGTGACTAGTTTACAATTCGGATTCATAGAAAACATGTTAAAATACAATTATTTTCCTTTCTGTTTTCAGCTACCCTGGCACATAGGATTCTTCTCATTGTTTTTTCTCTTTATCATACCAGTTTAGGCTTTGACAAAAATTTCTGTGCTGCACGATATGCCATAACATTTCAAGCAAAAATCATCAAAATTCATGTCTTTTTCTTCACAAATTAAAATCAATTCAACTAATTATTAGCATGAGAGGATCTGGGGATGCATGGAACAGGAAAGTAGCAAATATTTTATATGCTCACATGTGCACTCACAACACATACATAAATATGTGTGCACTCCCCCAGCCACACACACACAAGTATGCATGCATATGAACGTGCGTGTGACATGGATACACACCCCCACCCCCACGCATTCTCACCCACACATGCCCCACCCACCCACATGTGGATGAACACACACACACACAGAGTTCTCGTTACTTTTGAAAATTTGAAATTCCAAGAACTCCTTGGATCAAACTCCCAAAGTCCCTAATTCACACACAGAAGGGCTATGTGACACAGTTGTAACTCCTTTGAAAATCTGAAAATTCCAAGAACTCCTTGGTTCAAACTCTGAGAGTCTCCAACTTTCACACACAAAGGCTGTGCAATTGATAGGGTGGGTTATTTGCATGTTGATACCCAATCTTAAGGGGTTGACTGCAGCCTTGAGGATATGTTAATAACTTAATTATCTTATTTTAATCCCAAGCAAAACAAACTTCTAAACAGCTACTTGGATTACAAGTATAGATTTACTTTCTTGAATAGGTGCTGAATTGACTTCATTTTTATATTTCCCCTGTTCTATGTGTCTGTCAGATATGAATCAGCATGCTCGTTTCTTCAAGAATTGTGTAGTTATTGATGATGCTAGTCTTTTCTATTTTGTAGATGTTATGTGGCAGAACAAAAACTTGATGAAAGGGAACGGCATCCTATTAATGGCAAGGAAAAACATGCACTTTTTTCTGTATGTATTACCTATCTCTTTCTGTATTGTGTGATTTTTGGTAGTTATCAAGAAAAAAATTGAAGTCTGAGGGATCTGTATTATTAGGCTTCAAGTCATGTGTGGATTCTATCTATTTAATGTTGTTACTTTATCCATTTCTTTGTTTAATTCATATGACCTTCTAAGTGGCTCATATTCTTATCCTTGCTCCGCAGGTTGAAGTGACAGATGTTCCTGCAGACACTAGGGATAAAGATGAGATTGTGG
Source organism: Sequoiadendron giganteum (assembly GCA_007115665.2). Lineage (NCBI taxonomy): Eukaryota > Viridiplantae > Streptophyta > Pinopsida > Cupressales > Cupressaceae > Sequoiadendron > Sequoiadendron giganteum. The sequence goes on from CM021110.1 coordinate 77,028,096, forward strand.
AAAGTGAATTCTTCGACACTCGCCAGGCTTTTCTAAGTCTTTGTCAAGGAAATCATTATCAGTATGATACACTGCGTCGTGCAAAGCATTCTTCCATGATGGTGCTTTACCATCTGCATAATCCAACTGCACCTGCTTTTGTAATCACATGCAACATTTGTTACCATGATATTGAGACGGGACAGGGATGGCGCTGTGAGATGTGCCCTGATTTTGACATATGCAATGACTGCTATCAAAAGGTTGGCAGTGCGGATCATCCTCATAAGTTGACAACTCACCCTTCTACGGCTGACCGCGATGCACAGAATCAAGAAGCTCGTCAGCAACGTGTACTACAGGTATGTTTAGGTTTCATAAGTCCTGCTTGTATATGATGCATTTCTGCCGAGTCCAAAATCCATGCATCCCCATTTCACATCAAGAGGGACAGGGAGATTGTTTTATATTGGGGGTGATCCAACTGGGCTTGTTGTGTACCTAATATTATAAATAGACATCATATCTCTTTTTGAACTAATCTCTACAGAGTCCTGAAAGAAAAAAAAATGTTGATTGGTCATTTTTCTGGTAGAAAATAACCTTAACCTGTTTTCTAGAGCTGTTCTTTAATATATTGATGATTATCTTGTTGCTTTATTTGTGCATGGTAAATTGTGCACTTTGTTAATTTGATAGCACTTAGATTATCATGTTTTTTGTATCATTTAAACAAGCTTATCTGTGTGTCTGCTCCACCTTAACTCAAATCATTCATTTTTCCTGAATAAGAATCCAAAACTTTGATGCAACTGAGAACCATCTTGCTTACATTCCAATATATCTCCTTCTGTGACTTCAGAAATCTTGAAATCATTCCTACCACAAAGCAGATATATTGGTTCGGTGGTTGTAAAGTAGATAGTGCTAACAAGTTTATATACAGTTTATTTTCAACAGTTGTCCATTCCTGCTTTTTTGTTTATTTTGGTCCAACTTCTGTGAGTATAGAAAACAAGGATTGCAGCTTTCCATCTTGAATTTTTCCCGAAATTGACTAACATACATCAATTGTGAAATGAAGATCTTATTTATTTCGTCTGCTAGACTTAAGTATCCGATACAGATTTGATTGTCAATCCAGTGAACAACGCGCTAAACTAAAGAAATCGAATGTATTATGAAAACAAATAAATCCAATAATGCATGCTGTTTGCAGTAAAAATGAAAACTTCATTAAAAATGACCATAAGCTACAAGAAACTAGTAATCTGCGAGAAGAAATATAAAATGCTCTTGTTTTGACATTCAGAAACAATTGCTTTATAGATATTTTTCACATGAAACAAAAAGTTCAAAATAGAGAAGGTGATGCAATTTGCCTAGGAATCAGAAAAGCCATGTGACACGTGTCTCTTCAGGAAGTTGAGGCAATCTGTAACAACCTATGTTTGTTCCATAGTGTTTTTGGGATGAGGTTGGTAGTCTGAGGGGCCATTTTTTCGGGGATGGCAGTGCCATTTTGCATATATATATATACATGTATGTATGTATGTATGGTGAAACACAAGTTTAGGTATATATGACAAAGATTTAAATATTGACATTCATATAATGTATTAAAACAACTAAGAATTCCCTGGTTTATGTCTTAGATCCATCAAGTAGGCTAAACAACTAAAACTTCATTGCAATGATTTCTGGCTTTGATTGTGTGAGAATTTTTGCATCAACGTTTCGGATCACACTCCGTGATCCATCATCGGGATGAGAGCAGAGCTGAAGGAGTGATTTTTGCTCTCATCCCGATGATGGATCACGGAGTGTGATCCGAAACGTTGATGCAAAAATTCTCACACAATCAAAGCCAGAAATCATTGCAATGAACATTATGGATTGTGGAAATTTGATATCTTTAACTAAAACTTGCTCTTCATCTAGTATCAAGACAAAAGTTGAAAACACAAGTTGTACAACCAAGAGCTATTAAGTGGTGACATTATTATAGGTTATCTCTGAAACCAGAGTGTATCATAAATTGGATGATCACTAACATTGGAAATTATATTGCACTATTGTCTAATGCACTGTATGTTATCTAAGTTACAGTGTGGGAGATACCTACTATAACCACCTGCATTGTGACAACCATGAAGTAGGTTCCTCTCACCATCTTTCAAACTTAGGGTAATCTATTCAACACCATCTGAGCTCTTCTATTCTCTCTGCTATACTATATGATACTATTGAAACATGGTGATATATAAAACCATTGTACTTTTCATTCAACATGTATGTCTATATAAAAATGAAGTGTTTGTTTTAAAAAAAAACATTGAAATTAAATTATGATGCTGGGGATGCCTGGAAGTCCCTTAGATTGTCAAGGGGTGTCCCAGATGCCTCTGGTCATCTTGGGGTGTGATGTCTCTTTACTGTCTCAGGGATGTCCCATCTCTATGGAGGGTGCCCTGCGAATCCCTGGAGATGGGATGGCCAGGGGACATCCCCTGACCTCTTGCTGTCCCAGGGATGGGTATGGGGACAGGGATGGGGATGGGGGTTGCAAAGTGGGGAACATGTACCTGTAACCTTGGTTACAACAGAAAACTCATCAAGACACAAAATTGGAGTTTAACAAAAAGTTTCTACGCATTTGTAGGTTGAGACCCTGGGGCCTATCTAAGAGTTTATTAGAGGGTAACATTTTTCACCATTATTCATACTTATGGCAACAACCATTTTGGTGGTTAGAGCATGTACTAAGCTTTTGAACACATTAAGCAGTTTCAAATATTGTGAAGGAGTAATGACTGACACTGTCCCCCCACTCCCCCGATAAGGCAGCACACTAGTTTTTTGGTAGTATTCCAAAATTGTCTCAAACTGCCACCTGGACCAGTCTTGAGAGTCCCATTCGGATGTTCTGCTATTTAACTTTATGATTGAAATACTACCTTGGTTTCCAGTTTGAATTTGACTCCTCGTCTGCCACAGGAATCCTGATCCTGATCCCTTAAATCTTAGAGTGCGCTGGACATGCTCCAAAAAACGTGTTCACTAGCAGTCTGTACACTGGGTGCAATGTTGTCTTTATGCTTACATTCTTGATTTGCATTGTTGACCCAGAGCTATGAACTGGTGAGGTCTCAAATGGGGGACATCATCCCCAATATAAACACTCAACAATAACTCCCCAGTGGGGTTTGAAGCTTGATGGTGAGAATAACAACACCACAACTTAAACATCACACTATTCCACTACTGGCGATTTACACAAACAACCATCCAGTACCCATATCAAGCATTTTAGAACAGTTCCGATCTATAAACGACATATTATTAGAATTCTAATTTTCTGTTAAGAAGATGCATATTATGTAGCTTTTTTTATCAATGTTGAAAGAGCAAGAATTATATCTTTGTTTTGAGATACATGCATCTATTTTATACTTTAAAAGTACTTGAGATAGTTGCTATTTGCAATCAATGCAAACTCTTCTGTAGATGTGCATTAGCAGGCAGATGGAGATAAAAGGTTAATGAAACTTATGTAAACATTTAAAGCAATTGTGTTTGATGGTGATAATAGTATGGAATTTGTGTCCTCTCTGGAAGTGAGTTTCTAATTATGTGATGATTATTGGACTGTTTTGCTGCAGCTACGAACAATGTTGGATCTTTTGGTACATGCTTCTATGTGTTGCTCTTCTCATTGTGTATATCCAAACTGTCGTCGAGTGAAAGGACTCTTCCGGCATGGGATGCAGTGTAAAGTCCGTGCTTCAGGAGGTTGTCCCCTCTGCAAGAAGATGTGGTATCTCTTGCAATTACATGCTCGAGCTTGCAAGGAGTCCGAGTGTCGGGTTCCTCGTTGCAGGTACTCTATTTATACCATCCTTTGTAAGTGGTCGTGTAGTAAACTTAAATATTGTCTCCTGCTGCTCTACTGAATCTACATCTACATTCTACTCCACAAGCGTATATACTGATAATACATATTAAAAAGGAAAAGCATCTGGTATAGGATATGAATTTCGGTAATTTTGAGTTTAATCTGTTTTCATGAACCATTTTATGCATGCCAATATCTGTAGGGATCTGAAAGAACATTTGCGAAGGTTGCAACAACAAATGGAATCACGGCGCCGAGCTGCAGTTATGGAAATGATGAGGCAGCGTGCAGCAGAGGTGGCTTCCAATTCAAATTGATTAAATGTACAGTCTGCTTGAAGCTCGTATAGAAGCAAAATTCGTCACTCAAGTATTCAGAGGATGGGCTAGGGAATTTTTTAGATATCTAGTGAATAATGTCACTGGTTTCACATCAAATTTTGAAAGAAAATGTATTTGAAAGTGGGAAAGATATCCCATCCAATGTTTCTTTCTGTTATCTCTAAATCAGTTTAGGTTTTATGCTGTCCTTTATTTTCAGCATGTATGATTACGGACTCTAACGATAACATGTAGAATTATTCCTAATGGTCTTCGCCCTGAACAGTTTGGCTAGAGCGAACCGTCAATTGTTTTGCAGCTAACAAGATGGTTGGTGATAATTCTACAACAGGAGATGAAGAAAGGCATTCTCATTATTTTTGTGATTTACAGGATGGTTCATAGCAGTTCTCTGACATGCAATCTAAAAAGGCAGGGCCTCATCTTTCTTTGAAGAAATAACGATTTTGGACTAGTTTTCCAACCATGTTAGTCAACTAGTATAGTTAAAATTTACACAGGAGATTTCTGATCCTGAAAAATGGAAATTCTTTGGAGCCTGGCCAAGTGAATAAGCTCTTGGCAAATGTGTAAAAGACTCTTCTTTTCTGTATTATTTTGAAGTACGTATAGTCCTCTGGGATTCAATCATTCTCCCAGCACTTGGAATATTCAATAAAAAGACATCCAGAGTTGGGCTGATCCAGCAGAGGCAAAGTCAAATTTGCTCTTTGAGGAACAATTGATCTGGCCCATCTTGATGTGACCAAATGTCAGAAGAGAATTTTTATTGATCAGTCCTTAAAAGAGAGCAGGCATGGGCTGAACAGGTAAGCAGTTTTTTTTTCTTGTGACATGCTTTTTTATTAGAATTACCTCTTTATGTTATATCTGGCTGACTTTGTTTTTTAATTTCAGTGGAAGGCACCAGTGGGCTGATTGCTCCTTTATTGGGTATTGGTGGACTATCATCTTTTTGCATGGGACAAGCCGATCAAGCATGATAGTGTTGTAATTGAGCTCGCATGTCTGGGTTTGAGTTGTACAGTATGGTGCGATGTTGTTGTCATGGTAGTAGTCTAATTTCCAAATTTTGGAACTCAGAAATGTTACGGAATGCTCCAGTTTTTCCATCAATATAAAATATATGGCTTCTGTAAATACAATGAAATTTATGTCAATTTCGAAATTGCACCTCAAGAGTCATTTTCTACAGTTTGGGTCTTGTTGGGATATTGGGATTGTAGTGACTTAGAATTTGAGTCATAACAGTTTGGAAATAGTTATTCTTGCGGGGATTGTGCAAGCCATATTTTTGACAAACACATTGATTGACAAGTTGCTAGATTTTTTTCCTGTAAATCCATAGGTAAGGCAAGATGCAGTTTGAGAACAATTATTCGTAGTAGGGTAAAGAACATTATAGGTAATGTAGACAGATATTCATGCTGGCTACCAATTGTAACATAGGATCACCTAACTACTAAGTGTTGTGATTTCTCCAACTTAAGGTGTAGCAGCCTGGATTGCCTATTTGTTTATGTTGACTGCATAATTGTTTCAATTCAATAGAACTTTTGGAACTAGTTTACTATTTGTACAGCAAATAATGAATTTTTTGGCATCAATCAGAGCTGTCGGGGTTTTATGGTAATGATTAAATTTGCACTATTAAGGGTGTGCAACAGAACTTCACTACCATCTTCACAAATGAGTGGTTTTCTGAGCCTCTTGTGAAGTAAGTAATTTGACCTGAAAGACACCCCTGAAATAACGTGGGGCCAATAGCTTTTAGAGTTCCATCAACTTTTTATTTCAGTCGTAAACTTTTTAGTATTTATAGTGAATGAGGTGGACTAATGAGAGAAGTCCTTGTGTAGATAAATGGGTTGCCTACACCTGAAATATTCATCTCTAGTAGCACTTCTGAGCAACGAAACTTCCTGATTCAATGGAGTGGCAAGAAAGAGACATTGGTCAAGGAAACTGTGACGAAGACATTGTTGGAATGATAGTGCTGATGGTTATCAATATGTTTGAAAGATCTTCAATCAGAGTCCCTCTCTCCATCAATAGGGCACTCTAGTGCTGGTGCTAATCATAAGCTGGCTGACACAATATCTGAGCTGCTTTCAACATGTGCAAATTATGTTCTTATGTGAAGGAATTGATATGATGGTCAAGCATGATCAGCTTTTTTGGGCCTTAGCCTTTCTTTATTCAATATACATAAATTGTAGTGCTTATGTTTGAATCCTTAGTTTTGGATTTCATCATAATAGCAATTGTACTTATAACCATATTTTATTCAATGTATGTGCATTGCATTGCTGATGTTTGAGTCATGATTGAGATCATTAATATAATTGTCTATAATAACTAATAATACATCGATCCAGTGATGAAACCTGACACTTGATTGCACACAAGGATTTGATAGGATAAATTTTCTAGAGGACCTATGACCAATTTCATTCACTAGTGCCACGTGGAGATAGCTATTGTACTTTCTGTTGAATGAAGATTGCAAAGTCATCCATATTAATGACATTACATGCTATTGTAATGTCTGTACATTAGAGCTTGCAGCATTATGATATCAAAACCTAGAATGAAACACACATGCATTCGTTTTGATGAAAATGTCTGTCAAGGATTTCTATAGTTGTTTGAGCGAGTTCTGTTAATTTAAGATGATTTTTGGGTTGTTAGCTTGCTTTAAAGGCATGCACATTTGTGGATCTTGTTTATATATTGGGTTGCCCTATGCTCCATCTCTTACTATGACTATTGTTATTGCAAAGATAATCTAGAGTCTAGACATTTGTTTGAGTGATTTGCTAAGCCTCTTGCATAGTAAGTGTTTTGACCTGAAAGAAACCACTGAAATAATTACATAATGCCACTCATTCTTTGCCAAATGGCATTTAGAATTGTTCGTCTCACTTTTTCAATCATAAACTTTTAGTTTATAGTGAATTAAACATGACTGATGCGAAGTTAGTTGTGCAGCTCAATTTTTAGTTTTAGCTTACACCTTTGAAATATTCCTTTGGATTCATGGATAGCAATATTGAGCAACAATTCTTGGTGTAGGGTAGTGGCAAAAAATAAATACATAGTACTCACATAGTGGCATGTTTGTCTGTTGTTCCCCAAGCTTTGCTTGACTTCTACCTCTGTCATTCTGAGAGAATGAAGTTGGGCAGAGCTTTAGAAGTAATCCTCCCTAAGCTTCACTTGTTCTGGGGGTTATCCAAGCTTTGTTCAGCTTTTGTCACCTGTTAGACAAAAAAGAAGGGTAGCTGTGCATTGTTTTGAAAGCAAAGCATTAGCTGAGTGTTAGTGAACAGCTTTGTCTTATATGTAAATATGTCATTCAAAACTCCATAGCCCTGCCAATAAAGACAAAGTAACTAACAAGAAGGAAAGATCACCATTTCATTTGTGATTTTTTTCTGAATTTTGATGAGGCACAGCTCCCTCAGATGGTTTGATTAACCATCAACGAATTTACTTTTAACCAGAAAGCAAGGTAGGTGTATTAACATTGACTTATAACCATAAGTTCAATACGATAAAATAGAATGAAAACTAACCACCCCTTGACTCAAAGGTCAAGACTTTGATAGCAAATATAATAGTTCTCCAAATAGGATTGTCTCATTCCCAAAGCAACTAGACACAACAGAGAAGTACAATTCACAAAGGAATGAATTTCAAACGTACAACCAACATCGCAGACCAATATATATGTATATATTGTGCCCAAGCTTCAATACACATAGATATCAAAGAAACTTCAGAACTGAAAACAATCCAAAATGATCCCTTTATTTCTTTTTACATCACCGTGTAATTCAAAAACTAAAATCCGGATCCTGCCTAAGTCCATCCAGCATACATTAATAGATCTCCATTTTGGATCTTTACCGTTAATGTAATTGTTTTCACCCAAGCAAGAACATTGCTAATTATCAACCAATCCTCACATAACCAAGCCTAAAGAGCATTTATGACTATTTTAAATACATCATAATTACATTGCATCGACCAATTTGGAATTGACAAGTTAATTTATCACTGCTGCTTGGATATAAGTCTCGCGGCTTCGGGCACGTGCGGGTTGCTTGTAACCTTTGAAGTTTGCATTTAATTACATATCTTTCCATTGCGCTCGTGTGAATTAGCTCAACTGGTCAGTTTTATCTTCCCATCGAGGCTCACTCAACCAAAATCCAGCAACCTCTATCAAATCATATGCTTAATTCATTTAATTTACGATGGCTTGCAGTGTCCTTTCACATTGCTAGTTGTTGTTGGAGAGGCATCTTCATAATTCTCCTCGTAAAACTAATAACCATCCTTCTATAAATTGAAGCAACAATCTCCATTCTGCACTATTCTTGGCATTTCAAGATGTCGAGTGTTTCTAGTGATACCTCCTCCAAAAATGTTTTTTTGTCTATTGAGAATGTTGAGTGTAGCTTGGTTAGGCGACTGGTGGTGGACCAGCTGAAAGAAATGTTCATCATTAAAAGTGATATAGAAGAAGTGCTTAGGAATATAATTGGGGAGAATTTTCTCTCCTAGGTGCACGTCCACAACTCCCAGCTTTTGGAACGGTTCCTATACAACATTGTCTGCATGTCTAGCAAGCTGGAGTGGGGAACTAGAGTTGCAAAGTGTTTGATCAGGCCAAGGTTTCTGGCTAGAGTGGAGACTGCCCTAGGGAATATTAGTGAATATCCAAGGGTTGGCCTGGTTGGGGGCATAATCTTTATTGCTACTGCTCTGCAACACGAACATGCCAAAGAAGCTGTTGGCCTTCTCTGAGGTGGACTCGAAAGGAATGATATGGGACTGTTCACCCATTTTGTAAAATCGAATGAAAATCTTTTTTCACTTTGCCTAGATCGAGAGATTGCAGGAAGTGGTAGAAGGGATTCAGATCCTTATGTTTACTTTGTGTTTGAAGAAATGTACTGAAAACCCCTTTTTGATGTAAATCTATCTATCTGCTCAATGTATTTTGGCATTTTGCTTTTCCTGCAATGTATTTCTTTTCAAGCTTGTAATTATAATGAATTCTGTTCCATTTCATTGCAAGATGCCTAAGAAGTTCCCGTTTCTGTTCATGTATGACTTTCTTTCAGCATTATTAACTTTGGGAAATATCATTCTAGGAAAGATATGGGGTTTTGACGAGGTTTCAAAAACCCTCTTGAACTCCGCTTTAATTGTAACTTGTAACAATCTTAGTATTTACCGCCTTACGAGCTTTGCGATGTAGGTTAAACTGTAACTTCTATTTGAAAAGGTCGCTTATGAAAACTGACTTTTATCTTTAGAAAGAGAAATGGGTTACCGAAACCCTTTCGAACTTCAACAACGGTTTCAAAACCTACCAAAAGCTCTGAAGCAACATGAATTTACCAGTGTTCCACGGGGACGCGTCCCCCCCAAAAAACCCCGCGTTTCCTAGAGGGGGACGTCTCAGAGACTTGGGGACTTGGGGGAGACGTCCCCCCACCAGGCCACCACCAACGCCACCATACCACCACTAGTGTCGCTGTCTCCAAGACGCTGATAGGACTTTGAGGACGTTGGGGTGTCCTCAAGACGTCTAGGGGACTCCTAGTTGTCTCCAAGATGTATAATTCTTATACTTATACATCTTTTTATGACTTTTTTTTCAAGTACTATATGTATTTCAACACCCTACTGCCCCCTCGCCGCCATCCCCTCGTCATCCCCCTGCCGTTCCCAAACTTAGGCCCCTTGTCCCCACGTCTCAGAAACACGTCCCCTGCCGTCCCCCCGTCCCCGTCCCCGTAACCCCGTGGAACACTGGAATTTACCCTTTGCTTTTATTGTTCAACATGGTTTCGGAAACCCTATCAGGCTTCAACACCGCATTCAAAACTTGACTTGAATTAAAAAAAAATTGAGGTCTTAAGAAATCGGGTCAAAAAGTAGTTTGACAACCTCGTCGGGACCCAACGAGGTTGTGAGAACCAGGTGAAAGACCGACAAGTTCACAACTTAGGCAAAATTCAAATGAATAGGTCTTGGTTTTAAGATGTAACAGAAATTGGGGTAACACTGAGCTTTGCTATGCCTGTGCTTTCCCAAGGTTTCAGGGACTGTCAGTATAAAGGGTGATGCGTAAATCTGGAAGTACTGGTCAAGCTCTGCTCAAATATGCTGCCTTGGCCAAGTTTTGCTCACGTAGGTTTTTGTGGTTGTCGAAGGGTTGGGGAATCCACTTCAGATCTTTATTGAAACGATCTACGAAATCTCTGATTGATTCTTCTCCACCCTTCTTACCACCCTTCTTAATTTGAAAAAAATTACATAGCAGGGCACCAACATCAATTACACGTTTGAATCTATCAAGAAACCTTTTCTCCAAACTGTCCCAATGAAACCGCTTTGCAGCACGTTCAACAAGACTTTCCACAAACAATCTTACAAATATATCCTCTTCCTGAATACCCAGAATCCTGCACGCAATAATGAATGCCTGAATATGATCTTCAGGATCTTGTGAACCTTCTCCATTAAACTTGGGAAAACATTTTTTTGATCTCCGAGGTAAGGCCGTGTATTGAGACAACACCAAGGGTTCAAAATGGTTTCTCCATGGCTGAGGTATCATTTTAACCATAATACAAATTGATGTCTATTACTAAAAGCAAACTTCTAGAGTCGCCAACTTCTTTCAAGGAAAATAATTTCTTTATTTTAGGAACATTCCCCGCACCTTTAGGTTCATTCATGAATTAGCTCCTTGAAGGAGCATCTGTATTTGGACTTGGTGGAAGATTCTAATTTCGATTTGGACTAGGGCGAGAAACCCAAACGATTTCTATTCTTGGACACCTTTCTACCACTCTTCTAGGCGGTCGCTATGAACTCTCTTCTTCTTCCTCAAGAACGAAATTTGCTCATATAATCTGCAACGTTTCTCCTATACCTCCAGGCTAAAGTATTTATCTGAGAAACAATGTCCTCCTGCTCTGCCTACATCCAATCAAGGTCTGGTTGTAATACAGGAAAAATATTTTCATGTGGCAAAACCATATTGATTCATAACAAGGCAACTATTGAAATGTCTTGTTTGATCCTCAGTAGAGTTGCCAAAATCTGTTAGTGAACAACTGTCTTTATGTAAATATGTCATTTAAAACTCCATAGCCCTATCGATAAAGATAAAGTTCCTAACAAGAAGGAAAGATCACCATTTCATTGGTGATTTTCTTCTGAATTTTGATGAGGTACAGTTCCCTCAGATGGTTTGATTAACCATCAACGAATGCACTTTTAACTAGAAAGCAAGAAAGGTGTACTAACACTGACTTATAAGTTCAATGCGATAAAATAGAATGAAAACTATCAACCCTCTGACTCAAAGATCAGGACTTTGATAGCAAATATAACAGTTCTCCAAATAGGATTGTCTTATTCCCAAAGCAACTAGACACAACAGAGAAGTACAATTCACAAAGGAATGAATTTCAAACATACAACCAACATCACAGATCAATATATATGTATATATTGTGCTCAAACTTCAATATGCATAGATGTCAAAGAAACTTCAGAACTGAAAACAATCCAAAATGATCCCTTTATTTCTTTTTACATCACTGCTATTCAGAGACTAAAATGTAGACCTTGCCTAAGTCAATCCAACATACATTAATAGATCCCCATTTTAGATCTTTACTGTTAATGTAACTGTTTTCACCCAAGTGAGAACATCGCTAACTATCAACCAATCCTCATATAACCAAGCCTAAAGAGCATTTATGACTTTGAAATGGATCATAATTACATTGCGTCAATCAATTTGGAATTGACAAGTGAATTTATCACTATTGCCCAGATATAAGCCCCGTGGCTTCCAAGACGTGCGGGTCGCCTGTAACCTTTGAAGTTTGCATTTAATTACATATCATCTTTCGATTGCGCTCATGCAAATTGGCTCAACTGACCGGTTTTATCTTTCCATTGAGTTTCACTCAACTAAAATCGAACAACCTCTGTCAAATCATATGCTTGATTCATTCAATTTACGATGGTTTGCAGTGTTCTTTCGCATCGCTAGTTGCTGCTGGAGAGGCATCTTCATAATTCTCCTCGTAAAACTAATAACCATCCTCTTATAAATGGAAGCAACAATCTTCATTCTGCATACTATTCCTGGCATTTCAAGATGTCGAGCGTTTCTAGTGATGCCTCCAAAAAATATTTTTTGTCTATTGAGAATGTTGAGTGTAGCTTGGTCAAGTGGCTGGTGATGGACCAATTGAAAGAAATGTTCATCATTAAAAGTGATATAAAAGAAGTGCTTAGGAAGATAATTGGGGAGAATTTTCTCTCCTAGGTGCATGTCCACAACTCCCAGCTTTTGGAACAGTTCCTATACAACATTGCCCGCACGTCTGGCAAGCTAGAGTGGGGAACCAGAGCTGCGGAGTGTTTGATCAGGCCAACGTTTTTGGCTGGAGTGGAGATTGTCTTGGGGAACCTCAGTGAATATCCAAGGGTTACCCTGGTCGGGGACACAATCTGTATTGCTACTGCTTTGCAACAAGAACATGCCAAAGAAGTTGTCAATCTTCTCCGAGTTGGACTCGAAAAGAATGATATGGGACTATTCGCCCATTTTGATTTTGTAGAATCGAATGAAAATCTCTTTCACTTTCCCAGATTGAGAGGTTGCAGGAAGTGGTAGAAGGGATTTAGATACTTATGTTTACTTTGCGTGTTTGAAGAAATGTATTAAAAACCCCGTTTTGATGTAAATCGATATATATACGTATGAATATATATAGAAGTTTTTGTGTACATCATATTCTTCACTTTGCGCGATGTATTTTGCTTTTCCTGCTTTACAGTTTATAATCATGATGAATTTTTTTCCAGTTCATTGCAAGATACCTGAGAAGTTCCCGTTTCTGTACATGTATGACTTTCTTTCAGCATTATTAAGTTTGGAAAATATCATTCTAAGAAAGATATGGGGTTTTGATGAGGTTTCGAAAAGCCTCTCGAACTCCGCTTTAATTGTGACAATCTTACTGTATGGTCCCATGGGGGGGCTTGGGCTCCTATTTTCACGGAAGCAGGTGGTCTTATGGAAAAAAAAAATCTGCTACAGGATTAACTGGCATCTTTTTCAGCCCTTGTCACAAATTTGGAGGGAAATGATGTTTATCTATTAATTTTTTATTTACAGCACTCCATTCCACCACCATTCTGCCACCATTCCACCACCAGCTAAACTGCACAACTAAATTCATGGGACCACCAGATTCAAAATATTCTGCTAAAAATTTAAGCAGATTCTGCTCCGGATTTTAAGAAGCCTCACTCCATGGGACCGTGCCCTTAGTATTTACCGCCCTACAATCTTTGCAATGTAAGTTAAGTTTTAACTTCTGACTGAAAAGGCTGCTTGTGAAAACCAACTTTATCTTTCAATGGAGAAATGGGTTACCGAAACCCTTTCAAACTAAAATAACGGCTTCGAAACCTACCAAAAGCTTTGAAACAACATGAATTTACCCCTTGCTTTTATTGTTCAACATGGTTTCGGAAACCCCATTCAAAACTTGACCTGAATTAAAAATAACATTGAGGTCTTCTTTGAGAAATCGGGCCAAAAAGTAGTTGTGACAACCTCACCGGGTTGTGAGAACCAGGTAAAAGACAGAAAGTTCACAACTCAGGCAAAATTCAAATGAATAGGTCCCGATTTTAAGATGTGACGAACACGGGGGTAATACTGAGCTTTGCTATGCCTGTGCTTACCCAAGGTTTCGAGGACTGTCAGTATAAAGGGTGATGTATAAATCTGGAAGTACTGGTCAAGCTTGGCCAATTTTTGCTCACTTAGGCTTCTATAGTTGTCGAAGGGTAGCTTAGGTGAGCCGGGTGTTTGTAGTTGTTAAGAGTGTAGCTCATCATCCGAAAAAAGGATTCAAAGTGACCTTGAGGGTTTCTGTTCTCTGAGCTTTGCTTTGCTTGGATGGGATTTTAGTCTTACTAAGGTTTAAAGGGTGGGTAAGAGACCATGGCCAAGGTATTGTTGGAGCTTTGAACAATGCTGACAGTGGTAAATGGATATTATGGAGGTTCCCTGACTCCTTTTCTCTAACAATATAGCACAAAGAAGGCTTACAATCATAAGCTGGCTTTTCTTGACACAATACAGAACCCTTTTCAACCATGTGCAAAGTATGTTCTTGTGTGAAGGTAGCGCTGTTGTAGTCAAGCATGATCAGCTTTATGAGCTCTGTACCATACCGTATTAAATATTCATACATTGTAGGGCTGGTATATTAAGTCCTTATAGGCTTTAGGGTTTGATCTTATAAGAAATCACAACTATAGGTGTCAGATGCATACCTATGGGGATTATATATAGGGTTTGATCTTACTAGCAATTGCACCTATAGGTTTCAGATGCACGCCTAAGGGGATTATAAAGGCACAATGCATCTATGATCATTTCCAATTAAGGGACGACATTCATGTTTTTATTCACCACATCCGTGTAGTGGCAGCTATAGTTCTTTATGTTTTATAAGAGATTGCAAAAACATCCATATTAATAACTTATTCTTCAGTATGCATGATATTGTAGTTTCTGTTCGATAAAGCTTGCACCATTATCATGTTGAAAATCAAGCATGAAAACTGCATTGATTTCTTAACTAGCATTTGCACCAGAAGAGGTGCAAGGGTTACGTCATAGAAAAATATATGTAATTTAACATGTTTAGGAGGCATATTCTTTATTTTTCTTTAAAAATTAAAGATCAAAATATAAAAACATATATAAATAAGACCTTTGACATGTTTTGCATACTGAGAAAGAAACCTAAAGACTTGTTCAATCTAATTTATATCATTTAAACCTTCATTATATGAAAAGAATCCCCTATATGTGTAAATAGAGATGGCAAAATCCTTTAAATATTCTATGTATTTTACATTTCTTTTTTTATTTGATTCCTTGTGATTAAATGCAAATCAAAATTTATTTTCAAGAAAAAAACAAAATACAATCTATTTATTTACTAATTATTAGAGAAAAATTAAATAATAAAAAAAATAAAAAATAAATCATAAATCATATTATTTAATTTAATTTTTATTTTTTAATAGAATCATTCTTTCTTACTATCCAAAGATAATTATTCAGCCTCACCAACTACACTGGATCAAGATTAGGCTCCGTTCCAAACCTCGAGGAAGGCTTCCAACTAGGGACATTAATAGTTGAACAAAATTGATAATACATAAAAAAAACCCTATAAAATACATTCATTTTACAAAGCTTGACAATCAGTAAATACATGGTACAAAGATATCTATAGAAATATATTCTTTGACATAGGTCACTCGCTATTGACTGAATGATATGAGAACACAATTGCAACGCATCCACCACTATAACAAAAATAAAAATTAATAGTTAAAGCCAGTTAATATGCATTTTATTTTAGTTCTTTACACCTACTTTTCTATGCTAGTAGTAGCTCTCACATATTTTTCGAAGGAATATAATAACAATAAAATATTTTAATGACAAAATATATATTAATATCAACCATAATAGTTGGCAAATAAAAATAATATTTTTAATGTTAAATAATTAAAAAAAATAAAAATTAGGTATATTTAAATGATTTGATGGGTCCTACTTTTCAAAGTTTTCATTGTTTGATGGACAAAGATGGATGATCATAGTTCAATTCCAAAACAGAAATGTGGAAAGCTACATATTGCAAACATAAACCTCTACAATCAATTGTTGAAAATATTTTAATATTTTATTAATGGTGTCATACCATCAATGTGGATGAATTTAATGAAGTTGTAGGTCATCATTAAATGCCATTCAAATTTAAAATACAAAATTATATTATTGTTTATGTTAAGGTACATGTATATTATTGTTTATATTAAGGTACATGTAAAATACAAAACGAAGTATGAGAAATAGATGTGGGGAATAAGAAATTTACAAAATAAGAAACTTAGGTTGTATTGGATACAAGTGAGAGTAAGATAAGATTCCAAATTCTAATATCAATTGTGCGTTGTGGTAGACTTTTATAGTCATTGTGTTCATTTTCTTGGGTAAGTGAAAAATTGAAATTCTATTGCGTTCTTTTTATGGTTTAGGGTTGAGGGTTTATAAGCATGTTTATTGTTGCACTAATGAAAGGCAAAAGAAAAAAGAAAATATAAATTTTCAAACTGCAAAAAACCTCAGAGTTTATTAATGAATACCATGATATTTATGATTTCATAATCATTGTTAGGTATACTTCAAATCTTAGATATATGTGTGAGATAAAAGACAAATAATGACAAGTTTGTTAAGCAACTATGATCGATGGCTTAGTATGGTTTGACTACACTTGATCCATGAGGATTCAAATTATATTCAAGCCACTAAACATCAGTCCCAATAAGATCATTATTCAATACAAAACCAAACTAAGCATCCATTAAAACTAACATATTAAATCATAAAAGCTTCAAAAATGCCTATTCTAATCCATTGAAACTTATCCTATCGGGGGAGTGGTATTGCATTGATGTGGAATGACGACCCTTTTCCAATCCCGTGGATAAATGAGCTTATTCCGATCGATTCTATTGAAGAGAATCGACGAAACCGTTGATAGAAGTGTGTGAAAACATGGTTTAAAGATAAATTAATATGATGCAAGCTATTTTAACATGATTTATGCCAAGATGATCGATATGGGTGTATGCAAAGCTAAAAGGATTAAGCTAAAAGGATTAAAACCCTAAGTTACCATGGAAGCCATTAATGGAATCTAAGCTAATGATGAAAGTACATTAAGCTAAAAAGATGCTAAATAAGTGCTAAATATGAGTGCAAGTGAAAGTGATTTTCAATAGCATAAGTTTTCTCTGAAAAGGTGGATGGATGATTTTCAATAGCATAAATTTGCTCTAAAAAGGTGGATCCATTTGTCTCCAAATAGTGGCAAATGAGAAATGAAGGGTTAAGATTAAAAAGGTTAATCAATGGTCAAAAATGGGGGAGAGATGAAACATGGATTCTCATCAATGGATGGATGAGAATCAATGATCACATGGATCAAGGAAATAATCAAGGTTTCATGTTCTTCCAAACAAAAACACATTCAAAACTTGCACAAAAAGTCTTGTAAGTTAATTTGCACATGAAGTTTTGTAAGTTTGTTATAAGGAAGAATATTCCTTTTTTCAAATGAGTGAAGAAAGAGAATATTCCCTTTGGAGGAATGTGCAAAGGAGGAATATTGGAATATTCCCTTGCAAGAGGGGGAATTAGATTTATTAGTAATTTGATAATTAAATAAAATTTTAATTATGCAAATTGGGGGAATTAAATGATGTTCATTAAATAAATGATTTAATGAAAAAAGGGAAAGTGTTATGATATTTAATTAAATAACTTAGGGCTATTTAATTAAATAAGAGGACTTAAGGATTTAAATTAAATAACGTGATGTATTTAAATTAATAGGATGAAATGTTAGCATGAAAGGGGATGAATTAACCTAATTAAATTAATTAGATTAATGGATGAAAATGATGCAATTAATTAAATAGCTAAGCTAATTTAATCAATTAAGCAGAAATATGATAGGTTTTAGGATGAAACGGTGTTAGTATATTTGATTCAAATGCATGATATCATTCAGGATATTTTTAAGTGTACATTTTTCCCCTCTTTAAAGCGAGGTACCTGTTACGTTGGTTCAAAGATTGACGTTTTTCGGATTAAAAAATTGCTGCTCAGATAATTTTTTTTTTTCTGATTTTTGGATGCCCCATTGTTGCCCCAGCAGAAGGAATAAGATGGTTCCCTGCCCCCTTGAGAAGCAGGCCACAATCCTAGCTTTTGGCTCAAATTAAGTCAGAAAACCCTATTTTTTAGGCTTAAATAGGTGAGAAGGGTGACATTTCCCATTCATTTGTGCATTCAACCCTTAGAGATTCTTGCATTTTGAGCTCTGATACCTCGGTTAAATGGCTCATTGTGTGCTTCCTCTTCATCTTTTGGATCAAGTTCGAGAGTACTAATGGTGTGCAGACGTAGGACCTCGGGTATGTGATTAACAACTTTCTTTGATTTTTTCTTTTAAGTGCATTTAATAGGGCAGAGACAACAATTGGAGGCAGTGACAACTACATAATAGGGCCAGATTGTATTTGCTCGGTTGTATAAAGAGGCAGTTACCGAGGCATCATATTACCGCATGCACTATCATCATGATGTTTCCCAGACGATGAAATAGCCTGATTTTTCACAACGGAGTGGAGCACCACCTAGAGCTGAGGATCAACCATCAGTTAGGGGTGAGTCAAGCAATTACCAAGGCTAGCTTGCTTATGTAGCCACTTTTTGATTGTTTTCCTAATTATTTATACAGATACACATTCATGGGCTTCTTTTTTATAGCCTCGTGGATATTGTATTTTTGATTGATATACAAATGCTGATTCATATATTATACCATGATAGTCATCATTTATATATATATATGAGATGATCCCGATTCGATATGTGATGTGCTTTATTTCATGCTTTATGATGTATGGATGCATGTGATATGATATGATGTGATGTGTTGTGTTTATGATATGATTATGTATAGATGCAATGTTGATGGATGTACCTTTTTAATTTATGCACTATGTAATATGCGATGATCTATGATGTGAGATGTAATGCAATGCAATGAACGTGTTATATTCTTTTCAGTATCTTTTTATGACATGGGATGAATTCTATGATATGAGATGCTTATGCAATTGATATGGATGTATTTATTTTTGTGTACTTTTCTATGCAATTTATGAGATGATGATGTATGCATATGGATGTTATGAATGTTCATGATATGTATGCTTATGTAGATGTTCATACTTATGCTATGATAATGCAACGTATGTTTATGCTATAATATGCAATATATGTTTATGCTATGATAATGCAACGATTTAAGATGCTTAGAAAAACAAATCTATATTATTCATCACAACTTAAATGATAATGATGTAATGGATTATGTTTTTCCATATTATGATATGCTATGATAATGCAAGATGTATGCATGTTGATGCTTTGTGGATGCAAGATGGATGCATTGATGATGTTTTTGTTGATTTTCATGATACTAGGTTAGTGTGGGAAGAAGATAGAAGAATAAAATGAATGACTAACCATTGATTTTGAAGATTGATTCAATAAGTCCAACAAGTCCATGATCCATCGAGACTTTATTAGAGATGGTGATAAGAGTGATGATTTTGTTCATATCTTGGGATTGGGATTTTCCATCATTCCTTATTTTGATATAACACATAGACACGATGCATCTGTTGCAAAGCGTGACCCTTGGTATTCCTTGCAGCACTAGCGCTTGGGTTCTTGACATGGTCTAACCGCCTCCTATGGTTCTTAACCAAAGCTTGTATCGGGCATTGACAGGTCAATCTTTTGGTGCAACAAGTCCAACAATTGGTATCAGAGCTGCTCACAGGTTCAAACTCCACACTTGTGCTGGGGGGATTGTTGCAAGGTGTGACCCTTGGTCTTCCTTACAACACTAGCGCTTGGGTTTGTGACATGGTCTAACCACCTCTTGTGGTTCTTAACCGAAGCTTGTATCGAGCATTGATAGGTCGATCTTTTGGTGCAACGACAAGTCCAACAACATCAAGGTATTGGAAACCAAGACGACGTTATATCCAATGTAATGGACTTTGACTCTGCAAATAGATAAGATAGTTCTTGTTCACATCTTAACATACAAAAACCTCGTTGGAATGTAGGTTAGTAGTTTAGAATATCTCAAACCAAAGCATACACAATAGCCAACAAGCTACTCCAAACAACCTCCCTACACACAACCAAGCAAGTATGCACCAAGATTATTTTACAAGAATATCCACAAGCATGGGAATTGAAAGATAATGATCGATGCTCGATTCCTTTCTCTCTAAATCAGTTTTTTGATAGACATCATTGAGAGGTCCTCGAAATGGGCCAATAAGATAAATCAGAAGAAAAGATCAAAGACAAGCAATCAGTGTTATCTATATCTCTTGCCAGTTTAAATATAGCTAAGGTGATTTTTGATGCTGATGTCCATTGTAGGAAGGATTCATCCTAGGACATGTTGATCAAATGTTTTGATTAGGATGAGGTGTGATAAGCCGTTGATTCAAACTTCACTGATTTGTTTACTATGATCTAGACTTTAGATTTTGACACTTAGGTTTTCACTTTATTACTTGTGACACTTGTTTTCTACTTGTTTTGCCAAAGGTTGAAGGTGATGATTGATTTATTATGGATGAAGGTTTATTGCGGGTGAAAGCAAAATGAGATGGGTGGTTTTGAATTTTTTGGAATATTTCAAATGTTTTTGATATTTTCTAATGTTTTGAGGTTGTTTTTGGTCTTTTTGAGAGTTTATGTGAATATTTTGGTTTTCAAATTATTTGAGGTTGTTTAGGGTTTCCAAGGTTTTCAAATGTTTAGGGGTTTTCTGAGCTTTTCAAATGTTTAGGGGTTTTTTGATATTTGAATGTTTAGGGTTTTTTTAAGATATTTGAATGATTAGGGTTTTTGAGATTTTCGACCAAGAACCTAACCTAAAAGAATATCCTAGGGGTCTTAGGGGCCGATCAAAGATTAGCCTTGCCTACATTATACACGCAGACCATGAAGTTCAACTAAATCGACTTATTGATGATGAAAAATGAATAGTTGATGGAATGCCAGTTTATTATGACAAACTCCTAAAGGACGAACCTAGGGTGTCTCAAGGGCACATCAATGATGGCATTGCCTATGTTCAAGCTTAGAGACTTGTAGTTTGACAAGGTACTATTTTTGGATTTTCTATGTTTTGCCTTTTGAGGGATTTTGATGTGTTTTGGATGTTTTGGATTTTTGACTTTACAATTTTTCGAATGTTTTTAGATTTTAGCTATGCAGGAATTTGGATTTTTTTGGATTTTTCTAATGAACATTTTATGAATGTTTTTGGGATTTTTGATGAGATTTCCAATAACCTTAATATATACAAGAGCTCGATCTGATCCAAAATGAAATTCCCCCAGCGTGATGTGATAGACTACCTCGATACAGGCACGGAAAAATGACCTTGGGAGTATGCCAAGTAGTACTAAAGGGGATACAATACTTCACAATATCAAGCTATGACACAAACACAAATGGGTGATAGATGAATGATACGATGGATGGATGCGATGCAAAGAATGATAGGATAAAGAGCCATAGATAGATGGAGGTGCTTTATTTACGCGAGGCGCCTATTTTCCAGGTTTTCATCAAGGTACTTGCCCAAAGTGCCATTGAAATGATATTCACTAGAGGACGGTTGTTTTTCTTTACTATTTTCAATCCTTTTTCTTATTTTTTTTTATTTTTGATCTTTTTTGATTTATTTGTATTTTCAAATTTACACCCTTCAAGCTTAGGCATAATTTTTTTTAAGATGCAGACTATTGGTTGGTTTCTGCATGGGTTCACCTTTAGGTGTAGATAGTTGGTATGCTCTTGATCCATAACTTGCTGTGACGACAAAGGGACCTAACTAGTTAGGCTCAAAATTTCCTTTACTGTCTTGATTTGAAATATTTTTTTGATTCTGCTTTAGAACAAGATCCCCTACCTAGAAAGATCGACACTTGATCTTCTTTTTATAGATCCATTTCAGCTAGTTTTGGTATACTTGCAAGTGATTAAGGGAATCAAGGTGATGCTCATCCAGAAATTCTAGCTCATTTAGCCGAGATACTTTGTATTCTTCATTAGTGATCAAATTTTGCAATGACACTCACAACGAGGGAAGCTCAACCTCAATAGGCAGGATGGCTTCTGATCCGTAGACCAAGGAGAATGGGGTTACACATGTAGGTGTGCAAATACTGGTTTGATAGGCCCAGAGGGCAAGATTTAACTGCATATGCCATTCATAGCCAGCTTTATTGATCATTTTCTTTAGGATTTTTAGGATGGTCTTGTTTGTAGCCTTAGCTTGACTGTTGCCCTAAGGGTAATAGGTAGGGTAGAGAATCATTGTTGGATGTTTAATCTTTGACATAGTTCTTTCACATCCTAATTATTGAAGGGTGTTACGTTATCTAAGATAAGGGTTTGTGGGACACCATAATGACGGATAAGGTAATTCAAGATAAATTTGGCAATTTGCTTCCTTGTTATGTAAGTCATAGGGATGGCTTCGACCCACTTGGTAAAGTAGTTAGTGGATGTGATGATAAACTTGTGGCCATTAGATAAGGTGGGAGTAATCTTTTTGATGAGGTCAAGCCCCCATTGTGAGAAAGGCTAAGGCGTGACCATTGGTTGCAATTCCTGAACTGGAGCATGAATAAGATCTCCATGATGTTGACACTGGACACACTCTTTCCCATACTGATGGGCTTCTTTTTCCATGGTTGGCTAGTAGTACCCCGTCCTCAACAATTTCTTAGCTAGAGTCATACCATTAGAATGGGAAGCACATATGCCATCGTGTACTTTTGTTAAAACATTCAAGGCTTCCTCTTGGTTAAGGCATCATAGTAATGTCCCCTCGATGCTTCGGCGGTAAAGAGTATCACCTAGGATCACGAATCAAGATGCCTTCTTAATAAAGGTCATCTTAAGGTTGGAGGTGATATCAAATGAGAGGGTTCCTCCACTAAGATAGGTGAATATATCATGATACCACGGGGATCCAAGACCAACGATGACACACATAAATTTAGATTCAGGGATTTAAAAAGTTGGTACGAAAAGTTGTTCTACCAAGAATTCGCATTGAAAGACATGTGACATATCTAACAATGATCCAATTGTTTCCATAGCGTTTGTTGCTCGATTGTTCATGTGAGGAATCTACTCAAAAGTGATATCAATGAAAAAGTCCTTGAGACTTTCTACCATCTTCTTGTAAGGAGTAAGATTATCATCCTTAGTTTCATAGTCGTCATTGACTTGGTTGATAACCAACCATGAGTCTCCATAGACTTTCAACTCTTGTATCTACCATTGAACTACTATCCTTAGACCAATTATTAGGGCTTTGTACTCAAAAATGTTGTTAGTACATGGAAACAATAGCCTGTATGAATTTGGAATACAATCACCTTGAGGGTTGATAAAAAGAATACCCACCCTTGATCCATGTTGGGTAAATGATCCATCAGATTACATTTTCTATTGATCAGATATATTGACAAGGAACACTGATTCATTAGGGAATTCATATATCAACGGATTCTCTGCATAGATAGGTGCTTCTATCAGTTGGTCTACAATTACTTGTCCTTTTATTACCTTGTGCTCCACGTACTCTATGTCAAATTCAGTCAAGATCATTACCCATTTTTCTATTTGCCCAATAAGATTAGCTTTGGATAACAGGTATTTCAATGGGTCGATCTTTGCAATAAGTTTGAATTGATGTGACAACATGTAATGTCTAAATTTTTGTGAAGCAACACCACTGCTAAGCATACTTTCTCAATGGATGAATAGTTAATTTCATAGCCCACCAAGGTCCTATTGATGTAATAGATGTTGAAAGCACAAGACAACTAAGAGGGGGGGGGGGGTGAATCAGTTGTATCAAATCATTTTACTTTTAAACTTAATTAATTCCACTTATCTCAGTCTGTTATTAAGTGTAAACATGAAATGTAAATAACAGAAAGAAAACACCAAAGACACCAGATTTACGTGGAAAATCCAATGAGGGAAAACCATGGCGAGGATTAGCTCACAATATAGTAATAATGCAATACCGGATACAAAGGCTCATTGCCAGCAGGCTCACTACCCAGAAGGCTCACTTCCAAGGGATCACTGCCTGAAAGGACTTACTGTCTAGAAGGAGGCTCACTGCCTATAGAAAAATAAAAAGATAAATAAAGATCCACCACAAAGGTTTCCACATATTCATAGCTTGATCATAAGATAGTAGACACCATTAAAGTACTGCTGCCTCAATTCACTCTTGCATACTCTGCTTTTCACACTTGTTCACACAATTCGCTTGCTTGCTTGATTCGTGGATGGATGGATAATCAATTCACAACAACTTGACTTGCTTTTATACCATCTTCAACCTTAGAAACATTCTCCAAGGTCAACTAAACATTCTTCAATTTACAAATTCAAATTAGGTCAGCTACTCAACATTCCCGTGGCGGATAAGAATGAGAGAGGACCAATTACACATTTAATTAGGACCCAAACAACATCTTGGATCAATCACATGCTTTCTTAATTCGATGAAAAATATAAATGAACACACCAGGTCAACCAAACCTAATGAACACACCAATGATCTTTGAAGAACATGCATCTCCAACAAGATGATCACACATGGATCAATCAACACGCTTCACCAGACATTTTACCATTTCTAAGAACACTTTAGGTACATCCGCAACAACTTCAACAAACTTCATTCACATAAAAATTTTCAACAGTCCAACCGAACCAACCAACAACACACAAGAGCTCTGGAGTAGGTCTTTCAGAGCACTAAATCACAAGCACATTTGTCAGAGCACATAAAACATCAAAATAAATCATCTCCCAGATCTGCAAGATCTTAAACCAAATACCAGAAGACTACGAAGCCAAAACATTTCTCCTAGTCTACAAACAAATAGTTCTGTCAAACCAGTTCACATACCGGTGAACATATCTTTCATTATCCATCGAGTCATAAGCTAAAACTCAAAATATATTATCCATTGAAGCTCATGAACATAAATACAAATCTGCACAAGCATAGGATCAACATAGGAGAAATGCAAAGTGCAATACTGAAGCACGCTTAGAACACACTGCCTTCATTATTTCTCAAAATTTCTCAAAAGAACTTGGCAAAAACATAACTACAACTTCATAAATATAAATCCATGTACTCTAAGCAATTCTACAACATCTCACCTATATAAGTACCATTTGCAATCAACTTGAATTGTGTTGACATCAATGACAACACCACCCAACACATCCATAATTGCAAAAATAGATAGCTCTCTCCTTTCCATTTTCATCATGTTGTGTTAGAAGAGCACCTAATACTGCTGATGTTGCTAAGATATATAGGATCAATGGTTTGTTTAGTATAGGTGGCATGAGTATCAGAGGTTTCAATAGGTAGTCATTGATCTGTTGGAAAGATTTATTGTACTTCTCATCCCACTTGTAAGTTATTCCTTTATGAAGAAGATGTGAGAAAGGGTGGATTTTATTTGATAACTATGCTATGAACCTTCTGATGGATTGCAATCTTCCTTTAAACCCTCTCATCTACTTCAATGTTTGTGGCGATTCCATGTCAAGGATGGATTTTAACTTTGCTGGATCAATTTATATCCCTCTTTGTGGGATGATATAGCCAAGGATCTTCCCTGATGTAACCCCGAAGACACACTTTTTTGGGTTCAGCCATACCTTGTACTCTTCAACTCTGTCAAAGATGGGTCCCAAGACCTCTATGCGATCACTCCTTTTCTTTGATTTTTCCAAAATATCATCCACATAATATTTGACTATTTTGTGGATCATGTCATGAAAGATGAGGGTCATTGCTCTTTGATAGGTTTCTCCTGCGTTCTTTAGCCCAAATGGCATCACGTTCCGACAATATGTTTCTCATGGACAAGTGATTTAGTTTTGTATTGATTTTCCTTGGCGAACATGATTTGATTGTAGCCTGAAAAACCATCCATGAGTGATATAATTTCATGCTTTGCTGTCAAATCTACAATGAGGTCGATGTTAGGAAGAGGGAAATCATCCTCCGGGAATGCCTTGTTTAAGTCTCTAAAGTCCATGCATATTTTGATCCCCTAGTGGGTTTGGAGATTGGTACCAGGTTTGAAACCCATTCAAGATAATCTATCGATTAGATGAATCCAACGTCAAGAAGTTTTTGTAACTGAAGCTTCACCAAGAGTGCTATCTGAGGGTGCATCTTTCTTAATCTTTTCTTTACTGGTTTAGCTTCAGGATATACTACTAAGTGATGCACAACTACTTCTGGATCGAGCCTTGGCATATTTGTGTATGACCATGCAAAGTTAGCTCTTCAGTCTTTCAAGAATGCTGCTAGGTTCTTCTGTTCTTCATCCAACAAGGATTCAACATAAAAAGTGATCTTGGGTGCTTCTTCTGTTCCCACATTGATTGGAGTGACCTTTTCTGCTAGAAATATTGACTTCTTTGGATGCATTACACTAAGGGAGAGATTGAATTCCTCATCCTTGAGTGCCTCAAAGAGGTTTTCACCCTTAGATACGTCCTTTATTTTTACTATTTTAGGATCAGAAAGTGCCACAATGTGGTTTTCACTTAGGGATCAGTATGTTAGTTTCATTTAATCAATTTTGCAACTGAAGGATTCAATCGTCTATCCGTAGTATGCCCCTGTGTCTAGCTGTATGTCAAAACTTGCTTTGTGATCTACCCATGGTAAGTTGTCACAGAGTCCCATGAATTCTAAGATTGCTTCATCATTTTTGAATAAATCTAGAATTGGTGGTCCTCATTGGTCCAAGTCAATGAGTTGGGGATATACCAGGCTTAGTTCAATGGTTTGTTTGATCGGGGTGAAGGATGTTGTGGATATCATGAAGAGATTTATTTTCAAATAGGTTAGCAACATCAAGGGGGAAGTCGTCTAGGGTAGTATCACACGATGTTGGTAACCAAGAGGAAGCCTCAACCCATTTAGCAGAAGTGCCTTTGCCAAGAAGGGTAACCTTACTGGTAGTACACCCTAAGCTGAGATTCTTTAGGTGTTTCTTAGGAATGATAGGTTCTAGTAAACCATTGCCATTTTGTCCTAGTTTCTCATTCTTGTTATAGGCCCACCCCTTCATTAGCTGCAAGCCTTTGTTGTCGTCTTCCATGGGAAGACCAAGGATGGGTCATTCATCTTGATAGAGGATTTTAGAGACATCCTCCTCATTGATATATTCTTGTTTTAAATCCCCTCACTTGGTGAAGGTGGTAGTTGCCATCTTGATTATTTCGGGTGTTTCATTTCCAGACATGGGTTTCCCATCAGATTTAGGAGAAAGAGGTAGCTCTCCCAACACAAAGGTATCCTTCATTAGTTTATAGTTTCCATAACCATCATCTTGGATCACTACTTTGATGTCGGGAATGTTTTGTGCCATGGGTGTTTTTGTTTCTAAGGTAGATGCAAGGGATGATGGGTCAACAAAGGAGGATGGTGTAGGCCCTTCATCATTTTTAAGGATCTAGGGTATCTTGTAAAACTTTGCCTCAAGATTTTTGTAGTAGTAAAAAGGTTTAGGATCTCCATGGACAGTAACTTCTTTGCCCTCAAAAGGAAACTTTACACATTGATGGTAGGTCAAAGCTATAGATTTTAGGGCATGGATCCATGGTTGGCCAAGCAGAATGTTGTAGGGGAGATCAAGGTCTACAACTTGGCATGTAGTCTCTGCAATGATGGGTACCACTTGGATGGGTAGTGCAATGATACCTTGCGATACCCGCTCTTGATCATCATATGCTTGGATGGTGGTACTCTATGCTTTCTCAATAGTATCCTCTGAATAACCCAAGTTTTTGATCAGCTAAAGGGTGCAAATGTTCAGATCAACACCTCCATCTACTAAGACTCTTTTAACCTTGTTCTTATGGATAATGACCTTAAGGTGCAAAGAATGATTATGAGATGACTGTGATGGTAGGTCTTGTTGTGAGAAGGTGAGAAGATGATTAGTGATATCTCCTATCATGGCTTGAAACTATTATGTATCAATATACTTGGGGACATATAATGAAGATAAAGCTTTCTCTAAGATTTCCCTATGTGCGGGGGATAGCCTCAATAGTTCCAAGATAGAAATCTATGCGAGGGTCTTTTTAAGCTGGTCTAGGAGATTATACTTGCTAGGGCTGGATGTAGGCAATGCAGGTTGTGCCTTATATTGAGATGGGACTCCTTGGATGGTGACTTTGCCACGTCGTGTGGTGACCCCACACTCCACACTAGGCCGACGATGGTGATGGAAATATCACAATAAATGACCACATTGGAATAGGTATTCTGCATGTTTGTATAATCCTTAGCTTTTCCAGTGTTGTTTCCTTTTTAATGATCTGGCATGGGGTTCTTGTATATATTAAGATCTTGATTTTTGGCTAGTACCTCAATAGATATGGCTTTGCTCTCTATAAGATCTTGGATAATGTTTTTGAGCCTTATGCAGTTCGTTGTTTTGTGTCCTTTGATTTTTGAAAGTCACAAAGATCTTATTCATTGTACCAGGGTGGTTTATCCTATGGTTCTTGGTAGTTTTCAAAATTGGGAAGTGTTATCAAGTTTGACTCTATCAATTTCTTGGTGTAGGGGCATCATGTTAGTCCATTTTTTAATTGAGGTCTTGTGAGAGTTTTTAGGTGTTTTGAGTTATTGGTCATGCAAATAAGGTCATAATAGACCATTTTTAAGGTAACAAGTCCATTTGGTCAGTTTGGAGTCATTTTATAAAAGTTGCTAAATCTTGTAAAAGTTGTCATTTGCAAAGGTGCAAAATTGCAAGAGTTAGGAAGTTGAAGGTTCAAGTAGTTTAAAAGTCAGTTGTAGCCATTTTTTTTGGGTTGGAATTTTTTTTAAAATGACTTGAAAACCTTGAGGTAGAGGTTGGAGAATTGTATGTGAAGATAAAATAATAAGAAACCCCTATTCTCATTGACTTTTCTATGTGTTTCCATTACAGTCTGCTGTTATACGTGCTGGTACAGTTTCGTACTGAAGGATTTGATAAAAAAATAATTGAACTTGATGGTGAAGTGAACTAGGAGAATATTGGTTTTTGTTTGATTGGAATTTATCCAGATAGAAGCATTTTAGAAGTAATTTTCTAAACTCGGTCTGCAACACCCTATTTAAGGGTTTGAGAGTGGTTAAAATGCACTAGAGACCCATTCCACCAGTAGTTTTCCTTGTAAATTGGTGGAAAGGGGAAAATTAGGTAGGGTTTCATGTTGGTGGAGGTTTCAAGAGTAGGGATGAGGGTTTAGGGTGAAAAAGATGATGCCCTAGTGGTTAAATTCATAGTTTTTGGTTTGAATTGGATGGTTAGAAGTTAGAGTTGGCTAAAAATGCAATGTTAAATGTTGAGAGTCAATTTGTGAAGCATATACAAACATATTTTGATGTGTTTGAGGAACTAGCAAGGTGAAATGAAGCTTGGAAGTTGAAGTTCCAATAAACCCCTGTATGAGCATGCCTAAATAGGCTTAAGTGAGGGTTTGTACTTAGATGAACTTGTGGTTTTTTCTCTTGATAAAATTTGTGGATTTAGTCTATTTAGGACCTTTTGAGGGCATTGGAATTGAGTTTTGTGATTGGGGTGAAGGATTTTTTAGAGTTACTTTGGAAAATAGGCCTAATTGAGCCTTGTTGTAGGACAATCAAATTTAGGAGGATATTTTTCAAATTAAGTCTATTTGGCCTCAAGATATGTTAAAGTAAGTCTTAATGGGTATTTGGAATGTCCATTCTTTTGTGGGTTTGGAATTTATTTTGGAAGTTATGAAGAAAAATTCTCTGTTTGTAGTACTACAAGAGAAACTTGAAGGTATGATGAAATAAGGTCAAGTTGGGGTTTTATATTTTGAATAATTGTTGGATTTGGTTTGAATTGTGTTTGTTTTGACTTTTCCTCCTTGCTCTGCATCATTTCTTCATGATGGTTTCAATGGGTTCCGATAATTGTGTGTACTTGCTTTTTAGATAATTATTCTTGTTAGGGGTTCATCGTTGTTGTGTTTCAGTGTTGTTGATCTGAGTGTTTTGTGATGGTGTTGTTTATTGCATAGTTGGTTGAACTTTATCTATTTGATTATTGTTTGGCCTAGGAGCACTTAGGACCACCTTAGCATCTACCATGCCATCATTGGTCACGTTCTTGTTCTTAGCCCACACATGAGGCTTGTTGTTTGAATTGGTTGATGGGTAGTTATCTTTGTAGGCTTGAGTATCTCCCTATTGTTGCAAAGATGGTTGCCGTTGCACCAAAATATTGACCTGTTAATGCTCGATACAACCGCTGGATTTATACAAGATCCAAGATCCATAGGAGGCGGTTAAACCATGTCACAAAGCATGAGCACTGCGCTGGCCCATGCTGAGGAGACCAAGGGAAACACCTTGCAATAATCCACCCCAGTGCAAGCGAGGGGTTCAAACCTGTGACCTCGGTTTTGATACCAATTGTTGCAAAGATGGCTGCTGTTGCACCAAAAGATCAACCTGTTAATGCCCGATACAACTGTTGGATTTATACAAGATCCAAGATTCATAGGATGTGGTTAAACTATGTCACGAAGCTCGAGCACTGCGCTGGCCCACATCGAGGAGACCAAGGGCGACACCTTGCAACACCTATAAGATTAGATCTCTCTTGATGTTAAGGGCTCTATGGAAAATATCGTCATAAGATGTAATGCACTGCATCTTCAAGTGGAAGGATAGATCTGGATCTAGATTTTCTATGATGATCCCCACTTGTTGCTCATCGGGAATTGGCCACTTGCTCTTACTAGCTCTTTGCCTCCACCGTTGCAAGAAATTGGTGAAATATTCTCCTTTGTTTTGTTTGAGAGTGTACAAATATTCTAAGCTCACGTCTATATCAATGTTAAAGGAGAAGTGATCTATGAATTTATCAATGATCTCTTGGAAGGTTTTGATACTTGGAGGCAATTGAGAAAACCAATCGATAGCTGGTCCTATCAAACTTCGTGGAAAGAGGCGCATCAAATAGGAGTCATTGTAGGCAACCTCCATACACATGACACTAAAATATTTGATATGGTGCACAAGAATTTCTCTCCCTTTCTATTTATCAAAATTGGGGACTTCAAATCCAGGAGGGAATGGTACCATTGTGATGTTTTGATCAAATGGATATGGACATAGGTTTTGTGTATGTGACTTCTTCCTTTTGCCCATCCGAAGATCTTGTATTTCTTGTGATAACGATGCTACATCATCTTGTGGGTTTGGGTGAGGAATATATGTTGCATATTGTGGGATGGCAGATGGGTTGTACGTGGTATTTTGATATGATGATGTGTTGTATGGTGTGTATGAAGGTGTGGGGTATTGCGAAGGTGATTGTAGTGCTGATGTATATGTTCCTAACATGTTTGTATTGACGATGTTCTGTTGTGAATTATAATAGGAACCTTATTGTTGTTGCTGGGTATACTGCTGAGCTAGTAAGGATTGCTATTGTTGCTGGGTTGCTAAGGCTGCTTGATGTTGTTGTTGTTGTGCTACTAAGGCTGCTTGATATTTTTGCTACTATTGTTGTGTTGCTAGGGCTGCTTGCTATTGTTGTGCTGCTAAGGTTGCTTGCTGTTGATGCTACTGTTGGATAGCTTGCTGATAAGCCTGTTGTGCTTGGTGTAAAGCTAAGGCATGTTCTTGCAATGTAGGATCAGTTGGTTGTTGGGATATCTGTGATGGGGTCTAGGTGTTGATGTTTTTTGCTGGTTGTGGGTTGTTGATGAGAGGTTGGGGGTTCCCTTGGTTTAAAATTCCTTGCAAGATGGTGGATTGAGATGCAAGAATGTAAGTTTGAGGTCCCATTTTATTTTGCATGATGTGGGGGACCGAGGGGAAAGATGATAATGGTTCCATTATATATTACGATGGTAATGACACATTAGGACCTTGAGTCCATTGATTGAAAAGGTTCCCTTGACCAATGTTTTGGGGATTTCCTTGTGTTTGGGATGTGGACAAGGTATTACTTTGGTTGATGGGGTTTGTGACCAAGGGATTTTTTTGATTCAGGTTGATGATGGATGGGATGGATGTGTTTTGTGAAACCAATGGTGCGGATGAACCAATGGGGTGGTTCGATAAAGATGTCCCTATTTGTGTTAAGGGTTGGCTTTGTGTAAGGGTATTGGCATGTCCTTGTTAGTCTACTTGAGACACTTTTCCTATACTACCTTGTGGGATGTTAGACACACTTTTGGTATTTGTGGGGAGGGATGAAGATGGGTACCCTCGATATATTGATTTTGTTGTGGATTTAGGAAGTGTAAGTGGTTTATGCTAATGCAAGGGGTGTTCGAGAATGGTAGAAGCGCCAAATGTTGGTGTCCAAGTGGTGGATGGATTGGTGTTGAGAGTACCCACAAGTGTGTTGCTTTCAAATGGAAGAGTATGGTGAAAGTCCTTAGCAAGACTAGTTGCAAGGCTAAGAATGAATGTTTGATTTATCCCTAGCAACTGAGTTGTTAAGCCTTGTGTCAAAGGTTGAACAACAAAATATGGGGAAATTGGAGCCATTTTATCCAAGGCTTGATGTTCTTATTTATATTCCATGATTTATTCCTTAGTAAGTTCAAATGGGTTGTTCATAACGTCTTCTATCTCATATGGTCTTGATGGAGATGAGGGTTGTTGTGATGGGGTAACTTGACTTATTGGATCAAATTTTTGAGGATTGGGATCACTTGAGATAAATGTGACTTTGGTTTTTTCTACGATTCTCTTTTGTTGTGATCTTTTCTTTACCATAAATTTTGGGTCACCTATGGGAGAGTTGTATTGAGATTTGTAATGTTTGAACTCTTTAGCTGACTCAAATCTAAGTAGAAGGGATGCTCTAAGTTTTTATGGAGCAATGGTGATAATGGGAGATGAAAAGGTAAATGATGTGGAGAGTGATCTTTGCAAACATTTTGGGACAACGTTGTTGACTTAAGTTTGATTTTTTGATGTTTGGATAAAGGATGTTTATGAACTCATGAATCTTTAAGGTAGACTCGTGACCTTCAAGATAAACCAGTCCAAAGATGACAACTAATTTAGCTAAGTGCATGGAAAAGGATTCATTTCACATGCAAAGTAGCTAAGTTAGGTTTTGGGTTGATTAATGTCTAAGTCCAAAGATGACAACATTGTTGACTTAAGTTTGATGTTTTGATGTTTGGATAAAGGATGTTTATGAACTCATGAATCTTTAAGGTAGACTCATGACCTTCAAGATAAACTAGTCCAAAGATGAAAACTAATTTAGCTAAGTGCATGGAAAATGATTCATTTCCCATACAAAGTAGCTAAGTTAGGTTTTGGGTTGATTCATTTCACATACAAGGTAGCTAAGTTAGGTTTTGGGTGTGTTTGAATTTTTTTGCAAAGTTTGGGTGAAGTGAAGGATGAGTTTTGATGAAGGGGTGGATGAAATGTTTGACCCAATTTTGACCTAGAGTGAACCTTTGTTTGATAAGACCAAGGTGGTGAGAAATACGCTAAACCTCTAAAGTTTTCAAATCCAAAAGACCAATGTTTGACTTAAATGAGAGGTTCGTATTGAGCATACATGTTTGGAAAATTCATGCAAACACATCTATAAAAATCCCTTACCAAAATGTTTCTGTTATGGTAAAGAGCTACAAGGCGTCTTTTGATAGCTTTTGGACTGCCTAAGTTTAAAGTGATGACATGTAGACCTTCTCTTCGAGATTTTGATTTTGTGTGAGATCATTTAGAGAAGCCTAAGATTTTGGAAAAGAGGATATTTATTGCCATGCAGGTGGTGGTAATATGGGCAGTTTGACCACAATATCGGCTTGTTACTCTTGTTCGTCTAAGATGTTTGCTGTGTTTCTCCATTGGATGGGTGTTTCCTTTGTTTCAAAAGTTAAGCTTCTCAAATTGCTGATTATATCTATTTTTTCTCCCTCAATTAGTTCAAAGTTTGGTTGAATGATAGTGGGCACAAGGTTACGTTGTTCAACTAGAGCGATCGGATGCCAAATGGTCATGTGGGTTTCAATTTGTCAATTTATCTTGCTTAAATGAGTTTCTTTTTACCACAAACACTTTGTCTTGCTTAAGTTCAAACTAAATGTCTATATCAAAAAACATCATAAATTTCACAAGGTCCATTTTGTGAAAAGGATGAAGTTCAAGCCATAGTTGCCTAGGTTAACTTTGGGAAGTATGGATTGAGATGTAAACCAAAATATTTAGATGTCTATAAGAATAAATCCTTATGACAAGCATCAATATCAAGGCTTTATCAAAGGGTATCCATACTTAGAACAAAGGGTTTAAAATTTTGAAAAGACTTGTTGATGTTTGTTTGCAATTATTTTGGAATCAAGCAAGTGTTAAACTAACTCTCAAGCATTTACAATCCTAGATAGAGTGGGTACACATTTCTTAGTAGGATTACCAACCATAGAAAGAGATGATTAATTTGAGAAGATGAAGTGGACAAGTAGGCTATGCCAAGGAAATGTAACATCTTGACATGCCAAGCAAAGGAGTCCCTTCCCCATTTTCTTTATTGCCTCAATAAAAAATCAAACATGGTAAGAAACTTCTTGGAGCGGTGCTACTCCAATGCACTACTTCAAAATATGTTTTGGAAAATTGGACTTGGTTAGCCTCTACAAACAAGGATTTTAATGACCATATTTAGGATAAACCAATGCTATACATGTGAAAAATTCACTCAATGAAGAGGACTCCCAACCCTTAGAAATATCTAAGGGTTTTGACATATCACATAGATACTAGAGGAGATGATCACTTTTCTAAGGGTTTTGACATATCACATAGATACTAGAGGAGATGATCACTGGTACAGTGTAACTACACTAGTTGGTTAATGACTTTTGTCATGCCAAGTATTTATATCATGGACCGAAATGAAAGCACCACTTGGGTCATTCCCTCTCACAAGTTGGGAGGCAGGCTCGCTAAAGGTAACGCATGTTTGAAGCGTAAAAATGCCTTTCATCACCCATGGTTTCTGATCACCGCAAGGGGAGAGGATAAGCACTTCCAAGAAGAAAAAAGTATACTTGTGTGTTTCTCTTCACCCAAGATTGCACGAAGTGCAAGGGGAGTGGATACACACAACAAGTCTACTCAAGCAAGTCAACCACATGCTCATTTTAATCCATCATAGGAAAATGAGTTCATTTTAAACACCAATTTGAAGTGTGAAAGTTGTGTTTAATTTTAAACCAACAAGAAAAATGATGAGGGTTTAGTTTTAACCAATTTGAGCGTTCATTTTAAAGCCCAAAAAGAAATCTAGTTTGGTCCTAAAACGTGAAATAAAAAGCATCATAAATGGGTTATAATTTCCCCATAAGTGTCGAAACACTTGTTACAATTATAAGATTTAAATAATGATATGCCCCTTCACTTTGAATTTTGTCGTCCAAACCTACAAAACTAGTTAGTCTAAAAAACCAAAAAATAAAAACACAGACATGTTAGTGATCAGATAAAGCCAAAAAAATAAAACACATGTCAAAACATTAAGTTTTGTTTTATTTACTAGTAATTTGTGACGCTGAAATCAATTACATCGCTGAATTCATCAATAGCGTCATTGTATAGGATACACATCACTATATTCAAAAGTTGTTAGCGACCCTCTAAAGTAAACATGGAAGTCAATTTCGTCGCTAAAGAAAAAAATCATTCTGCATTAAAAAAATAATTTAGCTCATCACATATTAAAATGCCGAGACGAAATTAATTATGTGTCATTATTTTAATTATGCATTGGTAAATTGAAATCACAGGTGTGTCGCTGTAGAACGATGCATCGATGGATAATCAATAGTGTTGTTGTACCTATAAACACAAGGAAAATAAATATTTAGAGCAAAATTTGTTAGATTGATTAGTTCATGCCCTCCTTCTAGTGCCAAAATGTGACCGATGGCTTAGTATGGGCTGAATACACTTGATCCATGAGGATTTGAAGTATATTCAAGCCACTAAACATCAGTCCCAATAAGATCATTCAATACAAAACCAAACTAAACATCCATTAAAACTAACATATTAAATCATGAAAGCTTCAAAACCACCTATTCTAATCTATTGAAACTTATCCTATTGGGGGAATGGTGTTGCATTGATGTGGAATGGCGACCCTTTCCCAATCCCATGGATAAATAAGCTTGTTTCAATTGATTCTATTGAAGATAATCGACAAAACTGTTGATAGATATGTGTCAAAACAAAATTTAAAGATAAATTAACATGATGCAAGCTATTTTAACATGATTTATGCTAAGATGATTGATATGGTTGTATGCAGAGCTAATCTAAATGGTGTTTAAGCTAAAAGGATTGAAACCCTAAGTTACCATGGAAGCCATTAATGGAAGCTAAGCTAATGATGAAAGTAAATTAAGCTAAAAAGATGCTAAATAAGTGCTAAATATGAGTGCAAGTGAAAGTGATTTTCAACAACATAAGTTTGCTCTGAAAAGGTGGATGGATGAGTTTCAACAACATAAGTTTCCTATTAAAAGGTGGATGAGTTTGAACCGCACAAGTTTTCTCTGGAAAGGTGGATCCATTTGTCTCCAAATAGTGACCTATTTATAGGAGAGCAAATGAGAAATGAAGAGTTAAGATTATAAAGGTTAATCAATGGTAAAAAATGGGGGAGATATGAAACATGGATCATGGATTTTCATCAATGGATGAGAACCAATGATAACATGGATCAAGGAAAGAATCAAGGGTTCATATTCTTCCAAATAAACACATTAAAAACTTGCACAAGAAGTCTTGTAAGTTAACTTGCACATGAAGTCTTGTAAGTTTGTTATAAGGAAGACTATTCTTTTTTTCAAATGAATGAAGAAAGAGAATATTCTTTGGAATATTCTAATTGGTGAGGAAAATTAGATATTTAGCAAATTAAAATAAAGTTTTAATGTGCAAAAAGGGAAGGAATATTCCATGGGAATATTCCCTTTGGAGGAATGTGCAAAGGAGGAATATACCCTTGCAAGAAGGGGGAGAATTAGATTTATTAGTAATTTGATAATTAAATAAAGTTTTAATTATGCAAATTAGGAGAATTAAATGATATTCATTAAATAAATGATTTAATGGAAAAGGGGAAAGTGTTATGATATTTAATTAAATAACTTAGGATTATTTAATTAAATAAGAGGACTTAGGGATTTAAATTAAATAACTTGATGTATTTAATTTAATAGGACAAAATGTTAGCATGAAAGGGGATGAATTAACCTAATTAAATTAATGATTAATGGATGAAAATGATGCAATTAATTAAATAACTAGGCTAATTTAATCAATTAAGCGAAAAGAGGATGGGTTTTAGGATGAAATGGTGCTAGTATATCTGATTTGAGTGCATGATATCATTCAAAACATTTTTAAGTGTCTACAACAACAAAGTTTAATTGCACCATGGAGGGTTGGATTGGGATGCATAATGTTCCATAAGGTTTTCCCTTGTTTAGAATTTGAATGATTTGTGCCCAAAATCATGATAAAACTAAAACAACAATTGTTAACAAAAATATTCAAGAAGAAAACTTGTCCACTATTGTACAAAATCTTGGTGTTGAGTTGGGGTTTTGACTTGAAGAATTTGGAATTGTCCCCATTAACTTAGAAACACTTGTTAGTGATTACAAGACAACTAGTTAAAGTGCTAAAGAATGCTCTTTAAAAAAATAACATGATGGTAAAGTATTCAACCAAAAGCTTCTTTATAAAATTGTAAGTTTTAAATAGTGGGTTTAGGATATTGTTTCCATGCTAACATTTTTTCTTGAATTGGATAATGATAAGCAAGTGAACAAAATCCTCCTTGAAATGGTATATAATATCAATTATTCCCAGACACTTATTAGATTCAAATTTATTGAGCACATTATAGAATCCATGCATAAATGACTTTTAATGATTAAAATAAGTTGCAACATCAAGACCTTTAGGTTCACAACCTACTTGTGCTATTTTATTTTTTGACAATTTAATGATTTTTTTTGGGTCAACAAACTTCATATTCAAACCTATTTAGATGATTCTAGGGATAGAGAAAAACATTGCTTTCAATAATTGAGTAGATCCATAAGATAAGGATGCATGATAATAGAAGGAACTACAATCAATTTTTGGACTACTTTTTGGCTCCAATTTATAATGTAATTACAAATATTTCAATGCCTAGATTACTTATGACTTCTATAGATTTTATTCAATTGGGATTAGAAATAAAATTTGACTGATTGATATTACATGAAAAATGTTTTGCTAAGATTTTATTAGATTAGGGAAGATCCACACAAAATTTCAACTTATGTGATAAAGCAGGTTTTTGCATTAACATATATACGACAATTGGAAAATATAGATCAATTACACTTTGTTAGTCAACAAAAGAACTTAATTTTTTATGTGGGCGACACATTCTGAGATAAAAACATACTTTTAAAAATTAACTACTGACTTTCAAGTTGATAGAATGACCCATGTGAGATGATTAAAGCAAAGCTTGTGGCCAATAAGAATTCTACAAGTAAAATTCAATATCAAAGTAAACCCCCACTAAAAAATTGAAAAATAAAGAATCTTGGGACAAATTTTAAAAATTAATGGAAGAAATTGCTAGTGAGAAAGGTATTAATTTTCAACAATTGTTAATAGAAATAATGGGGTTGCATCCATAGATAGGGGCACTGATAGAGATGCCAATAAGGATACACCAATTATTATAAAAGAATACTAATAATCTAGTCATAAAAACATGTATGTTTCTAAAAGATGTTAAGTGGTCACAATATAAAATAATTGCCTTTTTGTCTATGTGGAAGATTCTAGGTGATCCAAAAGCTTCTTCATAATTTGAAGGTATCTTAAAAGATGCAAAGTTTAGTGAATTGAGGAACAACGAGCATCCTTCTGAAGCAATCAATTTAGAAAATAATGATAAGATTAAAGAGAAATGATTTGATAATAGTGATCATTCATACACACTTGGTAGTAGACCTAGTGGTTTAAGTGAGGCCACAAAACAAACATATACTACAAGGGCATATATAGCCAAAAAAGGGGTTATCAAGGTGGTGGTTTAGAGGTCACTAGACAACATAGGGCTTAATTTGTAACATAGATAGATGTTAAAAATACTAATGATGTGCGAGGCATTATAGCTAATATGCAAGTTCAAGGGAAACAATTATAGGTAGTACAATTAAATTTGTTTAGTTTCAAATTACCGATGTGAAATACACAACCAATATCACAAGGGTCTTTAAATATTCAAGATTCAATTCATATAGGAGGTGCTAGAGAATCTAGTGCTAATGGTGGTGATGGTACATGTAGTATTGGTCAACAAATGCTACAATAATATAACATTTAAAAAATGTCAATAAGAATAAATGTTATAGACTGAGTATTTCAATGAACAAGGTTATGATAAGAGGCAAAAGACTATGGTAGTTTCAGGACAAGAATGGATAACCCTAAACATTAAACAATTACAATTCCCCCAACACCACAACTACTCCTTCACTTCTTCAAGAATTGGATTGTGTCAATAGTCCTAGGTTTTGGTTACAAAGCCTAGT
Organism: Sequoiadendron giganteum; assembly: GCA_007115665.2. NCBI lineage: Eukaryota > Viridiplantae > Streptophyta > Pinopsida > Cupressales > Cupressaceae > Sequoiadendron > Sequoiadendron giganteum. The sequence goes on from CM021110.1 coordinate 77,067,838, forward strand.
TTAACTTGAAATGAAAAATATTTAAAAGAAATAAGACACACATGCTACAAATTAAATTACTATAACTTTAGATCCTAGAACAACCAGGGTATGACCTAGATATAGAAACCATGGAGTACATGTGTGTTATGCCCAAATTTATAAATAAAATAGAGGAGATCAAACACATAGCTCTAGTTATGTAGTAAACATTATTTTATTGGATTTTATCAGAATGCAAAGTTGTGACAAAATAAATTTATCAAAAATTAATGATGTGGTATACACATCATTACTAAAGACATAGAGAGAAATAAACAAATTAAAGAATAAAATAGAAAAAGTATAAATAGATCTAGAAAATAAGAAAGAAAAGAGGAAAATAACAAATAATAATAATAGTTAAGACCGTTTCAATCTAGTTTTTATAAATATAAAAAATAAATGATAATACTAAATTACAGAAAATGATTAAGATATTTGCATCTATATCTACAAGAAATGTGAATGAATAGAGAGAGGTGGAACCAAAAGAATTGAAGCAAAAATTAGATGAAATCACAATGGAATATACTAATAAAAGCACCAATTCAAAAAATAGAAGTACTAAGGTAAGCTAATATCTTTGCAAAGAAAGGGAAAGAAAATTTGAGGGAAGAGAAAGAAAAAAACAAAAGTTTGGAAACATAATGCAAAGGGAGAAAAAATATATTATAAGTGAAGTTGAAGAAAACACAAAATGAATACAGTCCTCCCAAAGCAAAGTGCTCAAAATTTATAAACACAACATTTCATGTAAAACATAATGTTTGAGGGAAATAATGTAGAAAATCAATGATTTGAATAATTTTTTTGAATTCATAAATGGTTTGTAAGCATAGATTCAAAAGATCAACCAATATATTATTAAATCAAAAAAGTGATGACCTCAAAAGAGAATATAGCAAAACAAGTTTTGAAAATGAACTATAGAATCAGTGACAATCAAGTGTTGAAAATGAACTATAGAATCAGTGACAATGAATTGGAATCCAAAGGAATTCACAACCAAAGTGATGCCTCAATAAAGACATCATCAATCATTCAAACAAATATAAATCTATGTGAAACACACAAAATTTTAAATCAATTTGTAATAATGTTACAAAAGCTACATGAAAAGGTAAAAGAGCTCAAACAACTCGGTTAACTAATTATTTTTGATGAATCAAATTAATACATTACAAATGATACTTTCAAAAGGAAGATTGAGGGTACAATGAAGTGGGAGGAGAAATTTGTTGAGAAGTGAATGAAGCAAATATTTTGAGTTTCATCAAACCATTAATAAATTTGAAAGTAGGTTTGGATTATACATTAAAGGAAATCTCTAATCTCAATTATGTATTGTTAACATTTTTTTAAGTCAGTTACTATGAATTACAACAAATTGTCCTTTCAATAAATGGACAACAAAACATGTTATATAAGATTTATGTATTATTTCTTTTGGAAATTAATATGACTCAAATTCATGCATTTCATACATATGTTGTGTATGCATTTAGTTGAATGTCTATACAAAATTTCACATAGTACTTAGAGCAATAAATATAAGGTATTACTAAAAATGTTTTATTATACAAAGGATGGCCATGGCGTGAAATTTGATGGTTAAAGCATAGTATTTAAAATCAAATTTGAAAATAATGTTTGAAATTTAATTTTTAAAATAAAAAATAGAAAATAATAATATATTAAATGGAAATTAAAAATATATGTGATAGTATGTCCATTGTCACCAAATCAACACTATAAGTACAAATAAGATCAAATTTAAAATGGGACATTAGGAACTAAAAAATGTGTATCACTAATTGACAAATAAAATATCATCAACAATAATTTGAAATATAAATATGGTATAAATATTGATTAAGTGCTAATCTTATAATTACCAAACTATTTGTTCACTTTAACTATGAGAATCATCTTGATTTCAGTTTGTATTTCCCTCTTAGCTACATCTCATCAATATCATTAGATGTATTATTCATTATGTTATATGGTTAATATTGTTTTAAGTGTTGCACAACCCTCTTCTTTCATGTGTGGACATCTAGATTCTAATTACCTTTTCAAAATAGTTTTTTTTGGATATCATATCAAGTTGTATACATTTTCAAATAATTTTTTAAATTCTTGTAAGATTTGTTTATCTTTGATTTCAAAATTTTTAATGCATTGAATTTTTTTCATCCTCTACCAACCTCAATATCATAGTTTGACATAGATCAACAAATTTGAAATATTTTGATATCGAATTGTATAATATTTCACTTTGACTTAAGTTTTCTCAAAACATTTTTATTAATCCATCTTGGAATGGACTACCCATGAGTTTAAATTGTTCCATGATTGCTGTTGCAAAATGGGTTGATTGCTTTATAAGCTTAGATTTGTTTATAATTCATTTTATATTTTATCCATTGAATTTTAAAATTTTAAAAAATTGATTAGCCAAGGTCTTTATCTTTTTATGAAAATTAGATCGTTAAAAATTTATTTAATGTTGAGGATACACAATAGACATAGATTTAAATAGTTTGTCTCAAAGGAATCTTTATAATTTCTAAAGAAAGAGATCTTACAAAATATTTTAAAGTAGTACTTACATATTTAACAATTTTGTCAAAACAATTCCTTGTAATAGGTTCTTCTTTGGTAGTGTGCATGACCTTAGAAAAATAATGCATTAGTATCTCATATCTCCATAAAAAGGAACATAACTCCTTGTTTGAATTAAATTGTAAAAAATACCAGTATTGTCCATATTTGTCATCAAGTGCGAATTATTAAATTTTGGACATGAATTATTGCTTTGATAAATATAGATTATCAAAGGTCACACATAGTATTTTACATAGCTTTGTATATTTTGAAATATACATAGTTCTTTCTTGGGATTTTTCACAAGAATGTTCACTTTTTCTAGCATGAGACAAATACTAGATAAAGTTAGAAGTGTCTATATGTCACTTAACCTAAATAAGAGGTAAGGAGCTTTGTCTAATTTGAGATGATGTTCATTCATTAATCTAACAAAATTTTGATATTTTGTAAAAACTCTTTGTGTTGGCTCATATAAAGAAATCCATTTGATATCAAAATCCTTAAGAAGCTTGTTTCCTACAACTATTAACTTAGTAAAAAAATTGAAATTCTAAAAATTATTTGGGATTTCATCAAAAGTATGAGTAGAATTCACATACTAGATCTTCAACTTTTGATATTGTAAAAAACTACTCATAATTTTAAATGTTAAATTCATTTTATGAACCATGTAGTAAATGAAAATCATGTATAATAAATAAAATGTTTGTATTTTTTGTTAGAGTAAAGGTTTTAACTTAATTATGTTGATTAAGTTACCTTTATTGCCTTCTTAAGATTTCACTTTAGTTTGCATAAAGTGACATTTAATAATTATATTAATTATTAAATGTTTTCCTATTAGGGCTTCTTTTAGGGTTTTTCCTATTAGGGTTTCTTTAGGGTTTGCATGATCTCCTTTTATAAGGATTGATTCCATTGTATATTTTAACATTGAATTCCCTTTTGTTCTAATAATATAATTTCTCCATTATTCAGAGCATCAAACCTTTGTTTGTTTTCTCCTTCCATTCTCTTCCTTGTGACAAGTATCCATTTGAATGCAGGTGATCTTGGAGTCTAAAGTTATTTTTCTCAACTCCTACATGGTATCAGAGCTTTCCTACTGCATGCCTATTCTTGTTTGAAGAATTTGGAGCTATTTGGAGCTACAAGGTTGGATCAGGCATTCACAATTTTGGGGTTTGCATTTTTTGATCTAGGGATTCACCTACAATTTAAAAGCATTTTGAGCCCAAACGAACCTCACCATTGCGTCTGTAGCGGTCCAAAACCCCTAAATCGACTATTCATTCGTCCATTTTGGACAAAGTTGATTTGAGGGGCAAATTATTTTACCCGTACGACTGTCAACCTGCTTGGTAATGTTTTTTCTTTTTTTCGGAATTTATTTTTCTGCATCATTTTTTTCGTCAAAAAAATAAATATTTATTTTTGCAATTTTTTCACAATTTTCATTGTAAAAAGTTTGATTTTTTCATTTAAAAAGAAAAAAGAAAAAAAAAGGGCAAAATTAAAAAAGCCTTTTTAAGGCTTGCTTAGGCCTGCGGGTTTGCCTGCGGTTGTAGGGATGGTACCAAGGGTACCGCCGCCTATGGCAGGTGGTGGCCCTTGGGTGCCACCCCCTGCAGCGGCTAGTACCGCATGGGTACCGCCCTGCCACATTGGTAGGCGGCAACCCCATGCGGACCCCACCATTTATTTATTTATTTTTTAGTTTTTTTTTTCAATAAAAAAAACTTTTTAAAAAAAAATCAAAATATTTTTTTTATATAAAAAACAATTTTTTATTAAATAAGCCCAATCGTGCTTTTGCAGTGACGACCGTTTGGCCGTCAAATTTAAGCCCCTTTTTTTGCTGCGACAGCCGTATGACCGTCAAATTTAATGCAACACTGGCTTTTTTCCCTTTTGGAGCTGTTTTCTTCTAGAGGCCGTAACTTGGGCATACAATATCATTTTTTGGCAAACGAGATATCGTCGGAAAGCTGGTTTTCTCAAATTTCCAGTGGTGTGGGTTTCATCACTTCATTTTTCTGTTGGTGCATTCTACAACCTGTTGAAGTCAAAAGAGCTGCTTTCAGTCCCGAGCTCATAACTTTTGATCTGTTTCTCCGTTTTTTGCAATTTTAGCAGGCATTTGAACCATATTTCAAAGCTCTTCAGTTCCATCTATGCAATTTTTCCAGATTTCACTCTAGGTATATTTTATTCAGTTTTTGTATTTTCACATTCTGGTGAATTACCTGGACATTCTTTCTTGGGAACTTTTCGTTTGCATGGATGCTTCATTTTTGGCTGTTCTTCATGTATTTCCAGATTTTTGTCCTTTGTGGGCATTTTGAGCATCATTTGTAAGTAATATTCTATGTAAACACACTAAGATAAAGTGCCACACTATTGTACATGTATTTTTGGGGATTTTACACATAAGGTTGAGCCATATTTTGTACTCGTACTATTTTATAAAGTGCCATGGGGGGTTGTGTAGTGCCTTTGTTTTGCCATCACACCTTTGTCCGATGAGTGTCCCTCCATGACGACAGTGGATCCATATGATTCCAGCCTCATGCATGTGTGCTTTGTTTTGCACACCACTTTTCAGTTGTAGGTGCTTTCTTGTGCACTTTTAGATGTTGTATCTTCTCCTTCATGCACTACAGGATGTTACACACCATTTCAGTGGATATGTTAGGCTCTCCCAGTTCAGCATTATGGGGGGGTATTATACTATTCGTGCTAATACTTCCTTGGTTTCACCTTGGAAGGAATTTTCAATTCTCAGTTGATTAGTGTTTTCAGACTATTGGTACTTGTGCCATCTGTATCTTTGTTCCGGGTGTTTGCCTTTGTTTGCCATTTGATTCAAGTAGTGTCGTTTGGGGCACTCATGCAGATTGTTGTCTTCTTGATCTTGATCATCTTATCTTCAACGGAGGTTCTTCAACACCATAGCAGTCATCTTTCGACAGTTGTTTGTAGCTTCTTCTGCTTCAATGATGTTCTTCTTGGTTTTCTGCATCTCTTTTTGGAGTAGAGCTTTTCCCATGAGGTTTTCTCTATTTCTCCACTTTACAGAGATTTGGTTGTATTTGGGTACCTAATCTGGCCTAGTTGCCGGGACCCATGTTTGCCTTCATGCATTGTAGTTACCTTTGCTTTCTTGCATTTCTTTGTAGCTGCACTGTTGCTCATCTTAAGGGGGGGGTGTTAGAGTAAAGGTTTTAACTTAATTATGTCGATTAAGTTACCTTTATTCCCTTCTTAAGATTTCACTTTAGTTTGCATAAAGTGACATTTAATAATTATATTAATTATTAAATTTTTTCCTATTAAGGCTTCTTTTACGGTTTTTCCTATTAGGGTTTCTTTAGGGTTTGCATGATCTCCTTTTATAAGGATTGATCCCATTGTATATTTTAACATTGAATTCCCTTTTGTTCCGATAATATAATTTCTCCATTTTTCAGAGCATCAAACCCTTGTTTGTTTTCTCCATCCATTCTCTTCCTTGTGATAGGTATCCATTTGCATGCAGGTGATCTTGGAGTCTGAAGTTGTTTTTCTCAACTCCTACATTTTTACATAAATACCATTTCTATAACCTTGCATTACTAAAGCTCCATCCACCCCTACACATAACAACTTTTTGGTAATTGTGTCGTCATCCATACTTCTAAGTTCATTCAAATCTTTCTTAACTAGTTCACATAGATTATGTGATGTTGCATTCCCATTCCTTTTATAAACATAGAATATATGATGTTGGTAGATATGATCTTGTACAATATACATATGCATACACACTTAAGAAGTATTTTCTACTATCACAATTTCATCTGAAGATAATGCAATAAAAAATGATATTTTTTCTTACACATTGTTTCTTTCCACCTTAACAAGATAAATTTCATATTCTCATACAATATTTATTGACCAATGTGTATTAATAAAGTTAGGAATGCCTATAAAATTTAATAAAATATTACATTCTAAGTAATCTGTCATAGGATGCTCTCCACTCAAACTATAAAAAAACACTCAACTGATTTTTTTTATATTTGTGATGCTCCCATCATCTTTTCAAATTGAGTTTCAATTATACCTCTACATGCAACAACTTTCACCTTTTTGAATATGCTCATCAAATTCTATGGCATGCTTAACATGAAGGCTATAAGAGAGGGGTACCAACCACTGCAAGGCCCCAGGTCATGAAAGGCCAAGAGCAGTATGGCTGCCCTAACTTACCTCAATTTAAAGGAGTGTTAGGATAGACGACATGAGAATGATGAGGACTATAAGGTCCTTCGATCACTCTACAAACTTGAGAGTTGAGAGGAGACTAGGCAAGTTAGTTTATAGGGTCAACTCTGTGTCTCAGATAACTCTTTGTTAGAGGACAAAAGTGCGGTTCTGGGATGACAGTGTGATATACAGGCATTTGTACGGCTAGAAAACCATAGAGACAAGGTCTAACCTCTAAAATATGGACTAACAACCTAGTTTAAGAGTTTCTAAAGGTGAAAGATAAGACAATAAAGTATTAAACGTAAAGACAAACGTGATAAAGGAAGTATATTACCGCAAGGGTGACAAAGATGATCTCACACAACAATCCTTTCACTAACTTGCTCCAAGATCTCTCCACCTACACACAAAAAAGAGGGAAAATGTTGGGGGGTTGTATAGGGGCATGCCTCAGTCAGACCCCCATTTTGGTGTTTCCACTTCCACGTACAACCAAGTTTGCAATGATGTAGAAATAAAGCGATAAAGAAAGAATACAAGAAAAGTACACCAAAAACACTACAAAATAGTACTTTCTTACTTCAACCAAACAATAGAGAAGATGAGAGGAGCTTACCACCTCCATCCAAAGTTATCAAGGCTAGTGGAGGAGAAATATGAGGAACTCAAGCCTCTTCTATAATGGATTTGTCCTGCGCTTGCTCTATCGAAGTGATGGAGTGATAGATTGCTGCTATGAAGTGTGAATTGCTACTTCAAACCTTGTATATGAATGCTCAAAGTGTGAAGAGATTGTGTAGGCTTCCACTAAAGATGAAAATGGATGAATAAATGAAGAATATGAAGAAGGAATGGAAGAAAATGACCATATCTAGGTCGTCCAGCTGAAGAAAAGTGTTACACTTCGACTTCCAATAGGAAGTGTAACATTTCTGTAGACTCCAGTCGCAGGAATCTACTAGGGACGTCTGCGTGTTGCGGAGGCATCCCTGATAGAAACGCCTCCATCGACATACAAAATGGGTTCCAAGTATGATATGAACAATGAGCTTATGTAGAATTAAGCCTCTGAATTTGGTTTTCTAAAGTGCGAAGGGATAAAAGGGGAATTTGCATTAGGGGTGCAAATTTTCTCCTATACATTTTTCCCCCACTTTAGCAAGCATGAATACTGGTGAGTGCTTTGGTAAAGTATTAGTAAGGTTTAGAGATGTATACCTGTACCGATGAGGAAGCAGATCATAGTCTGGCGAACCCAAAAGTACAGGAAAGGACTTCATAGTTCCACAAAACTATAAAGTTGAAGAATGAAAGTGCCTTACAGGCTCACAAACCTACAAGGGAGGCATCCTTAAAGAACTCTCACATGAAGAAAGCTAGGAAGGCACCTTACAGACCCGCAAACCTGCAAGGAAGGTACCTCCCAAGAACTCTCACATGACGGAAACCAAGAAAAGGGGGACTCCGTAAAGTCAGGAATGACATGTTTACCTATAGATAGAACAAGTTAGGAAGTGACCGTGCAGGCTAGTGAATAGATAGTCACACAAACCATTGATAAGATGGAAGATTTTGAAAGGGGTCCCTTGGGAACCCTTCAAAAGGAAGAGGGGTCCACTCAAGGGACACTTTTTTTGAAAGGTAAGGTCTAGTCGGGCTGCCCCCAAGCTAGATGCAAAGATGTGAGGTAGGTCTAGCCGGTCTGCCCCTGGGCTAGATGCAAAGATGTAAGACCAATCTAGTCGAGCTGCCCTTGAGATAGATTCCATAGAACTCATTAGAGATAGAAGCTTTCAAAGGGGTACCTCGGGAACCCGACTTGAAGAAAAGGGGGGTCCACTCAAGGGACACACTATTCAAAAGCCAACGCCTTCTTTCTCGAATCAATTCATCATCAAGGAATCCTTTTGAAAGATGTTCACTTCATCAAGGAATTCAAAAGGAAGGATATGCCCCCATGCGAGGGGAAGATCAAAGTTTTTCTCGCTTCAGAGGAAGGTTCCCAAGTCCTTTCTTTATGAACCCATGACGAAGGAAACATGTTCCATTAGGGTTTCAAGTCAAGAATGCAATTCTAAAAAAGAAGTGTGTGAAGGGTCTTTGAGGAAAGATTTGCTAGCAACAAATTATTTTTTCTAAAGACCAAGTAATGTAGAAGTGGCGTTGTCACACATGAAAGGGACAACTCAAGCAAATAAGAGAGAAAGATAAAGGGAAAGTAAAATAACAAGAGAAACAAATACGAACAAAGGGTACAAGGGGGATTTGGTTTCATGGGGTCAGATATGCCTTTATTTATATATATAATAGGTAACCGTGGTGTGAGGTTAAAGATCATCAATCCCCAACCAAATCAGGAAGAATGCATGGAAGGCAAAGTAAAAATAAAAAAATTAGGTCAACATGGAAGGAAGCCTAAATGCCCCCAATGCTTTGCATTTTCCCCAATTTTCTGAAAGTCAATCACAAACATGGAAGAATGATGATAAAAATAGAAGAAGGTTTACAAAACAAACACCATGCCTGTATCCAAGCACCAACAAGGGTGACAAGGGTCATCCAGGCACATATAGCATGATCACGGGGGAACACGCTCATCTAACCTAAAGATTAAGAAGGGGGTCTCCCCCTAACACTGGTCAACCAAGAGGTCATCAACTTCGCACTCTAGATCATCGTAGGGGGAAGGATGACGAGCCTGTAATGGTGTAATGTTAAGAGGAGGAGCTTCCGATCCTCCCGCAACAAGGGCTAAGGAAGAGGGACCTGTGAGGTCTCTATCACTCAACTCTTGTGGGTATAAGGTCAACGACTTTGCGAAGATATTTGAAAAGGTCGAAACTTCATCCACTAAATTAAAAATTCACTTAATAGGAGTGCCATATTTTATCTCGACAGACGAAGGGGTTTGCACCCGAGGTGCACCGCTAGGCTCATTGAGAGATTCAGAAGCAGTGACAAACTCAGGGGAGCCTAGGACTGGTTCCATCACTAGGATAGAACAAGTCAGTGTGAGACCACCTTTCGAAGAAGGTGGGATCCTCTTATTCCCTCTATTGCTAGAGGGACCAATCTCTACCTTTTTCTTCGTCAAAGGAGACAAACTCCCCACAAACAAAGTGAGATAGATAGAGGGAGAGGAGGAAAGAATCACAGTAGATACAACTAAAGTGTTAATCATATCTATGAGTTCCAAGAAAGGTGAGACATCTGGAATGGATGTCAACAAAGGTAGATCCATGGAAGGAGTGATGAACACCTGCACCTTTCCAGGCGCATGTGTGCTTGCAGTGAAAGCCGAAAGAGATACAAAGCTAGTTTGGATAGAAGCAAAAGGGAGGAGGGAGGAGGACACAATAGGAGGTTTTGATACAGTAGTGGTCATCTCCTCTTCCTTCTTCTGTAAGGAGGCTTTTTCGGCTAGAAGAGCCTTTCGCCAATGCTTGTGCTTGCGTGCAAGGTGGTTTCTATGAATCTTCAAACCAAAAGCTAGAGTTTGCGAAGGAACAAAGGGCTCTTGCTCAACCATGGGAGTATCCTCCACAACTATTTCTAGCAAAGGGACAAATTTTTGGATGGGAACAGGAGGAGCAAGTTGAGAGATGACATAAGGAATCGACTCTAGCACCTCGACAACGAGCCTCTTCCCGTTCACTATTTTAGGAGTAGGAATGGTAGGGGGCCATGGAGGCTAGGACATAGAGGAATCTCCATGGGGGGATTTTTGTCTACCATCCATGGGTAAGACAAGAAGCTCAAATGCAGGACGCTTGGCCTTTCGCCAAGCGAGCACCATGGGATTCTCTTTGCAAGCGCGAGAGAAAAGTAGATGGTACCACAACAGGGCGAGAGGAGGCATCGAGATGAACAACAAAAGAGGAAGAAAGAGGATCTTTGGACCACTTCTCTTCTTCTCTTCTATGCACCATGGTGACATCACTGTCAACTTTCAGACAAGCCCTATGCGAAATAGCATAAGGTGAAGGAGGGTATCTTAATTTTGGCCTAGAGAATCCCTTCTTATAGTTTTGATATGTGCGATACAAGAGGTCCTTCTTGGGCAGGAGAGGACCAATAGTTGCAGGACAAAAGTAATCCAAGGTATAGCTGCCATGTGCAACTGGCGGTTTATAATCGGTGTCATGGAAAACGTGTACCGAACCTCCATGAACGAATTTCAAACATTTGTGTACAATCAAGGGAAGTGCATTCATAGCTACCAGCTAGGGGATACCTAGATTCACTTTGAAGAGTGCAGACCCCGAGATGATGTCAAACTTAAGGTTCACAAATTTAGGTCCAATGAGGACCGATAGGGAAATACTCCCTATAGGAGGTGTGAAAAGCCCATCATGTGTGTGAATGGTACTTTCAGGTGCATCATATCCATCCTTATGTAGGAATTTGATTAGCATGATCTCCTCAGTTATAATATTCACTTGAGATGTCGGATCAATGAGAACACCTGCTATGGTATTCCCATTTGTCCTCATAGGGATGTAAAGAGGAGATGGTTCCCTATTGAAGCCCATCGATAGATCTTGTGAAGTGAAGGTTATACTAGTACCACTACTCACAATTTGCATAGAGGGAATAGGTTGATTTAAGAAAGAGGCCATCACACATGTTAAAGAGTACTTCCACAGAGCCTCTTGAGGTTTACGGGATAAGATAGTGACCCAATGCCGGTTTCATCACACAATACCTTTGGAACCTTCCAACTATGCCTACTAGGGGTCACATGTTGGGGGTTACAAGGCGAAAGACTCACAAAAATCACACCTAAAACACTCCTAGGATACGAGGAAAGGGACTTTTAGTATCAAAAAATAGAACCAAAATCGTTCATGTCGAGTTCACCAAAAATGTAAGAGAGAGGGACCAACCACTGCAAGGCCCTAGGTCACGAAAGGCCAAGAGTAGTATGGCTGCCCTAACTTACCTCAGTTTAAAGGAGTGTTGGGATAGATGGGATGAGAATGATGAGGACTATAAGATCCTTCGATCACTCTGCGAACCTGAGAGTCGAGAGGAGACTAGGCGAGTAATTTTTTAGGGTCAACTCTATGTCTCAGATAACTCTCTATTAGAGGACATAAGTGTTGTTCTAGGATGACAGTGCAACGCGTTGACGTCTCTCAGGTGTGCTAACATCCATATGGCCAGAAAACCACAGAGATAAGGTCCAACCTCTAAAATATGGACTCATAGCCTCATTTAAGAGTTTCTAAAGGTGCAAGATAAGACAATAAAGTAGGAAACGTAAAGACGAAGGTGATAAAGGAAGTATATTATCGCAAGGGTGACAAAGATGATATCACACAACAATCCTTTCGCTAGCTTGCTCCAAGATCTCTCCACCTACACAAAGAAAATAGGGAAAATGTTGGGGGGCTGTATAAGGGTCTGCCTCAATCAGACCCCCATTTTGGTGTTTCCACCTTCATGGATAGCCAAGTTTGCAACAATGTAGAAATAAAGTGATAAAGAAAGAATACAAGAAAAGTACACCAAAAACACTACAAAATAGTACTTCCTTACTTCAACCAAATAATAGAGAATATGGGAGGAGCTTACCACCTTCGTCCAAAGCGCTCAAGGCTAGTGGAGGAGAAATATGAGAGGAAATCAAGCCTTTGCTATAATGGATTCATCCTACACTTGCTCTATCAAAGTGATGGAGTGATAGATTGCTGTTATGAAGTGTGAAATGTTGCTTCAAAGCTTGTAAGATGAATGCTCAAAGTGTGAAGAGATTGTGTAGGCTTTCACTAAAGATGAAAATGGATGAATGAATGAAGAATATGAAGAAGGAATGGAAGAAAACGACCATATTCGAGTCAGCCAGTTGAAGAAAGGTGTTACACTTCGACTTCCAATAGGAAGTGTAACATTTCTATAGACTCCAATAGTAGGAATCTGCCAGGGATGTAAGCACGCCATGCAGACGTCTATGTGCCGTGGGGGCATTCTCGATAGAAACGCCTCCACTGACACACAAAATGGGCGCCAAGTGTGATGTGAGCAACGAGCTTATGTGGAATTAATCCTTCAAGTTTTTTTTTCTAAAGTGAAAAGGGGTAAAAGGGGAATTCGCATTAGGGGTGCAAATTCACTCTTATATAAAGGCACAACTCTTTTGTTTTTTTACCTTACCAGTAAATTTTCCTTTTTTATTACAATTTTTTTTTAATAAACTCTACCAACATATTCATCTATGGTGTTGATTTTTTTAGCTACAACTTCTTGTCCCTACCATATTTCAATTGTAAATATTACACCTATATTATATGGGAGGTTCATTTTTGTTTTCATTATCCACCAATTCAATGCATGGGTACTTTGACACCCAACTAATATAAAAGTCCCTTGAAAATTCCACTCATGCCATTTTTTATTTTTATGTTTTTATTTTTCTGTACAAGATCTACATATTCATCATCACTTATTGAGGTGGGTCTATTAATATTATCATTCTTTCTTTCTTGGGACTTGTGGAACATAATTTCTAGAATTGTCATGTAACTCATTATAATCTTCATGTAAGGTATTCCTTTGTTTGTTAATATAATACTACAAATATTGATGTTGAAGGTTGATCTAATGGAACACAAACATTTCCAAAGTATGAATTTATGTTTCTATATTATGATGAGTATGGTTTATTAGTGTAGGAATAAGATCATAAAGAAACATAAAATAGAATGAAAGCATAAATGAAATATAAGATAACAAAACACAAAAAATATGTGGTTCACCCAATATGGGCATGCCCATGGAGAAACAACCAATCCTTCCTTTATTTCTTCCAATAATATGAAGGGGTACAACCTACAACACATATACTATAATTTCATCTTCTCTCTATCACAATCTCCTCATAATATAATACAATTTCATGCTCAACCATAATACAATTCCCTCATAAAAGGGGTTTCCTTCTAGGGAAAGAAAAACCAATATAATCTCTATTGTAAGATCTATGATCTAATGATAAATAGTCTAAATTTACAAAGAAAAATTATATATAAAATGTGGCTTTGGGGGGTTCTACTCTCGAACCCTCATCGGGGCGCACAACCTTCAAACCCCCTACTGAGGGATGGGCCCCCTGGAGCCTACAAGGGGGTACCCCTACACCCCCTCATGCTATAAATGTTAACCAATAAGATTAGGCTGCATAACCAACAATATCCCACTTGGAGACTGATCTTGACAACTCTAAGAAGATAATTAGGCTCCACCAACAACTCCATCGCTATTGATCCCACTAGACTAGGCTCCAACTTTAGACTTGGAAAGTTTCTCATCTTCACAATCATCCTTGAAGGCCAACTAAAACCAAGAAATAAATCAATTTCTCATGAGTTACTACCTTTGTCAACATGTCTGCAAGATTTTGGCTATTGTGTATCTTTTCCAGCTTCAATTATCCATCTTCTAAAACTGATCATATGAAATGATACCTAAGTTGTATATGTTTAGTCTTAGAATGAAGGTTGACCTATTTTCAAGATACATGACACTTTGGCTATCACTATACAACCTACACTATCCTCCTTCTTCTCCAATTCCCTCATAAACCTTTGTAACCAAATCATCTCTTTACTAGCCTTTGTAGCAACAACATATTTTTCTTTTGTTGTTAAAAGTGCAACAACCTTCTAAAACCTCGAGATCCAAGTTACCACTATTTCACCTACAATAAAAATATACCTTGTGGTACTCCTCCTACTATCTATATCACCTGTTAGATCTAAATCAACATATCCTTATAAAGTAGAGTTGGAACCTCCAAAAATAATGCCTAAGTAGTAGTACCTCATAAATACTTGAGAATACCCTTTACTGCATTCTAATGTGCATGTGTCAAGATGCTAATAACTGATGAGTATGGAAGCTTGGAAATGTACTATATATTTTCCTATGTCTTGGGACACATCTCCTTAGTCATTTTGAAATGAATGGGTAAAGGTGTACTAATTGATTTTGCATCCCACATTTGAAATATTTTGAATACCTTCTCTATGTACTCACTTTGAGACAATCTTAATGTGTGATTTTTCTTGTCTCTTGTGATTCTTGTACCAATGATTTTGTTTGCAACACTTGAATCTTTCATTGCAAATGAATTGGATAATTTAATTTTGAGTACATTTGTATCCTACATGTTAGACCTTGCAAAAATCATGCCATATACATACAATAACAAGAATGTTTTTGAACACCCAAAATACTGAGAGGGGGGTGAATTAGTATTCCCTAAAATTTAATAACTTAAACTACATTTATCAATATCTCATTCAATGTGCAGTAATGAAAGAAACATTAAAACCATGCATCACATCAATAGACACAAGAGAACTAAATTTTTTACATGAAAAACCTAAAAAGGGAGAAACCACAGTGAGGATTAGCTCACAATATATTATAACCAGTTACAAGATATTACAGAATGGCTCATTCGTAGGTGGACTCACTATCCAGAGAATAGAACAAGTGGCTCATTGCTAGAATAGAAAAGAGGGTGGATCATTTCCAAAGATTGAACTGATTACAATGCATCTACAACATGTTGAAGATAGTTCCAATTCGGCTCAAAAAATTTCCTTAACACACTTCATACTTCACCATAATTACACTTCACACTTCTCTGCACTAGATTGCATGCGCATGCACACACACACACCACACTCTACTTGCCACATTTGCACAATGAATCAACCTTATATATATATACCAAAAAAACCCAAAACATCAATTAGGTTGACCTAATTAGATGTACCATGCACCACATAACCTGTTGGCCCAAAACATCAAAATACACACCTTGTGTTACACCCCATCATGTAATTACCCATTTACTGTTACGTTGATGAGTTAAAATGTTTTAAATGCATGATTATGTTTTGTATATTTTAATGGAAAATACAGTGAATGAATGTGTAATATAATGTGAATGATTTAAATTCTTTGAAGATGAAAATAATATATGATGTATATGAATGTTATGTTATCGACTAACTTCTTTTGTGATACACTAAGTTGGATGTAGGAAAGAATCGAGCCCTCTGAAAGAGAGGGGGAGTATCACCCAGGAGAGGAGTTTAGTATGGTAATCCCTAATGTACCTAGTTGAGCTATCACAAACTCACAACCTAGTTAGTTAAGTTGAGTTAAGTTAGTTTGGGATTCAATAAGTAAACCCTTGGTCGTAGTTTTTGGAATAATTAGAATGTTTGTTTAATGCTCTTTAATTTCCTTTGGTTGTTTCTTTGGTTTGAATTAAAGTGACCGAATCTTTGTATTGGTTATATGTTCTTCTTCATGTATTTGATATATATGTTAATCGATGTTAGAGCAATAAGTTATTACACTTAATTAATTATATCATATTGGTTAATTAATTAAGTCACTTATTCCTTTAGTTACTTAAGCTAAACTTAGGCACATTAATAATTGATTAATTATTAAGTGTGCACACTACGTTTTCCCTTTTAGGTCACCATTAGGGTTGCATACATTTATTTTATAAAGAAAATCATCTCTTGTAATTTTTTAATTCTGAATATATCAATTTGCACATCTTCATGCAAAGCTCTACCTTTTTATTGTTTTTCTCTTCTATGGAAGGTCTTTTGGTTTGCATGTCTGATCTTGGTTTCTAACATGGTATCAAAGCCTTGACATGCAACCCCTTCTCAGATTCTGGAGAAAATCATTGCAGAGTTCGTTCGGGGTTCCTTGAGGATTTCATGCCTTGAGACTATCTATGCGGCATTTTGGATTAGATTAGGCTTCACCATTGGATTTAGAGCACTGGAAAAAGTCAGGATTGACTTTTATTTTTCTGATTTTGGTCATCGTTGAAGAAATCTGTGAGGGTTTCAAGCTCGGTAATTTTTTGCAAGCTCTAGAGGTAGCCTATTTTTCAGAGCATTTTGAGCATGAACGAAGGTCACCATCGCATTCACAGTGGCCAAAAATCCTAAGAACGCCTATCATTTGGTCAATTTCTAAGCACTTGATTTGGAAGGATTTTTTTTTGGTTGCCAGAGAGGCGATACGACCTCCCCAACACGCTCCCCAAGGCACAATTTTTGAAAAAAATGAAAAAAAAAATGCATGGTTTTTGGAAAAATTTCTGCGCTCCCAAAAGAAATGGAGGGCGCCGCCATCGCACCACCCGACGACCACCAAGAGCGGCAACCTAGGGTGGCACCGCCCCTTCACAACACCCAACAGTGTTCAACCCCCACTGGGCCCCTTCTAGAAAGCCACCGATCATATGGGGGACCAAGCGCTATGTGCCCAACCCCTAGTGGACTCCCAGCACCCTGCCCTACTCATATCGGCGACTAGGGGCTCCACCAAATATTTTTATGCTAGGGGGCATTTTTTGCGGCGATGGCCTCCAGGCGGTCAAATGTTTTCCCATGAAGTGCTGACGTCAGCATGACGTCATCGGATGTATGGCCCTCTTTGCCCCTTCCTAACCCTAGTTTGCCCTAAAGGAGCAATTTTTTTCTTTTTGGCATACCTTGGGCATACGGTATCAAAATTGGGCAAACGAGATATCACCGGAAAGCTGGTTCTGAGCACTTTCTTGTGGTATAGTTTATTTTTTAGTATTTTTCTATTTAGCTACATTTATTTCTATTTGAAGTCAGATGTTCATTTATCGCTTTTGAGCTCATAACTTTTTGCCACGATCTCCGATTTTCTCTATCTTTATGGCGTTAGAAAGGTATTGAGGAGCTCTATGTTTCTATCCATGCACTTTTTTCTGTATCTATCCCAGGTTTATCATTATTCCAGATTTGGCTTGATGGGATTTTGGAGATTACTTGGATATTTTGGCAGTTGGGAGGGTGCAACTTTAATCTTTGCACTTCATTTCAGTATCACATCATTCAATAATCTACTATGGCTTCATAGATTCTAGGGTTGTTCCCGTTTGGAGTTTTTGAGTGTTCCATGGCATCGGGTCTACTATTGCATTATTATGATTCCGATATGGTTTCTTGTAAACAAAAGTATCTTTCCTTGCTTGCTGGATTTAGGTTCCAATATTACTCCACAGTGTTCTTCCAGTGCTTCTCTGCAACAAGTCATCTCATTGAGGGAGGGGGGGAGGTTGTCCCACTGGGTTTTCTCCTCTTTCTCTTACTCATTCTTGCATTTGTAAATGGGTACCTGATTTGGCCTAGTTGCCGGGACCCATCTTTGCTCTCATGCATCTTTTTTCTAGTGTTTTAGCTACTTCCTAAGTTCATCTTAAGGGGGGGTGTTATAGTAATAAGTTATTACACTTAATTAATTATATCATATTGGTTAATTAATCAAGTCACTTATTCCTTTAGTTACTTAAGCTAAAGGTTCCAGTATTACTCCACAGTGTTCTTCCAGTGCTTCTCTGCAACAAGTCATCTCATTGAGGGAGGGGGGGAGGTTGTCCCACTGGGTTTTCTCCTCTTTCTCTTACTCATTCTTGCATTTGTAAATGGGTACCTGATTTGGCCTAGTTGCCGGGACCCATCTTTGCTCTCATGCATCTTTTTTCTAGTGTTTTAGCTACTTCCTAAGTTCATCTTAAGGGGGGGTGTTATAGTAATAAGTTATTACACTTAATTAATTATATCATATTGGTTAATTAATCAAGTCACTTATTCCTTTAGTTACTTAAGCTAAAGGTTCCAGTATTACTCCACAGTGTTCTTCTAGTGCTTCTCTGCAACAAGTCATCTCATTGAGGGAGGGGGGGAGGTTGTCCCACTGGGTTTTCTCCTCTTTCTCTTACTCATTCTTGCATTTGTAAATGGGTACCTGATTTGGCCTAGTTGCCGGGACCCATCTTTGCTCTCATGCATATTTTTTCTAGTGTTTTAGCTACTTCCTAAGTTCATCTTAAGGGGGGGTGTTATAGTAATAAGTTATTACACTTAATTAATTATATCATATTGGTTAATTAATCAAGTCACTTATTCCTTTAGTTACTTAAGCTAAACTTAGGCACATTAATAATTGATTAAGTATTAAGTGTGCACACTAGGGTTTCCCTTTTAGGTAAACATTAGGGTTGCATACATTGCTTTTCTAAAGAAAATCATCCCTTATAATTTCTTAATTCTGAATATATTAATTTGGACATCTTCATGTAACTCTTGCTTTTTATTGTTTTTCTCTTCCGTGGAAGGCATTTTGGTTTGCATGTCTGATCTTGGTTTCTAACAATTGATACATATGTACATTAAATGTGTTTATGTATATATTTATGTATGTGATAACTCATGCATATGGTCATATACGTGTATGCACACACGTAGGTAGAAATAATTATGTATATGCATATATAGATACAACATACACATGGGAAATCGATTGGATACATATATATACACACTTGGTATATATAATTATTGATATATATATATGTTATTATTATTAAATGTTAAATAATGGTATATATGTATATATGTACGTATTTGATAATGTATACATACATACTTATATATTAATATATGTATATACATTTGATATAAATATATATGTATATATAATTGGCAATTGAATGGTTTTTAATATATTTGTTAATATATGGTTATAATATATATATATATATATATATATATATATATATATATATATATATATATATATATATAGATATAATATATGGTTATATATATTGAATGATATGAATAGAAACCAACACATATTTAATGTGAGGTAAGTGAATAGAGTAACACTTATATAAAGTGAACATCTTAAACATAGCATATACTAAATTCCACACATATATTCATATATGCATTGAAATGATTATTGCTCCAATGTAAAGCACATAGTATATAGCGCATGGAATGCATTATGAATGTCATTTAATAAACTAAATGGTGCACTATTTTGCTACGCCATGTAAAGTAAAAGAGATGCATTTAAATATAAAAGTTGTTAAGTGTTTGGAAAGCCACACACAAGTTGGTAAAAGCATTGGACTTGGTCAAAGCCACTCTAAGGAAAAAGGAAAAAGGAGTTTGTATTATATTTGAATGGCAACCATTAATTTAGGTGCCATAAGGAGAGTGTGGTAAGCAACAAAGCTACAATGAGAAGTAGTTAACCTATAGGCAACCATTACCATGTTTTGACTTGGTAAAATAACCATTGTTGGTATTTTTTGGAGGTAACTCAACCATGAATAAGAAGTTGATTTCACTTGGACTGTATATGTGTTTGGATTTTGATTCTTTTAGCAACCAAATTTCACTCAATCTTGGTTAGTTGACCTGATTAAGAAGAGAAGTTGGTTTTGGATTTATGTTTACAGATTAGAGGTGGAAAAAGGAAGGAAAAAGGTGGTGATTGGAGAATCTAAAATTTAGCAATAAGTTTCTCAATGTTTAGTATAAATAGAGGGAAGCCTCTTAGTATTAGCATTCATTCTTTTGGGAATTCATTTGCTTCCATTTTGTTGTAGTTTTTCTTTGCGCAAGTAGTGCTGAGTGCAAGTAGTGAAGAGTGAGAGATTTCTTGAGTGTTTGTGAGTTATTTAGTGAGAGTTTTTAAGTGTTGGGAAAGAGGCTTGAATTGGGGATAAGCTGAAAGTAGAAGGAACAACAAGCAGAGTTTTGGTATTGAGCTTAGAAGGCAAATTCATCATTGGAAGCTAAATTTCTAGGCATGCTAGTTGTTCTAACCTTTACTCCTTTCTATATTGGGCTTATGTTTTTTCTAATTGAATGCAAGTTCTTGATCAAGTTTTAGTTAATTACCAAAGTTTTTAAGAAAGATTGTGCATATAGCTATATTGGTTGTAAGTTGTTTTGGATATCATATTAGTATGATACCTATATATAATTATTATGAATGTCATGATTGTATGACATAGTTGTATTTGACTATCTAGAAGGTGTATGCATATGATACCAAGATGATTGCATGTTACACATTTTTTTGCATGAATTATGATGTTAGTGTTAAAATTTCATGCCATCCTTTGATGACCCATCATTGATAACTGATCTAAGAGAACCTACATGGGCCATCTTTCATGAATTCTCCTTGAAGGTTCCTAAAAGTGGCTAAGTGTTGTGTTTTCGGACCTTTAGGTTGTCGCTTGCTTGCTTCCTTGAAACCCTCTTCTATCACCCCTGGTCTCCTTATTCTTCTCCCTTTCATTCCATTTATCTTCCTAGCTTTTCGGGTTTCACCCATCGGGCTTAACCCTTTCCCTCTACCCTCTATCCTTCCTTCTGAAAATTGACTAAGTGTTGATCTTTTGGGGGTCGAAATTTGGTCTTACCATTTATCTCTTACCATTTTGTTATGGTAAGAAGTAAGCCATCCATTTGACCCCTGACCTCAATACATTCTTTGGAAAACAACCAAGTGTTTGATTTTCAGAGTTTGGGGATCAAACATCCCCTTTACCTCTTACCTTTGTTAAGGTAAGAGGTAAGACCTTCCCCCAAACCCCGATGTGCTTTTGAAAAAACAATTGTGTTTATTTTTCATCGAGGATCGATCTTTTCCTTTACCCTTCACCTCCATTCTAGGTAATTCGTAAGGCATCCACCCAATGCATGATTCCCAAAAATATCTCTTCCCTTTTGCCTTCTTCTTTAAGCCCCATTTTATTCTCAAAGGTTTTAACCTTCTCTCCCAGGGTCCCCTTTCTTCCAAATCCGTTTGTCCTTTGTTTGAACTTTTGGATGCCAAAATTTTGTCTTACCTCTTACTGCTTTGCCTTATCTTTGGTAAGTGCTAAGTGCTAAGCGGTAAACCCAACCCTCGATCTCCAACAATCGATGAGTCCTTTTAGGCTTCGATGTTTTCCCTTTCCTCCTGCACTTTTCCTTGCTTAGTGGTAAGTGGTAAGCCTCATGCTTGATCTTCGAAGCTCAACACAGGTGCCAATATAGTATGCATTATTAAGGATGCCCAAGGTCCAATTTATGGCAGGGTGCTACTTTTTGGGCCTATGGACCATTTAATGATGCAAAGGTTTTTTTTCAGGCTTGATGCCTCGACCTTTCCATAGATTTTGACATGTTTTTTCTAGGTGACACCATTAATGTTCGAACCACTTCCTTAGCTACCTGTTTCAACTTCTAGGATTCAAGGATGACATTTATTGGTCCCCCTTACTTCTATACATGGATTTTATGGGTGCCCATGCTCACTTATTATCATTTTGTTGACTTTATTGATGGATCCATGCCCTAATCACGATTTTCATGAGATGGATCCATCCTTTCATGCACAACCTTCATTGCTAACCCTATTTAGGGTCAGGGTTTGGTTTGCGATTATAAGTAATGCTTGATCTATAAAGGCAAGAAATGTATTCATTTCAAGTTTCTTCCTTTGGCTCCTATGGGGTTTTTCTTTGTTAGAGTTATGCATTTTGCACCTTTGCAATTGTAAAGATTGGCCTTTGTCTATGCATCAATGAAATTGATCAAGCTTGCCTCTTCTCAATTTTTTTATGTTTGTGTAAGTTCATTGCCTTCATATGTAAGTGTTTTTTTTAATCTTTTCATGCATACGTGTTTGAGTTAAATTATTTACAGTTGTTGTTTTGAGAAATCTTCCTTTCCTTCCAACAACTTGTCAAACCCTAACCTTCTTTTATGTCTCTTGGAATTGACCAAATAGAGAGTTGTGTGAGTACCCTGGTTCCTATTCAAATATGTACTAAGCAACCTTGGTCAGGAAGAAATGAACTTTCCATCTTGGTGGATCACCTCTATTTCCCCTTCACACATTCCTTCTCCCCTTTTTCCTGTGAGCTGTTAGAGTAGGGTAGTGGTAGGTTTTCATGTGTTGGGTTGGACTAGCACATTGCACCTAGATCAAAAGAGGAAGCTAGCCTTCTCTAGAGATTCAAACTCATACACTTAAAGGTACCACACCTTGAGGTTGTTTCCATTGTGTCATGAGAATGTTGAACCTTGTGTTCAATAGGGTACAATTTCAAGTGACAATAGTTATTAATGCTAAGAGAATAATAGCATGTTAGATATGTCATCATTAAGAGGATATGATGTTATGAAAACCATGTTGATAGTTTATCCTTGAATGGTTACTCATATGTTCCTTGAAAGTAGGTGAATAGTCTATTCCCTAGGGTTAGGGTATACTCTTGAATATGATTATATTGATATTCAATATTAGGGTTGAAAAACATATAAGTGATATATATATATATATATATATATTTTGATTATGCTAGTATCTATACTTGACCAATAGTCTATACCTTTTCATGGTATTTTAGTATTAAGGAAGGACTTAGGTTTCGACAACCCAAAGCTGTAATATGAGAGGACTTAAAGGTGCAGAAGCACAAATGCCTCTCAAGCTGATAATGTCCTCTAGATTAGATATGAATTTTGTGAACATTGTAAACATGTGAATATTTGAGTCATTTAATGTTGTGATTATACTTTTTAAATGGAGTAATACTTTTGAAATGGAGTCATTTAATGTTGAGATTATACTATTGGAATGAATCATGAGGTATGAGGAATGATATTGCATTGAAGTACTATATTGAAAATATCAGTTTGCGATGTTATGTAAACCTATGTTAGTAATGAGGTTTGTTCCCGGGATTAGGATAATCCATGGATGGGAGTAACTTAGATGGTTAATTAGATCACTTGAATGTACACTACCTTTTGGGTTGGAATCATGTTATGTGGTATAATCTTGTCAAGATTTATTATGGTCATGTTATTTACCAAATCAAACAAAGGGGTGGGTGAAAATATGACTTCCACTTCATAGAAGTAAGATTCCACTTATTAGAAAGTGAGTTTGATGTAATTATCAAATATTTGGCCAAAGTAGTGTAAGTCTCCACTGATTACACTTATCGGTTCACTGTGAGCCAGATTTGCATAACTAGGCTGGGAATGTCATGCATGTAGGCAGGTATCCATTGTATGGTAGCTCTAGTTATGTAGGACACACCACCATGATCAAGAAGGCTATTATTATGAGGGTTAACAAATCAATCTCTTCGTTGAAGGGAGGTCCATCTTATTAGTTAGGTAGATATGCGGGGGACCATATTTAGTCCGTGGTTGGAGGAGAAGAACTTGGGTGATACTCTCCCTCATGTAGTCAACAATCAAAATTTGAGGATGTATGCCTAGGAAGGGACATCTGGACCATTTATACTCTTGATCCATTCAACTCTTAGAAGCTATGTAAGCTCATGTAAGCTATGTTATGCAACTATAATCTTGCATCTTTATGGAAAATGTATTTGAAAAATGAAATCATTACATGGAATTATGTAATGAAATAATTACATGGGATTATGTAATGTTACTTTATTTATGCAATGGAAATTTGAAATGGGTTTATTTCAAATATGCATCTTTTTCATTGAATTGGAAATTTTTATTACCATGTGTTGGTAAACTTGAACTTTTCTCATATGGGTTAAAACTTAGGTGAAAACAATGGGTAAAAATTAGGATTTTTATAGCTTGAGAAATAAACCAAAACAATAACACCATAAAAATAGGTTGTCAAGACCCATAATCACTCCTATGATATTGCTTCATACATAATTTAACTCCGCACAACCCTAAAATTGGTGAAGCAATAACATAATGAACCAATAGTTCACTCACAACTTGACATGCAAACCACCAAAACACTTGCCACTTGAAACATACACACTAATGAAATCCAAAAATACTTGCTCAGATTCGTACAACAAAATATTCATCCATGATGTAATGCAAAGCATTCCAACATACACTCTGTCACTACAACTCTACCATTTCCAAAGTCGATACTCTGTCAACAATATCTTTGACTGTGGAAGCTATCAAGTCATGAAAATTTAGATTTAGAATCTTCCAACATGAACCAACATTACCTTAAAACCACATAACCATATTATTTATAAAGGAGCAATGCGAACCAAAAAACTGGTTCACTAAACACTAAAACTGCACTCCAAGACTTAAGCAATTATCCAAACCATTTGGTATTCTTTGAACCAGCACTTCTGTATATCTATCATGGGTTTCCATCAATGACAACACCATATAATTTCATTCTCATCAACCTTCATCAATCTCCCCACTCAACAATATCCACACTATACATCATGCTCACATTTCCCATTCAAGTCTCCAAAAATATCCTCAATGACAAACTTCCAAAAAATATAACTCCCATTATCTAATATTTTGAAATAAAAATAATGGTCATAATGAAATCTACTATAGCCTTTTTCTATCACAAACTTGTCAAATTTTAAGTATCATTGACCATTGGAGCTTTCTTTAGGCCATATAGGCTCTTGTTCAACTTGCACACTAAGTTCTCCCCCCCTTTACCTCATACCCCTGTGATTGTTGCATATAATCTCTTCATCCAAATCCCCATGGAAAAAAGTTGTCTTTACATCTAATTGTTCAAGATACAAATATTCTATTGTGACTAGACTTAAATTAGTTTTAATTGATGTAATTTTAACAAGAGAAAATATTTCATCAAAATCTATACCTTTTTAAGTGCAAAACCCTTTACAAAAAGTCTTTCCTTGTACCTCTTTTTTCCTCCATCTTCTTCCTTCATTCCATAAACCCATTTTTTCTACAATTTTCTTTTACCTTCAAGAAACTCAACCAAGTCCCAAGTTTGGTTTTGTAATAAACAATCCATCTCCTCTTTCATGCCTTTCTCCCACTTCTTTTTGGTTTCTACATGCATAGATTCTCCATAAATTTTTGGCTCACCATAATCATTCAATAATACATAATATAGTGAAGGAGAGTATCATTCAAGGTATTTACTTTGTTAATGGAATTAGAAGCATTATCATACCTAGTTAGCTAATCACCTTTCTAGGATTGACCTATTCACACCTAGCTTAAGTTTATTTATGTTTATTTTTCTTTTTCCTGACTTTATATGGTCGAGACATGTGTTCTCATGAATTGAGACACTTATTGACACTTGCTCACACTCTCAAGTCAAGTGAGCTCACAAGTGTCTCATATTTGGAGGGGTAGTCATAGTTTCATTCCTACCTTCTCACCTCTTCATCCTTTCCTAAATATGCAAGGCTTGATCATCGTATTTACACACTCTTCATATTGTATTGATAAACATACTATTGTGCTTATTTTGTTCACTTGCAAAAGTTTGTTTCATGCTCTTGATCTTGGTGTTCTCCAACATGGTACCAAATCCATGAGAGCACATTCCTTCTCGCATCAAGGTGACTCTTACACATAGCCCTATCAAAAAAGCATAATAGAGACAAATGGATATACCTTTCGTTCCGTCAATTTTAGTAATTTGATTTTTGCAATTTCTTTGGGCCTCTATGCCAATTGTACACAAAGTAAAAAATAAATTTTTTTAGTAGAGGGAAAATCCACCCTTTGCTAATTTTCCCATTTATATTTTAGGTCAACATTTTCTCTTTTGTGAGATTTTGGCCTTTTTGGCCTATTTACAACCTTGCAAGAAATTTCAGCCATTTTGCCCTATTTGCAGGCATATTAACTTATTCAACCTATTTGTTGGTTCAAGTCATCTTTTGTTTTAAATGGATCCATTGAATCTATAGAATTATTTTTTTCATTGGCATATGTGTGACCACTTCTCTAGGTTTTCTCTAGTTTGACTTAAATAATGAGGAGATTGGAGATGGTTTCTACATAGTTGTGGACTCTACATTGATTGGTTTGTGCATATTATCTTCTCACTTCTTTTCTATTTATATATTTCCAAGATCATTGTAGACACCTAAAATACTCCCTAATTGATTAATTTCATCGCCTAAACCTATGTCTCATCACCTAGTCCTAATTAACCTAGGACATATCCATTTCACCTAAAGTATCATACTTTAATTAGATAACCATATCATTTAATTTACCATATTTTCCATCTCATCACAACAAATAATTAATTAATTACATATTCCACCTATTATCCATCTCACCCATGTGGCTAAAGTAATTAAATAATATTATTTAATTAAGCCATTATCCTCTCAACACATTTTAAGAATAATGGGGACCTAAGAACACTTGTTCTTGTGCTCCCATGATTCTCTCAACACATACCAAAATATTGGGCACCTTTGAGCACTTGTCCTTATGGTCCCCTTACTCTCTCAACACATCCCAAAGTTATAGCCCTTTTAGGTGCAAATGTCCCTGATTTCCCTCATCCTAAAAAATACTTACTAAATATGGTAAGTTAATCCTATCCATGCACATTCTAACCACCTTCATCTCCACCCTTCATCCTCTCCAAGATCCTAGGGAATTCCTCTCAACCATTCTGGACCCTTGATCTCATAATTAGATCTTGGCCATCCATTCCTCATTCCCAAAATCTATAAATTCAAGAATTCTCTCATCCGAATTAGAATCCATTATCATTCAAGCTAGGTAAATGTTGTCAATTTGGTGATATTCAATAAAAGAGAGCACCCACATTCCAATACTTCAAGGATAAAATCATTCAACAATGAATGTTTATGATAACTTTTGATTTTATTGCTTACGTTATCCTGTTTTTATTTCATTGTTGAGCTCTATTTGAGGTTTGTGATATTTTAGATAGGTTTCTCTTGCATTGCATTTGTTTCCACTTTCAATTTCTAAATTACTCACTTTCAATTTCTAAAAATTGCTAAGAAGGTATTCACGCCATATACCCATTTGCAGGTTTTAAAATCTACACAATCATATATATTTTTAAATAGTTTGTAAAAGCTGCACATTTATATTTTTATTATGAATGACTTGTATAGTCTCCTTTAAAATCATTTTGCGTGGTCTTCTAATTGACAATCAAACTATTTTGCATAGTCCATGAAGAAATGATGACTTGATAGTTGAAACCACTATTAAAATAGAAAAAACCATGCATGTTTAGTTAAAATCATTGTTAAAATCTTCAATACCATGGGTTTTTGTTTGAAACTATCCTAAATCATGTCAAAACCACTAATCTATAAGTCAAAATTGTGAATCAACACTGAAAAATGCTCTTAAAAGGCATACAACCAAGATATATGGTTAAAAACCATGGGTTCCCTTCATCGCAGTTGTATCGATAAGTCTAATTGTTTTTAATTTCCCTTTTGAAATTTGTGCCTTTATCCTATCGCAGGTTTTTAATAAACTTTGAAATCCACACTTTTTTAAAAAATATTTTTCCAAGGCTTAACTCCTAGTCACATTGGTGACCAAGAGCTTGATTGCAAGTCTTAGCCCACCACACACATTGTGGTTGTGTGAAGAACCATGAGCCGAGGCTAATCTTAAGCTCTTGGTCATCCAAATTTTAAGCCCTCGGTCACCATCAGTTTAGAAGGGGCTTAATCCTATCCCCTGATCATACCAAAATTACAAACCCATAGTTTTATGAAGCTCACAAGAGATTAAATCCACCCCCTCCCATGCCTCAACCCATTCTAAACCTAGATAGGGTCACCTGGTCAACTAGGAGCTAATGAACAGAGGGCTTAAGCTCTTGTTCAATCCCCTTGAAGTTTTTGAAAACAAACTTCTGCTCAAAATGGGACAACTTTTTCAATTTTTATCAAATTTTTAAATTTTGATAGGCGTTGGAAAGTTGTTTCAGCCACAGACCCTGTGGTTCAAGTGATTTTTGCAAATTGTGATCCATATTTTAGGTAAATTTTTTTGAACTTAGATTTTCATTTAAAAATTCATTTTGTCATAACTTTCATGTTTTTTTTTTTTTTTTAATCATTTTAGTGCTTTTTAAAAATAATTATCAAAAAATCTAAAGAATCTATTTTCCAATTTTTTTTCCTATAGGACATTGTTTTTTAATTTTTCATTGAATTTTGTGTGTAGGTATTTTTGTGATTTCAATTCTTCAATCTTGAAAACTACTAACATAAGTGGTTTTACATGACATTTTGTTGAAGATTTGATTGTAGGCATTTTATTTTTTTGTGTGTGTCCTTTGATTTTTGACTTTTGACATTGAAATTGGGTTAAAACTTACTTCACATTTCAATTTAGGATAATAATTAATGAGTGTCTTTTAAACCCTAAGAACACTTACATATGCTCTCCTCTTGCACTTTAGGATAATCTCGAGGATAAAAAAGTGTTTTCTCATTTTATTTTTAGGGAGCCTGCTTGGGATTTCATCACCCCAAGGGATGACCTGAACTCCAATATTCCAATGGAGTAGAAATAGTGAGGGGTGAATAGAAAGACATGCCTCTTGGAAGTTTCTTTTTGTCATTCAAGATAATCACCCAAAAAATTTATACCTTGGGGAAGTGAAGGAGAAGGGTGGGTTACCCTCTTCTCCCAACTATGTGACTTTCTTGCACTTTCAAATTCACGCATTATCCCTCACATACCCTTGTGGTTTTTGGAGGATACCTGTAGATGAGCCTTGTATGGCTAGGTTTAAGACCTTTCGGTCACTTATTAATAATGGTGCAAGGTACAATATCATGTTTGAAGGCACTCACCATGTACCTAAGAGTGTTGAGATATCGACTATGCCTTTATTAAGCTTTGTCCTTTCAAGGTAAGGGGTGTAGAGGTGTTACATGACCTTTGAATACCATAGTTATCCACTCACTTGAAGGTATTTTATTGTGTGGTCCCACATTAAGGTAACACACCCTTTATTGAATACATATAGGCTCATTATTGTGTCTTCTTGTTTGAGTGTTGTATATACCAAAGTGCTTGTTTGTCAAAATATTTACTACCAAGTTGAGACAAGTCAAGTTTGAAATCCTTTTGTTTGTTTGAAAATATTTTCCAAATTGGTATCCTTTTAAAACACAAATCGTTGTAGCTAAACTTAGGATAACCATTTATTTCCAAATCATTCCAATTATCCAATCATCACATAAATACCTTGTTCATTTTCCACTTGATCATAACCCTAGTAATCCTTGAAGTCATATGGAGAAATACAATGAGCTAAAAAAATATGCCATCCTTAGACAAGTCATATAATTAGGGGCAAAACTACCTCTTGCTTATGACCTCTCTGATCTTGATCACATAGTTCATCTTAATACTACCCATGAATTAATTCATCCCACACATGACCAAATTGATCCTCATGAGGACCCTATCACTCCTACTAAAGGGGAACAACCCCTATCCATTATAGGTAATCCCTTATACCAAGGGTCTATACCACCTAAAGTATCCACTTCCATTCTTAATGAGGTTTAAAATCCCATGTCCACTAGTCATACCACATCCACAATAAACGTACCACTTGGAATTTGGAACAAAAATTGTAATTACCCATATAGACCCCATATCCATCTCCATTCCTAATCCAAAAACATACACTATCACCACTTCCACCATGAACATGCCAAGTTCACCCAAGGTCAACACCAATTCCAAGAGTCATTTCAACTAACATCAAAATACTATCTCACCTAAGGTCTATAATACACAACATCGTCCATACACATTCACCACCACCTAGTTCATCCTTTGATCAAGAATGGAAAGCCATGAAGGATTCTCTTAAAGGATTTCAAGGAGGACCTTATAAGAAATCCAATACCTTTGAGGAATTATGCCCCTATCCTTTCAAAAGTTCAATATCACAAATACCCTTCCCTATATCTTTTGAAATTCCTAAATATGAAAATTACAAGGGGAAGGCAGATCCTACGGAACATGTCAAAGAATTTTCACGGCTAGTCAAGAAGTAGCTCATGAAGACACACACTTACTACGTCTATTCCCTCGTAGCTTAGGTGTGTTGCAATTTTTTTCATTGATGTCAACAAAATGGAGATTGTTGCAGGTGTTGTCATTGATGTCAACAAAGTGGTATTATGGATGGTTGCATGTGATGCAATCTATGTGATGATCGGAAGTGTTGTGAAGTTGTGGTTTCATAATGTTGATGAAGAATGTTGTAATTGCGGTCTATAATATTGAAAATTATTATATTCTCTATCTCTTCATGTAAAACATTGCATATGATATGAAATAATGTATGAAAGGTTTTCATGTAGTTAGTGGCTTAGGAAGTTGTACTGAAAGCTCCAGATAATGCTCCACATTCCTCCACATTTGAAGATATAGCCTTGTGGTTTGAAATTTATACAAAGAAAAGTTTTAAGCATGCATTTTCCTATTTTTAGTGGATAAAAGTTACAGTAGAAGTTTCTAGAGCTAGCAGAGTGAAGACTATGTTGTTTCAATCAAGAAGGTTCAGAGAAATGCTTTGCATTTCTCCCCAGTTGATGTTGTTTGGGGGATGAGTTCAAATTGTCCATTTGTTTTCTCATTTTAAGTTTCAGGTATTTTGGTGTAACATAAGTCTAGTTTTAAATGTTCTATATCAAGACTCTGTTTTCTAGGTTTGTAAGAGATGTTGGGCTTTGTGTTTGTTTTCTTGTGCCTGCATAAAGTAGCATGAAGTTGTGTAGAAAGTGTACACAAGTTTTTTTCAATATCATATAATGCTTGTAAAGTGATTTGTATGTTGTTGCTTGATCTCTTCGATATTGCCATTAGTTTGGAGCTAATGTGTGGAAGGTTAAGTGTTTGTTGGGCTAGCTTGGAATGTTGAAGTGTTTGCACCAAATATTTGAAGTGTCTTCCAACATGAGAATGTGTGCTAAGGTAATATTGGTCTTGATTATCTCCTAGTCTTAACCACATTCAATTCTCTCTTCCTACAGATGTTTTGGAGGTGACTTAATATGGTCATTTCACATTTCATGTCATGCGTTTAATTCTGGCCGATGTAAGGAGAATTTTTTTGAAGCTTACGAAGTATATAATTGGAAGATAAAGTTCGTGATCAAGTAGCTTGGAGGATTTGACAAGAAAGAGGATGAAATGTGTCAAAATAAATGAGCTAAAGGGAGTTTAATGTGTGTGTGTTTCAAAAGCTATGTGCTGAAGGAAACATAGAGTGAGTGTGTATGCAAGGAAGTAAGGAAGGATGTTGAAGGTAGGGAGTTGAAGGAAAAAATATTTGTGTGAAATGAAGAAGACTCCTGAAAGAAGTGAGCTGAAGGCAACAAAGGTTATTAAGCAAAGTGCCAAAAGCAGTGAGCTGAGGGGAGAAGAGTGCTGCAGTGGTGATTGAACAAAAAATTATATCAAGTATTGTATACAAAGATTGTAGCCTCATTATATAAGTTTTGTTGTTTGTAGGGAGTTTTAAACTTCCTTTGGTTGAAGTCATAAAACTTGTTGTAATTTTTTTTTTCATTTGTGAGGCTGGATTTGGACAGTAGCTCCAAGTAGCTTGCTCACTATGGTTTTTCCCTTCTGGGGTTTTCCATGTAAATTTGGTGTTATGATTGTGTAGTTGTGTTTTTGATCTACATTGCTTAATTTATCTGGTTAAGGAAGTAAGAATTTTGGTTGATAAAATTAAATTGGATAAATATTTGTGGATATAATAATTCACCACCCCCTCTCAGTATATCATTGTATTGTGGTCAAGAACTTGAGTGGTTCTTGCACCTACTTAAGGGGTATATCACATCCTTTGGAGACTTAGTTGAAAAATTTGTAAAAAATTTCTCTTATAACATAAAACATGAACTTACCATGATAGACTTGTGTAAAACTCAATAGAAATTGGGGGAAAGCTTCTCATCGTTCCTTCAAAGTTGGAGAGCTTTAGTTAGTAGGTTCTCATGGCCAATACTGAAAAATAATTAGTTCACATCTTTTTTACCGATCTTAATCCATATTTGGCATTCCAACTTCAAGTCAAATGTGTCACTTCTTTTGATGAAATCATGAAAAGGGGTATTCAAATAAAAAATCTCTCATTGCTAAAGGGGTTATCAAACCTTATTCCAAGGATCATAATGATAAATCTAAATTTTCCAATTTTAAACCTAAGTTATTTAGAAACACAATAATGCAGATGGAGATGGGGTTATTGATTCAAAACATGTCCAAATGGTCCAACAAACCTCATCTATTGTCATTCCATCTGGACCCCCTAAACCATAGTGAAAAAGAAGACAATTTACACCTTTAGGGGAACCCATTGAGTCAGTTCTCCATCAACTTTTCAAGGCTAACAAGGTGGCCTTTCCAATCACAATTTTTTTTGACAACATTCAACCAAAGCCTTCATGGTATGAAGAAGATGAATATGTGATTATCATCGTATCAAAGGTCATGCTACATGAAAGTGTATGCAACTAAAGCATCATATCCAAAACCTTATAGATAAAGGTGAAATCAAAATTGAGGAACCATTAAATACCCCACCTAACCAAGACTTGGATATATACCAAAATCCTTTCCCTAAGCATAGTTAGGAGTACATACAGGGTCAAGACTCTCATACGAACACCATCTGTTATCACAAGACCCATTATAACTATGATTCCACTATTGGTCATATTGAGAATTTTGACAAAGAAATCCATACCATAAAAGTGAAATCACCTGATTGTGTTCTTACCACTCAACACAAAAAAATAACCATCCCTAGTCCTGCTCCCTCCACTTCAAATAATTTTAAACAATATGACCTTCTTGATCATCTTGAGTGAAAATTGGCCCAAATTTCCATTCTTGAGCTTCTCTACAAATCACCTACTCATAGAGACATCTTAAACCACATCCTACGAGAATCACATGTCCCTAATGATATCCACCCTTCACATTTCTAGGCCCTTTTTGGCCACCTTTTTTTTGATCATTGCCTCACTTTTACTCCAGGTGATTTTACTCCACTTGCTCCATCCCATAATCACACCCTCCACATAGAAGCTTTTATTTCCAAGCATAAGATAAAGTGGGTGCTTATACATAATGGGTCAAGCCTAAATATTTATACTCTTAGCCTGGTGCAACATTTGGGTTATTTAGTCAAATATTTGGGATCACATACTATTACCATCAAAGTGTATGACAATGTAGAGAGATAAATAGTTGGTACTATTTACATTACCATTAAAGTAGGACCCTCATTGCAACATAGCCTATGTCATGTCTTAGACCTAGACCTGCCACATAACATCTTTCTTGGTCAACCATGGCTCCATTCCATGCAATCCATACCCTCTACCTACCAACAATGTCCTAAGTTCCCATACAATTGTGTGGAAATTACTATTCTTGGTGATCTCCAACCTTATCAATTTTACCAAAATTTGTAAGGGAAATATAAAAACCATTGTCCTATTAGAAACCCTAGATTAGACATGAAAACCTAAACACCTTCCACATAAGATAAAACATCAAAAAAGCAAAGCTTTGAATGAAGATGTGCAAAATATTATTATTCAGGAATTCAATATTACAATGAGAGAATTGCTTTATAAAAGCAATGTATGCAACCCTAATGTTGACCTAAAATTAGCTCAACTAAATAAAGCTTACTTATTAATTAAGTAAACTAATTATTACCTAAGCAAAACCTAAGTAAAGTTATGCAAGTGTAATTAAATATTAATTACACTAACACCCCCCCATAAGTGCAACTTAGGGAGACTAAAAAAGCATGCACCTAAAACTAAGATGAATGCAAGAAAGAATGAATGGGTCCCGACAACAAGGCCTGATCAGGTACCCATGTACAAATGCAATAATGAGGTAGAGAAGGAAAACCCAGTGGGACAACCCCCCCTACAATGAGATGACTGCTGCAAAGAAGCACTGGAAGAACACTGTGGAGTAACACTGAAACCGCAATTTGGAAAGCAAGGAAAGATACTTTTGTCTACAAGAAACCATGTCAGAATCATAATAGTGTGACAGCAAACCCGATGCCATAGAACACTCAAACACTCCAAACTGGAACAACCCTGGAATCCATAGAGCAACAGTAGATGAAATGATGACATAATTTGGAAACCATGAATCTCGATGCTGATGCCAAAATAAGACTGAAACTCTTCCATGGGAACAAGTACCATACAGACTCGGGAACAATAATCACAAATTTAGTGGCCCTCAAACTGAGATGGATCCAATGCGGATCACTAACCATAGGCTCTCAATCTAAAGTGTGAACCAAAATGAATATGGTATGTGTCAAGCTAAGACAAAATATGGCCAAAAGAAACCAAGAAATTGGATTACAACCCATGAGAGTTTCCATCAAAACACGATGAAGATCAAAGTGCATGCACACTCTAATCAAATTTATTATGCAAGAAACCCCCTTGATGGAACTTTATATCAGTTCATTTATTACAATCCCCAATGACTGCAAAAAGAGAGAATTCCTAAACATGCATAAAGAAAAAATTAAAAAAGACCTCATATCTGTGTATAGGACTGAACCATCTTTCCAATGCCGCAAGAATGGCAAAAAAAGGATTACTGAGTCAAAAGACATGCCCTCTGGAGTGAAAAACACAACATTTGAGTTCAAAGGCCTGAAAAATAAATCTGGAGCATAATCAGGAAAAATAACCTTCACCAACAGAATGGTGTCAAAATCAGCTTTCCAACGGTATCTCGTTTGCAAAAAAAGGACACCGTACGCAAAAGTTACGCCCGATTTGGTGAAGGTGCTCCAGAATGGCCTATAAGGCCTGCAAGCAGCCCAGGGGGCTAAAAATATTTGGCCCTTGGTCTGGCATACAACCAAGGGCTGGCAGATAGAGAGCTGGGATGGAGCCCCTGGTCACCCATGTGACTGCGCAGGGTGCTCGGAGGCCGACTGGGGGCTGGGCGCATAGCGCCGGGTCCCCCATGTGACCGCGGCCCGTTCTGACTGGGCTTGCGGGGGCTGCAACTGGCGGTCGGCGGTGGAAATGGGTGGCGCCGCCTGGGGACCGTCGGGTGGCGTGCTGGTGACGCCCTTCATTATAACTGGTGGCATGAAAACCAATGCCATTTATGCATTTTTTTTTTGATTTTCGTGCAAAAAATTGCCTCGGAATGCATGTTGGGGAGGCCGTACGGCTTCCCTGGCAATTTTTTTTTGCCTTCCAGATGAACTTTGCCAAAATCGATGAAACGAAAGGTGATCTTAGGGTTTTTGGCCACTGCGAATGCAATGGTGACCTCCATTTCTGCTCAAAATGCTTCAAAAAAACGGCCACCTCCAGAGCTTCCAAAAAATCAGCAACCATGAAACCCTCATAGATCTGGCAAACGATGGCCAAAATCTGCAAAATAAAAGCCAAACTTGACTTTTTCCAGCACTCTGAATCCAATGGTGAGGCTCGATCTGATCCAAGATGCTGCATAAATGAAATCAAGGCATAAAATCCTCGAGGAACCCTGAACGAACTCTGCAATGAATTTCTCCAAAATTTGAGAAGGGGTTGCATGTCAAGGCTCTGATACCATGTTAGAAACCCTAGATTAGACATGCAAACCTAAACACCTTCCAAAAAAGATAAAACATCAAAAAATCAAAGCTTTGCATGAAGATGTGCAAAATATTATTATTCAGGAATTCAATATTACAATGAGAGAATTGCTTTATAAAAGCAATGTATGCAACCCTAATGTTGACCTAAAATTAGCTCAACTAAATAAAGCTTACTTATTAATTAAGTAAACTAATTATTACCTAAGCAAAACCTAAGTAAAGTTATGCAAGTGTAATTAAATATTAATTACACTAACATGTCCTTCTTCTAACATTGTCCCCCAATCATCTTCCACCAAATCCACATCATATATTGACCTAGAAATTTACCTTCCAAATATTTTGCTTCATCCACTAAATAACCATCCTTAAAATCCATAATTAAAATCATTGATAAAGGATGTGGAGAATACCAAATCCATGAATTCCTTCATATTGCAAAACTACCCCTTTCACCATGATCTTATGGTTGTCCTCACCCAAAAGTTAAAACTCCCCTTTTTACATTGCAATGGGACCCTAATACTATCCTAATTAGTGGTTATCTTGATGATGCAGATATAGAAGGTTTTGATACCATATAGCCTTACAAAGATGAGCAATATGCTACATGCTTCAAATAACATACATATCCTATTCCCTTGTACATTTTTAGTAACATGAACTATCAAGGAAAGGGTCTTGGTTTACATGATCAAGGCCTTCTTGATCCTATTAATATACCTACCAATGATGGGACCATTGGTTTAGGATATGGTTCTTATGATGAGCATCTTGAAACCCTTATATATTTTCTTGATAATTCTAGACACACCTCTTTTGATCTTAACATTAAAGAAGCAAGTGTCATTCCTAGTCCTTTCAAAGAGCTTGCTACCAAAAACCTATTTGATGATGATTCCACCCCAAAATCATCGAATGGGACCAACATGATCCTCCAAGAAAACAACCTAATGGTGACAACTCAATGATAGTCTGAGAAACCTTATCCAATGAAAGAATCAAAATAGAGGCCATGCATAACTCTCATAAGCATCCTCCATCCACCCATATTATACCTCCTTCCTCCATCCATAATCACAACCTACATTCACAACACATTATACCCCTTGATTGGGACCAACATCACCCATTATACAAAGTGAAGCATTCCCATAAAGAAAATTTGTATAATCAACTACGCAAGTAAAAAAAAAGTAGATTCTATATCAAAATCAAAATAATTTAAAAGAAACATGCATCCAAAACTCAAGAAGAAATAAAAAAGAAATATGGATGCCAAATCAAACTAAATTGATGAATCCAATCAAAGTGGGTCATTAAAAGAAATCCATAGATCAAAAGTTGCATATTACATACAATAGGTATGCACCAAATTCACAATTATCATTCAAAGCTTCACTATCCAAAATAAATGTAGGTCCTAATTCTAAGCCTAATACCAATTTTGAATCCACAATCCATCAATCCACACATCCACCTCCAAAATAATAGTTATCACATTCACAATCCAAATCCCACTCCTCAACTCCACCTTCTAAATCCATACAAATTCATCCTAAATCCAATCAAATACCTAGAATCCATTGTATCCTTGCTGCCACACTTTACCATAAAAGTTATGATCGCACTCTATCGAGATGTTTAGATTTGGACAAGGCCAACCCAACTATCAAAGAGTGTCATCACAATTGTGCATTGTATGCTAGTGCAAAAATCCTACTGAAGCAACTTCGTAAGGAAGGATATTATTGCCATGTTATGAAGAGGCATCCACATCATGATAACTAAAATAAAAAATATTCCAAAAAATATATAAAGTCTTCCAAAAAATACAAAAAATAAAAAATCATTAAAATAGTAAAGATAAGTAAATTTGTCCATTGGTGAGAAACACTCCTTGTGTCATAATGAAAAATTGGTAAACAGGTGTCATGTGTAGTGGGACTCTAGTCTATGAGCATGTGTTCTTCCTTATTATTTCAACCATAAAATTTTATTCATCCCATTATATCCCTTATCCAGGATTATTTGCTCAAGTCCCTTACCCATCCATCACATTCCATACATTTCCATTATCACCTTCCCATACATTACCTACTAATATTATCCCCCTTCATCAGATTTCTCAATTTACCAACATTTACCATCATTTTCATCCCTCCATACACCCATTCATCCATCCATTTTCCTTCCCCATAATTTCCTTCCATTCCATCCATACCCTTTCCTTGATTTTGCACTTACTTGGGGGCATCCCCTTGCTAACATTTCTTAGGGAAAAGTTCACATGTATATACCCATTGAGGCATTACCTTTTCATAACCATCAGTCATCCCACTTATTCATGATTGATTCCTTGTTTGGAATCTATCCATTTACCATACACCCATCTGATCTGCCCATGGCTTCAACATTTCATTAGATACCAACTCATGTTTTTTGCATGTGCTTTTGATAAATTGCTTTCTTGTCCTTGTCCTTGTATTTGTCTTTGTCTATGTCAGTTGTGCCTTTTGATTTTTTATTTTTCCTCTTTATTTTTGAATTTTTTCTTATTTATTGCATCTATCCGTAGTGTACCATATCTCACTCTGTCATGGTCACCTTCATAATTCATATTATGGAATATTTATGACACTATAGTCCTGGGCTCACTACACTATTTGTATTTTCTTTCTTTTTTCTTTATCTTTTATTTTTGGTTTATGTTTTATGTTTCTTCTAGTCTTAGTGCCCCACTGATCACACCGTCACAGTTACCTTCATCATTTATATGATGAAATGCTCACAAAAGTGTGTCTATTAGATCACTATTATATTTTCAACTTCTTTGTTTGTGTTCCAATCCATATGTACATGAAACATCATCATCATGGTCTCTTATGTCATGGTGCATAATTCTAAGTGCTATAACAAAATAAAGGTTTCTCCTTGTACGTGAAGTTACTACAATAACATGTATTCCTCATCCATTATATTATTACATCATTTATCTCATAATTTATCCATAATCCTAATAATGTTTCATTTATTATATTACATCCTTGTGATATTGTATCATCCAACATGTAAATCCATACCAATCCAATCCAATCACCCTAGTGGTATTATTCCAAATGCCCAATCCTTAATCAATAATTTAGTTCTATATTCATGGCATGTACCTCATCCCAACTTGATCTCTCTCAAGTCACCTTTTATACTTTATAACACATCATGTCTTTTCAAGATACCTATTGGGTTCCATTTCAACCAACAATTCTCTTGAGGGGGCATCACTTCTATCATCATCCTTAAGCAATCCGTGCAACTTGCCATTGAGGATTAATTCCATATTATCCTACTTTATGTTATTATTTGACATAAAGCTACTTAGTTGCATTGTATCAAAGAGGGGAAAAATGTAGACACCTAAAATATTCCCTAATCGATCAATTTCATCACCTAAACCTATGTCCCATCACCTAATCCTAATTAACCTAGGATATATCCCTTTCACCTAAAGTCTCATACTTTAATTTAATAATAATATTATTTAATTAACCACCCTTTTCCATCTCATTTGAATAAATAAATAATTAATTACATATTCCACCTATTATCCATCTCACCCATGTGGCTAAAGTAATTAAATAATAATATTATTTCATTAAGTCATTATCCTCTCAACACTTTCCAAGAATAATGGGGACCTAAGAACACTTGTCCTTTTTCTCCCATAATTCTCTCAACACATTCCACTTGAATATTTGGCACCTAGGAACACTTGTCCTTATGGTCCCCATATTCTCCCAACACATCTCAAAGTTATAGCCCTTTTAGGTGCACATGTCCCTAATTTCCCTCATCCTCACAACTACTTACTAAATTTGGTAAGTTAATCCTATCCATGCACATTATAACTACCTTCATCTCCATCCTTCATCCTCTCCTAGATCCTAGGTATTTCCTCTCAGCCATTCTTCACCCTTGATCTCACAATTAGATCTTGGCCATCCATTCCTCATTCCCAAAATATTTTATTCAATTTTTCTCAAAAGCACTTAGAAACCAAGCACTAGAGACATTTTCTCATCATCTTAAAACACTTCCTCATCATCACTAAACCTACTAAAACAAAAAAAATTAACCAAACACCATCCATAGATGGAAGCTTATCAAAGCAACACCAGAGGTTGACACTAGTGTCTTTACTAATGACAACATAATGCAACTAATCATAGCAACACCACAACTTCTCAACCATCAATAGACTTCCAAAAACTTCCTTATCGACTTGCTGAAAACACCATAGCTCTATTGACATCAATGAAAACACAAAATTCTCATACTTGCAACAATCTCCCCCTTTCTCATTGATGACAACACATGATGTGAAAAACCACCAACAACAAACACAACCACTTTGACCACCAACACACTGCTTCATACCAACAATTTTTCTTCCTACTCTCTCTCTTTCACATAGCTCTCTCTCCCATTTTTTGCCTTAATCTCTTCTTTTTCACATGAATCTCTCCTCTAACATAAGTGAAAAAGGGAAGAACATATTTCTCCCTTTGACATCAATCATACTTGTATTTTCTCACCATTTTTATGCAACATCTTTTCCTTTTTACTGATATGCATACTCCTCCTTAGGAAAACACAACAAACTATACTAACCAGCAACCAATACACATATCCTTTAGCACTTACTCCCTCTAACATTAACAACTAACAATGCCACTACCTACTCCCCTTGAGAGGTAGCCTCCAACACCAGTCTAGAAAAAAGAATGAATCTTGAAATCCACTAGACTGATGCATAAACTTATGCATCTAGTTCAAAGGAGGGGAAATAACCCCCAAATTCTCCCAAAGATACTCAAAAGTATCCTTAGGAAGAGCCTTCGTGAAGATGTCTACAACTTGATCCTTAGTAGGAACATACTCCAACTTCACCTCATTCTCTGCAACCTTCTCTCTAAAAAAGTGATACCAGATTGAAAAATTCTTTATCCTTGAATGAATTACTGGATTATTTGAAATATTGATAGAACTTATATTATCACATAAGATAGAAATAGGTTCATCATATATCACTTTGATATCCTTCAAAGTTTTCTTCATCCATACCACCTGTGTGCAACATGATGCTGCAACAATGTATTCTACCTCTGCAGTAGATAATGACACCAAATCCTACTTCTTATTTAGCCAAGACACCAACCTCCTTCCAAGAAGTAAAGCACCACCACTTGTACTCTTTCGATCATCCACACAACCTACCTAATTTGCATTTGTATAAGCACTCAAAGAGAAATCAGTATCCTTTGGATACCATAAGCCATGTTCCAAAGTGCCCTTCAAGCATCTGAATATTATCTTCACTGTTGCAACCTATGACTCTTTGGGATCTTCTTGAAATCTAGCCACAAGACAAACTGCATGCATGATATCTAGTCTGTAGTAGTTAAATATAGCAGTCCTCCAATCATTGATCTATACTTGCTTTGATCAACCTTAGGAGATTCATCATTCTTAATCAACTTGCAACCAGTAAGCATAGGGGTACATTTTTTAAATATTTCCTTGACATACTTTGATTGCGAAATGAATATCCCTTTATCTCTTTGATAGATTTGAAGACTAAGGAAAAAATTCATCTCCCCAAACATAGACATCTCAAACTCTTTCTACATCTCTTTTGCAAATATTTTTCACATAACTTTATTTCCCCCAAAAATTATTTCATCAGCATACACAACTACAATAAAAATTTGATCTTTTTCAACCTTAAAGTAAATATTGCTATCTACAGTACCTTTACTAAAACCTTGCTGCAATAAGTACCTGCTCAACCTTGCATACCAAGCTCTGGGAGCTTGCTTTATTCCATTAAGTTCCTTCTTCAATCTGCAAACCATATCAAGATTATCTGATAACTAAAATCCTTCTGGTTGTTTAATATAAACCTCTTCTTCTAACTCACCATTCAAAAATGCAAACTTCACATCCATATGATAAAATTGGAAACCCTTGTGTGATGCAAAAGTCAAAAACATCCTAATAGATTCCATTCTTTCCACTGGAGTAAATGTATCCCCATAATCTATTCCTTCTTCTTGTGAGTAACCTTTACACAAAAGTCTTGCCTTACTTCTCACTACTTCTCCATTCTCATTCAGATTGTTTTAGAACAACCACTTAGTTCCAATCACATTCTTGTTTGCTGGTCTTGGGACAAGTTCCCAAGTCTGATCCTTCTCAATCTGCATCAGTTCTTCTTCCATAACCTTGATCTAATGTTCATCTTTGCATGCTTCAGTCACTATTTTAGGTTCAACTTTGGAAAGTAAGCATAAGTTTACTTGTTCTTTTATCATAGCAACCTTTCTTCTTGTCAATACACCTCTATTCTTGTCACCAATGATCTGATCTTTTGAATGATTCTTCTACACATACTTAGGGGTCTTAGGGATCCTTTCTAGAGATTCTTCCTCTTCAATCCACACTTCTTTTTGTTGAAAAAGGTGCCTCAAATTTACTGGCTTGATTGACTTCCTACAACATTTTTGTTTGTTTCTCTATCAACCTAACAGTTCT
The DNA here is from genome assembly GCA_007115665.2 of Sequoiadendron giganteum. NCBI lineage: Eukaryota > Viridiplantae > Streptophyta > Pinopsida > Cupressales > Cupressaceae > Sequoiadendron > Sequoiadendron giganteum. The sequence continues at coordinate 77,110,657 of CM021110.1, forward strand.
TTATCAACAGGGCCTTGTTCTCAGTCCCATCGATGGATAAATGACATTCTATTTAGCGTGGTGTGTTCTATTGGTGAGAGTTGGTCACTTTTGTGGGACCTTCTAAGTTGTCTCCCTGATACTCCGATGTGACTATTTTAGCATGACAATATGTTATCAGTGGGACTTTGTCTTGAGACTCCCCGATAGACTGATGAGCTGTGGCAATGTCATGAGATTGTGGAAAACCAAAACTTTGGAACCACCGGTCATGGGTTTTGATGTTTGTGAAACCTTTGACTGATCGACCACATGGTACAAGTGGATAAGCTTGCATCGGGGGTACGTTACTATGTCAGAAGGACTCTAAAGATAGTTTCCTCGATAGACCGATGAATCTTATCGGTGAGACTCAGGGACTTCGGTGGGACTCTTAACTGCGTCTCTTCGATGAGCCAATAGACTTGGAGCTATAAAGTGAACATTGAAGGGACTTGCCTATATCAAATGGAGACGATATTATGTATCCTCGATATGGTGATGGCTGACTTAGTAACTTGTGAAGAGTGTCTAGGTGGGACCCAATTGGTGATGATATAGAAAGCGATGATTGGTTTCTAACTATTAATGTTTGGTTTAGAAAATGAACAAACATCATAGGAACTTTTTGTTATCGAAGAGAGCATGAAAGGAGTTTCTTCGATGGCCTGACGTAGCTGTAATAGTTACATGTTTGTGACGGTTTTTGTACAGTTGGAATGGTTGGTTTTCTGGAACCGAAACAACCATGGTTGAATGTTGTGTATACATTGTGACTCTCTACAACAAGTGAGGGGTCGGTTGATTGATGTTCTACATTGTATGATATACGAGCATTGTAATAGTGTGATATAATAGTTATAATCAGAATCTGCATATGAGGTTGATTAGGGAAATGTAATGTTGCTATGAATTAACACTTGAGAGTGGAGTCTATAACTCTGTATGTAATTGGTTTATTGTAATACAAAGTGGCTTTACTTGGTGTGTGGGTTTTTATTGCATAAGGGTTTTCCCACATAAATTTGGTGTTCAATTTTGTGTGTGTTAAATAATCTATTTTGTGTTGTGCGTCTTAATGGCTATAATTCTAATTAAATGAAATTTTTTGCACTTCTTTCCTGAGAATTTTGCATTTGGAAGGCGTTTCTGCATCGAGCTTTCCTTACAAGTGGTATTAGAGCCTAGCTAGTTGTGTTATCCTTGAGGGTAGGGATGGTTTTTGGTGCTAATTATGTTTAGTGGGAGTCTTGCAGAGAAAAATGGTTGTATTGATTACAGATTGAGATGGCAAGCACATCAGGAAGAGTAGAAATTGAAAAGTTCAATGGTGGAAATTTTAAGTTGTGGAAAATCAAAATGGAAGACCTATTGGTGGATAGATATGTTTGGATTGTTGTTATGGGAACAAAACCATCTAGTATGAAGCAAGAAGATTGGGACCTCATAGATAGAAAATCCAGAGGGTTGATAATACTTTGTTTGGCCGATTTTGTTCTCTTGAATGCCTGTGAGGAGAAGACTACATGTTCTTTATGGAAGAAACTTGGTGATATTTATCAGGGAAAGTCTCTGGTGAATAAGTTATTCCTGAGGAAGAAGTTATACTCCTTGAAGATGGAAGAAGGAGCATCCCTAGTAGACCATCTAAATTTTTTTAATATGATTGTTGCTCAGTTGACCTCTATGGGTGTGAATATAGAGGAGGAGGATCATTGTATGCTTATATTATGTTCCTTAATTGACACATGGGATCATCTTGTGATGGCTATTGGAAGTAAAACAACTACTTTCAAGACATGAGATGTGGTTGCTTTGCTACTTTCAAAATAAATGTAGAGGAAATCTTTTGAGATGGCCAAGGAGGCCCTAGCTATTCGGGGTAAATCAAAGGAGAGAGGCAATAAGAAAGATAAGAAGTCTAAATACAAATATGAAGGGAGATCAAAGTCTCCTAGAAAGAAGTCCAAGGTGAAATGCTGGAATTATGGGTAGACTGGTCATATCTAGAAGGATTGTAAAGAGGAGAAAAAGAAGAACAAGAAGAAATATTTGGATAATGATTCTTCTCAAAGTGATGCAAATTCCTTCATTGTAGCCTTGATGACTCAAGCATCAGATGATTTTTGACTAATTGAATCAGGAGCATATTTTTACATGACATCTCATAGAGATTGGTTCATGAAATATGAAAAGTATGTTGGTGGAAAGGTGTACCTAGCAAGTGATTCATCTCTTGAATTTGTTGGTCATGGAAGAGTTAGAATCCAATTTCCTGATGGAAGAATCAAATGAATTGAAGGTGTAATGCATATACCAGGTTTGGCTCATGATATGCTTTCTATTAGTAAGATGAATGATGTTGGCATGCAAGTTTATTTCTCAAGTGGTGGCTATAAGATGACTAGAGGCTTGATGGTACTGGCTAGAGGTGCATGAATTGACACTCTGTACAAGCTGTACGCACAAGTTGTTCAATGCAACAGTCTCTCTATAAAGTCAAGCAAAGTTGCTCGTGTAGGGCAAGAGAAAGATGTTACTTTGGGTGCAAACTCTTTGGAGGTGAAACTCACAATAGAGGAAACCATGTTGTGGCATCATAGACTCGATCACATTGGAGAAAAAGGATTAAAAGCCCTAAAAAATAAAAAACCTGGTAGAAGAGCTTGATGATTGTAACTGTTATCAATTAGATATGCACCCTATGCTAAATTTGAAGAATTTAACTATCTGTTGACAGATGGAAACCTTCTTCAGATGTGGGTGATCTGATCGAAGAAGGAATCTCCAAAGTGAGTTGGTTCTCTGAATGATATATTCTATTCTAAATGATCTTTTGAGGTAAAGAGTTAGAAATATAACTGAAATGAAACCTATGACTTAAAGTGATTTTCAAAAACTAATGATGAATTAATGATGACTTTGGTTTTTTACCCACAAACAACTCTCAGGAAACAACAATACTTCACAATCCCCCATGAACACTCAACACATAATTGATTTGCATGAAGATTTAGGCTTAAACACAACATGCAACCTATATTTTATGAACTTTTTGAATCAAGAATTACAATTTTAGGACATAAAAAGAATTTTGTAAAAAAAAATCATAATATAACATCAAACTATAACTACAAATGACACAAAAAATGAGAAATAGGAATGCTTCTTTATTCAACTAAAGGAGTATCAAAAGTTTGAGTACAAATTTCTGATTACAAATCTCTCTTGTTTCAATATGAGAGGAAGAAACAATGAATCTGAATTGAGAAAAACCCTAAGTTTTTCTCCTAAAATAAAAGCTCCAAAACCCTAATCTGAGCTTAGGAAGAATGCTCAGAAAAAAGCATCTAAAACTACGCCGAAATGAGTAACTGAAGTGGAAAACTCTCACTCTTTGCATGTCCATGCTGAAAAGTACCTAAAAATAGGTCTGCTTTGCTTTAAAATTGAAAAAACACCTTATCCCCTCTCCATGCAACTCAAATCCGCCTAGGAAAAGTCAAACTCTCTTCTGCCTTACAAACTGCTAAAAATAGCAAGAAAGAAGAAAAAAAACAATTTATAGAACATTGCTTTAACTTCTGCTTTATAAAACATGCAGTTTTAATTTTTCCTCCAAATTGATCTATTTTTTGCAATAAAGATTAAAAATATTTGCAAAAAATACCAACCTTATCACTCCATTACAACTTTGTTTTTTCTTAAAAAAAACATAAAATATAAATAATCTCCATCAATATTTTAATTGATTTCTTTAAAATCAATTTGAAAATAAAATAAGGCATTAATGTTCATCTCTCTATGACTTATTTGATTTCTACAAAATCAATTAAAAAATAACTAAGACACTTGGGTTTTTTGGAAAAATAAATCAAAGCCTAACTTAGGAACTTAGGCATATGGAAATTACCTAAACCTCAAAGGCTCGACCCACCATGGATATATTATCAAATAATACTATGAAGGTACTAACATTTCAAAGGGCTCAACCTAGTGGAAATATCTTCAGCCACATCAAATTTAATATTTCAAAAGTTATGCAATAATCTTCATGAGTCGAATTAGGGCATTGAGGATAGAACAAAACTCAAGACAAACCCTAAATTTTCATTATTTGCACTTGTCATTTTGGAGAGAAGGCTCTAATGAGAAGAAAAGGCCACTGCCATAGACTACGGTTTTCAGCTTGAAACTCCATGATTCTACACTTAGCTTGGTCGACTCCATCATGCTTGGCATCGATTTTCATCCGCACCTTCATGGTAAGTCGATTCTTGATAGTATTATAGCTCCTCCCATTTCATTTGAAAGGCAAAAATGGCCATTAAGGCCGCGACTGATACATGTTTTATCTCTGATTTCTCTTCATTTTATGTGCTTCCATTCTTCCTGGTCGCCTTGTGTGAGCTTGAGCTATGCATTAGAAGCTCTGTGAGAGCATGGACGCCATTGCTTGGCCTCCTGTAGGTGTATCATGGTGAATTTTCTTTTCTCTATTGTTTTTTCTATCAAACAAAAGCTTATAAAAGCTTCTATGCAAAGGAATGATTGCTATTCTGTATTTCCTTCATTTCAGTGCTTTATATAGCCACCATGAAAGCTCAAGTTTGAGCAACTTCTTTATAATCCAACCTCCAGATTTTAGACAACATGATGAAGCTATTGAATGGAAGAACAATGGATATTTCTATGCATTATCCCCATCATAGGCCACGGCCTTGAATATTCTTTATCATGCATTTTGAGTGGGCTCCAATGCTGTTTGAGATTGAAACATAGTTCTCTCTCTCTCTCTCTCTCTCTCTCTCTCTCAGCTCTCTCTCTCTCTCTCTCTCTC
>CM021110.1:77715614-78006870 GCA_007115665.2 Sequoiadendron giganteum
TGGCTCCCCCTTATGTGCTTGGACCTAATTCTGCTTATTATTTGCTTATTTTATTATCATTTTTAGAAAATTACAACAAAATTGAGAATTAAAATTAATTATTTATTTAACGATAACTTAAATCCTAAAATAGGTTTGGTCTAGGGTGCCCTCACCCTTAAATTTTGGCCTAATTTTTAATATTTTATTATTATAATTTTTACATTTGCAAATTTAAATTCATTTATCAAATTAGCAAAATAATTATTATGAGAAATGAAGAAATGCATATAAATATGTCTTTTTCACCATTTGAAGCTAGAAAGAAAGATAATGAAATTTTGATCAATTGAGCATCCTAAAAAGTAGTCAAGGAAATTGAAGAGCATAATAAGTATCATTTTATAATATCTTCATTAGTGAAGATTCATGTTAGCAATGCATCATGTAAGATTGTTTCATGTTTTTATGCTCATTATTTTGTGAGTACTAATACTTGCAGAACCTTCAATCAAATATCAAATTGTGTGACATGAATTTAGTCCATCAAGGAAAGAAGATCTGAGTGGTAAGCTGCAACACTTGTTTATCATTTGTTTTATCCATTTGACTCTGCTCAACCTAGGGTAAGCACTCTTTATCCAATATCATAATAGTCATTGTGGAGGTGGAAACACCAAAATGGGATTTGACTTAGGTCTCTCTCTCTCTCTCTCTCTCTCTCTCTCTCTCTCTCTCTCTCTTGCAGGTGGCAGATCTAAAGTGGATTTGAAGAAGATTGAAGACTCAACATCAAAATCAAGCATTCAAGAATATTCATTCATTAAATTAGGGTAAGAGAAATTATTTATCAACAAATGAAGTTTTGAAGTTGAGTCCAACAAGGAAGCACCTACAAACTATAACTCACTGATACCTATTTAGAGATTCTAGAAATCACCATTCTTAATCTAGGTGCCCATGCACTTGATCAATTATTTACATTATTTTTTTGTAATTACATAGTTGATCTAGTTTACATTTACAAAATAAAATTAATTCAATTCCCAATCAATACATAAACAACTCCCAATCCCTCCAAAGGGGACCAAAACCCTGATTGAACATTTTGACTCTTCCTTGAGGATAGTAGCCAAGTGATATTTTATGATCATTTTTTTATCCCCCAATGCGGAAAGGTGTGATTTAGATCCTAGATCCTATTTCCCACATCACATTTTTGTGAACTTGGTGTATCCTACATTTATATGCTTCTCATTTACATTTTTGTTGTCCTAAAATTTGAGTGAAACATTGAGCTATTTGAACGTTTTATCATTCAAAGTGCATTTCATGTTATACATTGAAAAAGTAAAGATTTGCATTTCACAATCTTAAAAAGTGTTATATTTTCAATATTTTAGAGGAAAATTTAATTAATTTCATCACATCTTTCATTCTAAAAATGATCATTTATCAAGAAATTGGAACTTATTGCATTCATTTTATTGCTTTGAAACATACAAATTTATGCATGCATGTGCTTTAAGTAAACAAATTAGGTTTTCTTGCATTTTAAATTCTTTCTAGGTGTCAAACTTGAACTTGTACAAACTCAATAATTTAAACATTGTACTACATTTTTAGATCTTTAAACTTGCAAAAATTTACATCTATGGTCCAGGGCACCCTCACCCTTATCTTGCTAATTTCACTCCATCAGTCACAGTTCTATCTTTGTAACCTCTATGGAGGCTTGTTTCCTATTTTTGAGATTTGTTTCTATTTTTATCATCATCATCTATTCTTCCCATCATTGTATGAACACTCAAGTGTCTTGAATCATGTAACCAATTTATGAGCTTCACAAAATGGTGTCCCATATCAACACCCCTGAGATGTAGTTATAGGCTCGTGTCTTCCCATGCTACAATTAAATCTGTTGTTGAGTTTGAGTTTCATAACTCTTTCACTCAAGGAATTGCATCCATGCAATCTATCTTTGATCATCTCCCTACTCCTTTTCCTATGTCTTCTTCATTAATAACCATTAATGTGTACTTGGAATTTGTTGTAGTACATGTCCCTAAAGATAAAAAAGACATTGAAAGCCTTCAAATATACTTAAGTACTAAATCCTTAGTTGGAGAAATTTTTCCTCTTGTGGATAACCTTAAAAAATTGATCATTATTTCTAGGGAATAATTTTTTTGCATAGCCTAGCTCATATAGTGGACTCAAACATCCCTACAACAACTAGTTGCACTCAAACCCTTACCAATGCTCAAAATCAAATGGGAAAACAAGTTTCCTCTCCTATGTCCATACCTTATATTCCTACTTCTACTCCTCTAGATGTAGCATCCACCACACAATATAGTAATGGTCTTAACTCTAATTTATGGCTTTCTTGTGGGAATCCTTATATTTTTGTCCCTTCATCTACCACACCTCCATTTTCTTCACCTCTCATCAACTTTCAGAATAATAATCCTCTAATCATTAACAATATCCTTACACACTCTACAAATTCTCAAAACATGTCACCAAATGATCCCATAATAAATCAACTTTTACAAAAATGTCATCTTTACAACAACAAAAAACTGAACATGAACCAAAGTCAATCCAATGCTAAAGCTCAAACATGTCTTATACACAATTGATTATCTTTTTTTTTTAATCTTAAAAACACCTATTTTGTAAAACATTGAGATTCCTTGCTCTGAGAAGTATGCTAGCAAAGGAGATCCCGACAATCACGTATCAAATTTTACTGCTTTATGTAATGATTTACTTTTTGAAGATGAAATCGTAGCTAAAATATTTACTCAATCATTGAAAGAATGACCTTGGATTGGTTTTTTTCATTACCTAATAATTTAGTTACTTCCTTTACATAACTTGTTAATGAATTCCTTCAACATTTTCAAGCAAACATTGGACATCAAGTTACTTTGACTGATTTAGTCCATTGTAAACAAGGGCCTAAGGAAAAAGTGACTAACTTTATAAGACAATAGTAAAATATTTATTCATAAATCTCATATTCCCTTCTAGATGTTGATATACAAAGAGTCTTTAATGGAAAATTACAACCTAACATTCAAGATAAGATATTATTAATGAAATATCCATCATTCACACATTTATGTATGAATCTTCACAATTACCAAATTTTAGTGATCTAATATGAAGGCACACCTTCATCAACTCTTAATAGTCAATCCAAAGTTGGCCCTCAATCTAAATATCAACCATTTAAGAAGAAAAACAAAAACTTCATCAAAATAAACACTCCTCAATCATCCAATAACATTCAAACACAAGTTGTTGCTACATATACAACACCATATAAATTTAGGCCAAGAGAAATAATTTTCATAATTGAATGATTCTCTCCATTCTATTATGTTACAATTTCTTAATAAAAACATTATCCAAATTACTCATTCTATCAATACCACAAAACTATTACCTTCTAAATTTAACACAAGTCTTTTGTCAATATCATCATACACCTGGACATGATACAAAAAGATGTATGTTTCTTAGGCACCAAGTGCAAGACCTCATTGATTTTAATGTCATCTAGTTGGTTAGTGTAAATGATAAACGAAATAAATTAGTAAAGCCACCTAATCAAAACTTACGAATATTTACCAATCCATTACCTAGACATTGAACTAATCTTGTTAAATAAAATGACAATGAAGAGGATGTTGATAACATATATGATATTATTAACATGATTGATGTCCATCCTTATAAAATTCAACCTAAAGTCTTATCTGATATCACTTTTACATGTATTGACACTTCTATACTTACACCTATGGTCCTATTTACATTATTCATAGAATTGATGACAAACCTGCAAGGGGAATACTCATTGATCCATTGTGTGTAGTGAGCATGATTAGTAAATAATTTTTGTATGTGCATGAACTATATAAGGATAATATAAACAATTATAAGTGTCACTAAAATCTCATGATGGCTTTATTCGCCCTATGATCGGTTCTATATTTCTCCCAATTAAGGTTTGACCAAATAGTTATATGTTTTATTTACCATAGTCCCAACATCAGATTAATTTCATGTGAAGTTAGGTCACCCAGGGCTTACCTCCATTGTAGTCCCCTCGGTTATTCATAAATGTCTTAAATTCTCATTTGAAGGACAAATATATAATACTTATTATAGTGGACTTAAACCTTTGGCCCTTCATGGAAAATTTTCACTTGATCATTTTTGACCTCAACCAACCCAATCCACACAACCTCATGATGATTATCTATTTTTATCCTATCAAAATTTTAAAGCTGAGTGTATAGCCCAATTATCCCTTACCAATATTTTTCTTGATGCTCCTCAGTCTCCAGGGGCTTTTATGCTTGTTCCTTCTATTTCTCGGGTAATGAATGAACCTTTTCCCAAATCATGTTTCTTCCTCAGCCTCAACCTTCTAGCATCTATGTCATGGTTCCCCCTCTACCATCCTATAAAGGAACACAAGACAACCATTTGGTGAGGCCTTTGGGGATTAATTTTGTGCCTCCTAAAGCAAAACAATCCTTTCTGCAAAAACCTAAAATCCCTATGGTTTTCACAACCTTCAATTATTCCTTCAATTCATCCCACAAGGGAAGAAAAATGACTAAAATTGGACAATGCCTCAATTCCCCCTTCACAAGATAAAGCTCATGCAATACAAAATCAAAGTGCAAAGGAACACAAATGAAGATGTCAAGCTATTACTCATCATCTTTCTAAAGATAGTAAATCCTTACCTAATGATCCTCCATCTTGTAGATGAGGAGATTTGCTACCCTCGAGTCTCAAGAAAAGAAAGACTATACAAGGAACAAATGGCCCTCAACTACCTCAAGGAGGTTATCTAGATAGACTAATGGGATTTCAGAAAAGGATGACAATGCGTCACACGAATGACAATGAGGCGCATCGGTGCCTCATACAGACTGAAAACCGAGAATGTCACATAAAGTAACAAAGTGACTACTAACAATTTGACTGTTGGGAACTTTAAGAATGCAGAATAATGATAGAAAATAATAGAGCTAAAGTAAAGAAAACTAAATGAAATGTAAACTAAATAGAATGTAGATGATAAAAATAAAGGAAGAGAAAGAAAGTTCTCACAATAGACCAAGCAATGAAGCCTCTAGCAAAGTAAATGTCTTCAATACCTGCACATATAAGATTGAGAGATTTTAATGAGATAAAAGGAGGGAAAAGAAGGTTCTTGAGTTGTTCAAAGCATCCTGATCTATTTCCATCGATAAAAGTAGGTGAAAAGTGGCAATAGGCTTAGAAATGACCGTTTGAACATCAAAATGTCACGGGACGCTAGCGCGGTGTGTGGACGTCTACATGACATGCTAGTGTCTAGACAAATCACTCTTAAAAATAGTGGGAAAAAGAAAAACACAAGGTTTGAAGCAAAGATGACACGTGAAGGTAGCTAGTGAAAAAAGGTCTTAAGCATCATGAGGGGGGAAAAGGCTGATGCACGGGCTAAAATGAGCCTACACAAATACTAGGGGAATGGACACTAAAGTGGATACAAAAGTGTAGATGAAATTGCAAGGGGTACAATTTTACGATACTACACATCCATACAACCAAATTCCAATGAGATACCTCCAGCCTATCCATCCTCATCAGAGCCTAAATCCACTCCACCTCCCTCACAAAACCATAAATTTGAACCTTATCTTTCCAAACCAAGCCAAAGATTAAAAAATTCTCACATGGATGATAGTGTTCATAATCATGTTGATAGAATTAGTATGTTACCTACTATGATATATTTTGATATCGAGTTAGAAGATAAAATAAATGAACAAAAAGAAGATCATAATGAATTATCTCTTATGTTTGCAAAATCAATGAATCTAGATGGGGGAAACCATGATGATTCTCCTTTGATGAGTGACCCACCACATGTTGAACCCGATACTTCTCCTTCTATCACACTTGTTGTAGCTCCTTTATCTTATTGTCCACCTTCTATTTATGATGAGAAAATTGAGATGAAAATGATTTGATATAGATTGACTCGCATGTGTAGTATCTTTGTGTCTTTGTACTTTTTCGTGCACATAATGCAATCTCATAATGTGATGCTTGGCATGTATTTGTGTATTTTTATTTTTTTGGATGATCCTTGTTGTTCCTATTGACACAAGGATACAAAGAGAATGAATCTGTCATAAAATTCTTTTATTTGTATCTTTATTCCTCTTTATGTTGTGAACATCTTCCTTTTGTTCCTTTTGGGAAAAATGCAAAGTGTTGAGACATTTAGGCCTCTTCCATGTTGACCCAAAAATATTTTATATTGTCTTCAAGTATCATTCCTCCCTTGTGTTCATAGTTCCACAAGTATTTGGGGCATGATATCAATTCATAGAATGATCATATTATACATTATCTTTCATTTATATTGACCACAAATTTGTGGATCCCTCATGTTCTATCTTTGTCTTGTCAATTATATATGGATTTTTTTTGGGGGAAAACCCTTGTCATGGGTCATCTTTTTGGGAACACATCACTTGGCATAGAGTTTCCCAATAAGATCTCATGACCTATCATTTTAGAAATATCATATTTATTCTACCTTAAAGGAAATTGCTCTTGGTTGGTGTTACCAATTACTTTAAGTAGGGGGCATACATTCCATTATTTACTTCACTTTGTTCACACACTACAAACTTAGTGATTCTTTCATGACATATCAATTATATTTTTAGCACCTTATCAGAGTTATTTTATAAATAATGAGCTTTGCTTATAATTCTTGGTATGGTTGACACAAGAACTCACCTAGTGAATATCGAACTTCACTAGCCCTTGTATGTTTTCAATTGCTACCTTTGCGAAAACTCACCTAGTGAATGTTGAAATTCACTAGCTTGTGTTGTTTGTTACCAAGATCACCTAGTGAATATCATACTTCACTAGCCTACGATACCTTTCATGGGTCACTTAGAAAATGTCAAACTTTGCTAGCTTGTGATTTATGGATGTTTTCAATATGGATCTTATTAGGATTTTGTGGATCTTGCTCTAGTCCGTGATATCATAACCCCCATTTTTTAATGTTTTCATCATGTTTACATTGTGTTTGCATGGTTATTTTGTATATTAAGTGTTTTTAATTATGTTTGATTTGTGTCTTCATCATGTATGATTCATGTTTGTCATGTCTCTTTTGTTGCATTGTACCTCATGTGTGTGTGTTCTTTTGTATTACATTGTTGTTTAGTAAGATCTTGAGCCTTGGGACTAGCGCATCCCCTAAATTCAATGTCATCCTACTCCAATTCTTTGATGAAAGAAACCTTCTTGTCTTTTCATTGATTTTGTGTGAGCATGAGCGTAAGTTCATACTCTCATTAAAGTGGGGGCTAAATGTAACATCATAAATCACACTGTGTGGCTCCCCTTTATGTGCTTGGACCTAATTGTGCTTATTATTTTCCTATTTTATTATTGTTTTCAAAAAAATCATAAAAAAATTAGGAATTAAAATTAATTTTTTATTTAACAATAACTTAAATCCCAAAACAGGTCTGATCTGGGGCACCCTCACCCTTGACCACCCTATTTTGGCCCAATTATTAATATTTTATTATGCCATTTTTATATTTACAAATTTAAATTCATTTGTTAGCTTTTCAAAATAATTATTGTGGGAAATCAGGAAATGCATATAAATATGTATTTTTCACCATTTGAAACTAGAAAGAAAGAGAATGAAATCTTGATCAATTTAACATCCTAAAAAGCAGTCAAGGAAATTCAAGAGTAGAATAAGCATCATTTTATAACATTTTTATTAGTCAAGTTTCATGTTAGTAATGCATCATGTAAGAGTGTTTCATGTTTTATGTTCATTGTTTTGTGTACTAACACTTGCAGGACCTTCAATCAAGTATCAAATTCTCCTTGTGTGAGATGTTACAAGTATGAGTAGTTGGTGTTGTCATTGATGTCAATTGTATGAGCAAGAGATTGTTGCAAGAATGTGATTAGTTGGTATTGAGTTGGTATTTTCCTTGATGATGCTTTGATTAGTTGTATTAGGTTGTCATTAGTAAGTTATTGGTGTCAACCTCTAGTGTTGCTTTGATAAGCTTCTATATATGTATGTATGGTTGAGTTACCATGTTGTAGTTGGATTGGTGGTGATGAGTAAGTACTGAAGATGTTGATGATATGTTTTTGGTGTTTGGTTTGTAAGTGATTTTGAGAAAATTGAATAAAAAGAGGAAACAATGTGTTGTAGTGGTGTTCCATGTTGCAGAGTAGCATTCTAGTTTGGCTCCGCATTTATTCTAGGTTGAAGATCTAATTTCATGGTTTGGATATGTTAATTAGAGGTGTTCAGAGGTGTTACATTCAAAATTTGGTGTGATGAATTGTTGTACAGAGGAAGGTGCGTTCACTGGTACGTGAACTATGTATTGCAAAAGTGTCTAGGAGAAATGTCCTTGCTTCACATTTCTTCATAGAGTGATTTTAGGTCTTGCAGATCTAGAAGGGTGCTGGTAGTGTTTGTATATTTCTTTAAATGATTTTATTTGGGGTTCGATGCTTTGGAATTTGGTTGCTTGAGTTACAGTGTATGGCAGAGTTGTTTGAGTGTACTGGGTGTGCACATTCTTCAAGTGAAAGTTGTTACGAAGGAATTTGTTAGATTTTAGGGTGTTTTTGGAATATTCTAGGTCATGTTCAAGTGTTATGTGGTTTTTGTGAGTCATATTTGTATTTGAGGAAGCATGTACTTAAGTGTTAATGATGTTAACATAGGTTCAACCGATCTTGGGTGTTTACACTAATTGTGAAGATGCTTCGGTGTTTGTGTAAGTGTGGTGTGGTGTGTATGAGTGGATTTAGGTCCTAGCTACGATGTGTTGCGGTCCACCTTCATTCCTTTCCATTGCGGGAATGTTTTGGTGCCGACCTAATTTGAATTTGCACGGTTGAGGTGCATAGCCAACCTTGGAGAATGTTTTCAAGGTTGAAGATGGTATAAATAAGTGTTGAGTTTTTGAGGGATGATGACATAGATGCGAGAGATGTGAATAATGTGAAGTTCAAATTTGTAGGGTGTGAGTTTATGTAGTGCAATGTGAGCTTTCATGTATTAGATTACTAAATGCAGTGAGTAGAAGGTTTCTACAATTCTTTAGGAAGACTGTGAATGTGTTGGTGATGCTGTGGTGGATTTTTCTATTGCATTGAGATTGATTTCTCATTGTAACACTCTTGTCTATCTTCTTTTCTATTATGGCAGTGAGCCTTTCTTTCTTCTAGACAGTGAGCCCTATTGTATTCGATGTTGATATTACTTTATATTGTGAGCTAATCATCACCGTGGTTTTTACCATCTTGGGTTTTCCTAGTAAATCAGGTGTTCCTTTGTGTATGATGTTGATTTGGTTCTATTTCTATTATAAGCTTTCATGATAAATCATTCTAATAGATTAAGGGTTAATTAGATTAATGTGGATTTGAATGTTTGTGAGGGTTTTGAAGTTTTAAGGTAAAACTGATTCACCCCCTATCAATTGTCTTGTGTATTCAATAATTGGTATTAGAGAAAGGTTCCTTGGAAGAAAGCTTAACCACTTGAGGTATATCTAGGATGGCACATAAGAAGGATGTTCCTATGTTTTATGGATTAGTTAATGCATTCCATAAGACAAGGATGAAAGGTTTTCTAGTTTCTCTTGGATTTAAAATCTAGAGGTTTGTTGAAAGAGGATATACTATTCCTACAAATGGTCTGAGCATTGATAATGAGATCAAGGCCTATAAAAATAATGGTAAAGCAAGGTATGCTCTCTTAAGTGGTCTCGCTAATTTTGAATTGGTGAAAGTTATGAATCTAAAAACTGCTAGAATTTTTTTGGTAAAGTTAGAAAGTATTTATGAAGGAGATGATAAGATCAAGCAAGCTAAGATGCAAAATTTGAAGATCATGTTTGAGACCCTACAAATTTTTGAAGATGAAATAATAACAAGCTACTTGTAGAAGGTGGACAAAGTTTTCAATGGTATCGAAGGTCTTGGCAGAGAATTGAAAGAAGAAGTGGTAAAGAAGGTACTTAGAACTCTTCCTAAAGCTTATAGTCATAAAGTTTATACTATTGAAGAATTAAAAAAATTGAATCAATATACCAGAGATCAATTGTATGGTTCTTTAACTGCCTTTGAAATGAGAGAATTTGGTACAAGTAGTGCAAAATTTGAGATTGTTTTTAAGGCTAGCAAATTAGAGAAGAACGTGGAATTAGAACAGGAGGATCTTGATGATGTGGAAGTTAATTTTTTGAGAAGAATGAAAATGGTATTGAAAAGTATAGAGTTAAGTTTCCTTTCAAATGTTCTAGTCATGGAAAAATAGGTAATTATGCTTCAAGATGCCCAAATAGAGCTTTGAATGATAAAAATAGGGAGAAAAAAAGTAAAATGATTAATGAAATTTATTATATTAGAGAAGATGCAAGTATATATGATGATGAATTTTATTATGGAGATGATGAGGATGGTGAATTTTTGTTCATGGCTTTAAAAGATGAAACTAATTCTACCAAATTTGAGAGATTTATGAAGGAAAAGGGATCTGAAAGCAAGTGCTAATACTAAAGGCACTTTGGTGTCTAATTTTCATGCTAGATAGGAGAAGAAATACTAAATCATTTACAGTGGATTCTCTAATCATATGATTGGTGATAAGAGTAAGTTTGTTAAACTTGAAAAATATGATGGAGGGCTAGTTAGGTTTGGTGATGATACATCTGCTAAGATATGTGGAAAAGGTTCAATTAGTTTTGATGGCAAGCATAACACTGATGATGTTATTTATGTTAAGGTTTAAGACATAAACTCTTTAGTGTTGGATAAATGTGTAGCAAAGGATACAATCTTACGTTTCAAGATGATGGTTGTGAGATCAAAAGAGGCTTTAAAACTATAATTTCTGCTAGAAGAAGGATAAATGGAAATGTCTATCAACTCAAAGGTGTTGATGGTTATTTTTTCATGACTCAAACCAATGAGATTTGGCTATGGAATAGAAGAATGTGTCACATCAATTTTGATAGCCTAGTGAGAATAAGTTCAGTTCAAGTTGTGAGAGATCTGCCAAATATTACAAAGCCTATTAATGATATTTGCAAGGAATTTCAAGTTAGAAAGCAAGCAAGAAGAAGTTTTAAATTCAAAGAACAATCTTCTACCATATTGTTGGAATCGGTGCATATAGATCTTTGCTGTCCTACCAAAGTAATAAGTTTTCAAGGTGACATGTATTTCATGCTATTAGTTGATGATTATTCTAGAATGACATGGGTTACTTTTCTCAAGGAAAAATCAAAAGCTCTAGATAAGTTTAAAGAATTTGAAGTTATGATTGAGAATGAAATGGATATGAAAATAAAATGTTTGAGGTCTGATAGAGGTGGAGAGTTCACATCCAATGAGTTTAATATATTTTGTGAGAATCATGGAATAAAGAGGCATTTATTTTCCCCTAGGACTCCTCAGCTAAATGGAGTGGTTGAAAGAAAGAATAGGACTATTCAAGAAGCTACAAGGATAATTATGAAAGAAGAAAATATACTGGAGGTCTATTGGATAGAAGAAATTCATACTGTTGCTTATATACTTAATAGAGTACAAGAAAGAGAAAACAACACAAAGACTCCTTATGAGCTATGGAATGGAAGGATTCCAAGTGTCAAATACTTCAGAGTCTTTGGAAGAAAATGCTATATTAGAAGGGATGAAGAAAACTTAGGGAAGTTTGATGCAAGGTCTGATGAAGGTATCTTCCTTGGATATTCTACTAAAAGGAAAGCTTACTGGTGCTATAACAAGAGACTAAGAAATATTATTGAGAGTGCAAGTGTCAAGGTTGATGAAGACCTACAAAATAATTCATTGGTGATAGATTGATATGAATTAGATGAGTCTTCTTCTAGAGAAGAAGAAAAAGCTAAAGAAAATGAAGTATAGATTGAAGAGGAAGAAGCTCCAAAAAGGATTCCTAAAACTCTTGTTGATAGCCAAATTGACACAACAACATGTAGGAAAGATATAAATACCTCACCTCTCCTAAAAAAGATAGCTAATAATAAAATTAACTATCTTCCAAGGCCTCGGGGGTTGGTTCACAACTATGTTGTTTTACTAAGTGGTCAATATGACTATAATGTTCAAGTGGCCTGCTGGTTGATGGTAACAAACTAGGTATTTTTATTTCAAAGATCTAAACTAACAACAAACTTTAAATACAAAGAAAATTAAAAGATATTCCAAGGGTTTTAGAACAAAAAATGTGAACAAATATTACTCCTTCATCTAGACATACAATTTTCTAATAAGATTTTAAAGCTAAACTGATAAATGAAACAACTCATGATAATTAAGCAATTATATTCATTCATAGTGCAGACTTAATAAGCATATTAAAATTCATTTCATCCAAAAATAAACCTCACAACAAGACATATTTATTAACTCATCATAAAATTACATATCAATGGAAAATAAGAAAAATACCATTCATAGTAACACCAAAGGTAGTTTTAAACTCTACTCCTTCTATTGATTTTATTCAAATAAGAAAAATTTACATCCAAAAAATTCCACTAGTGCACAAAAACCATTGTCTTTGGTATCACTTCTAAAACTAAGTAACTCAGAAAAATCTAACTACAAAAGATCAGAAAATAGTTTTTGCTTAAGGACTTCAAATCACACTTCAATTTTTTACAATGAGGAAAATTATACAATATATAGAATTATGAATTAAATTTCCCTCCAAAAATCAAGACATGCAACCCAAAAATCAAGGCACCCAACATGTAGATCCGAAAAAGCAAGCATGGTAGAGTAGAACTAGAGTAGACATCTGGTGAAAACTGGTTGCAAAGGGAAGTGGCTTCCTTTTCTAAATGCATTGGAGATGATATTTAGTCTAACTAGAGTGCCCTCTTATTTTATAGGAACTTCCCACAAAGATGGTATCTTTGAATTTATTTTTATCAAAACAACATATCTCGTTATTTAACATTTGAAAATTCATCCTGACTTTTGTTTTTGATATTATCTAAAATTGGCTAACACTTGGGCTAGTAGCTCCTTGTTAGGCACATATATCCAATCAACTCTAAACTTTGTCTTCTCAAAATGAGTAGATATTGTTCCCACTATGTTTTTAAATTGTTGTATATCACCCTTGAAAAATCTGATATCAACTTTCATGTTCATTAATTTATCCAACACTGTTGCTTCATCATCTTCTGAATCGATCTCTGCTTGGAGTTTGTTATTCCAAGCATCCCAGATGGCCTGTAGAGTGTCTAATTTGTGTGTCCCTAGTAATTGGAGAATGAAATCAATGATGATAATGATGAAATTATTGAAGGTGGTATACTCCTCACACAAGTCCCTCAACTTTCCCAACAAAATTAATCTATGTTCTGTTATTAGTTCCATATGAAACAATATAATTTTCTTGTGCTTCTCTATAAAACTAATGTCGTCATCATCTCTCATATTGTTGGTGTATTCCACAAAATTCTCTTCTATTGGGAAAGCTTCTTCATACTGCTCATATCTTCAAATGAGGAGTTCATCCATATCAACCCTAAACTTCCCAACCCACTTGTCAAAAAATACAGGCCTTCTTCTTCAACTTAGTGAGGTCATCAACCTCATTTCTACTTATCAACACTGACACTTCAAAAGAGGATGGTTGTTCTGAATCAGTAGAAGCAATATCTCTTATGAACCTTTTCATTTTCTCAACTAGAGCTTTCAATTCATCCTTAGCCTATTTATCCTTTTCCATTCTTGAATTGGTCAAGCTAGCTGCAAGATCAAGTAATGACATTTGTTGGTTATGAGTTTGCTTACCCAAGTTAATTGTTGTCAGTTGGTAGTCTGAACTTGGAGTTTCCAATCATCTTTTTCCACTAGAAGTGTTGCAATCTTAGCTACTAACTCCCCTGCATCATTCACTCAGGTTGAGTGTATGGTTTTTGAATTTTTCTTTGGCTTCATATTCTCAACCTCTTTCACCATTGCTTATCAACTGAGGGGTTGAGCTACAACCTATTGCCTCTTTTGTAAATTTAGCTTTAGCCAAGTGGGGGCCCCTGTAGCTGTTGTCATATGTTGCGATTTTCAAGGGGTCTCCTTTCTTTCTTTCTCTTTCTTAATCTATTATTGTTGAAATTTCTCTTGTTCCACCTTTTCGCTCTTAGCTTTCTCTTTTTCTATCCTCTTGTTAGAATCCAAAATTTTCATTCAAAAACCCTAAGGTTTTCCCATTTTAATCTAATATTTTCCTATCTTTTCATGAAATGATTCATTTATCCCCCATCCATAAAGCCAAAAAATGATACATATATTATACCACTTCCTTTGTTTTCATTTTATATGTCATTCATCGCCTTATTGTGGCCTCCCACAATGGGCTCGCGGTATGGTGGTGGCAGTAAACAAGCAGGCACAAAGCAAATACCACACCACCGCGCGTGGTCTAAGCATAGACTACAGTGGGTGGTTAGTAACCGACGCAACAGTCAACAATGAAGCGGCTACCACTACACCACAACCAATCAGAATAGTACCTGCGATGGTGCAGTGGATGAAGGTCATCGATCAACGATAGAGGAAGCGACAATGATAGCTACCGTGGTACCACTGGCAGTTAAGCCAGTGACCGTGATAGTGTGGTAAACCATTATCAGACAATGAAGTTGGCTATCATTGCACCATGACTGACCAGAGGGAGGACCGTGGTAGTGCGGTAAACAGGAAGGAAGCAGGTGAAGGTAACATAAAATGTTACCGCTATACCATTGGCAAACTAAACAAACACTGTGGTAATGCAATATGCATGGAAGACAACAGTGAAAGGTGACCATTGAGGTGACACCTTAATACTGCAGATAGTTAGAATGAAGCCTGTGGTAGGGTAGTGGAGGAAGGATAGAAGCTGTCACAGTCAGACCATGGAACCATCAAGGGTCACATTGAAGACTGTGGTAAAGCGGTTAGGAAGTAAACAAAGGGAAACAAAATAGTCAAAGTTAGAGCACTGCAGTACCGTGGAGGAGCAGAATGTTGACTGTGGCTGGGTGGTAAAATAATAAAGCCACGGGGAGGTGAAATATTAAGGGCAAGAAATGTATTAAAGTAAAATTAAAAGTTTGACTATAGTCATAAATATTTGATTTGCCGATAAGGCAACCTAATCAAATATTTTATTTTCTGTCTGAGAATATGAAACGGTTTTACCAATCTAGTGAAGGGTCGTGACCCTTGGTATGAATTGTATAAATACTTTGTAAAATCAGTTGCAAAAGAGGGGATAGGGGTTAGAGTAGGATATATTTTCAGATTGGGGAATAAAAAATGTACAGAACCTTTCCTGGCACAGATCAATGGAGATAATGAATTTTAATTGGTGATATTCTCTTTTGGTGTTCAGTTATTATGTTGTGTTAAATCTAATTCTTTTATCTGGTTCTCTCCAACTTGAGATTCTTTAATTGTTTAAATCAGCATGTCAAGTATATCTCTGATTTATCAGAATGTATTCCCATTTTGTGTGATTTAGTTGATTGGTGTCTGCATGTTAGATTTAAACTCTTTTAAATAAGTCATAGTAATTAAAAAATTTCTTTTGGGGAGTTAAAGAAGAACCAGGTTGAGAAACATTCCAACACAATTTATGCAAGTCATAAATTAATGAAGTTTTATGCCAGTTATATAGTTTCATTTTTCAAAGTGCCTAACAACCATAATTAAGCCAAAAAGGAAAACACATATCATTTTCTATTTTTGAATCTGTTGCCCATGTGGATAGAAGGCACTGATCTGCCACAACCCAGAGATCAAATTTCATATAAAACAACTTATTCAAAATCCTTTCTTTTGTGTAGTAGGAGTAGGATTAGTTGTAGTGATTTATATCTATTCACTTCCATTTGCCATTGTGGATAGATTGCTCAATTAGGAAACACATTTCAAAATCTGCATCATTCATATAGGTACACCCACCTAGGTCTAGCAGAACCTGAAGAGTAGAAGGTGCAATTGCATCAATTGGCCTTGTATGTTGGCCAAAAGCGTTGCGAGAGCTTGGAAACCTCTCGTGGTTCAAACTTGCATTTTTGAGACCCAACAGTTTGGCGACTCTACTGGGGAATTACTCAGGAAAGTTTTTTCAGCCTATCCATTTATTGAGTCAGCAAAGTTTTATATTTTTTTGGAGATTCCGTTGGGGCAAACCAAAACAATATTGAAAAAAAAATTCATTTTCCTACTTTTGGGAAAAGTAGGTGGCGACTCTGTTTCATTTGATAAATAATGCATGGGTGTTGTGAAGTAGTAATATTTTGTCATGATGGCAGAAGAAGAAAGGAGACAATAGTCAATGAGAGAGTTGAAGGAATTAAGACAACAAAGGCTACAATTAGAACAATAGATGCTACAAGTGAACCAACAATTGTGTCAATTGGGAGTCAAACGTGCTCCAAGTACATCACCAAATAGGTCATCATGCAATGAGAATGAAGACATAAATTCTAGGAGATCTTGGACACCACAAGTACCACTTGATGCAACTGAGAGCTTTGATAATAAAGGTAATGTACTCCATTCACAACAAAACACTTTTGATGAGTATTTTCAAATTCAAGAAAGAAACAAAAGTCTTGTGGATGCCTTTTTTGACATAAGGATATATAAGGGAGAAGATGTGAACTCTATGTACAATAGGATGATAGAAATATGCATGCATTTACCTCCTCATCTTAGGCCTACAAGACCCAAGTTTGTTGCACAATATTTAAGAGCATTAGAGCCCGAATCAATTTATTGGTCAGAGTCATTAAAACATCAAGCCTTTGATGTAGTAAATCAATTTATTGATTCCATGCTTGGGATAAGGTACATGGATACTGGCAATAATAAATCTAATAGTGATATCATGTATGCTCAAACAATGCAACAAACAAAGGAAGCATGTGCTACTATAATTTCTAATGACAATTTTTCAGATTTGGAAGATGATTGCAGCATTAATGATATTGGTGGGGACACATCATCTGGGGAGTACATCAGTAATTCTTCAGAAGCTGAAATAGAAGAAGGTACCATGCCATCCAATAGTGAAGATATGGAGAGTCTCTCTTGCATAACAAATTGTGATTCAAATTGTGAGGGTGAGGTTATGGATGTTGATGTACAACAGGGTGATTATCAAGAAGTTGGAGAAATAGCAGAAGATCTGGATGAAACATGTTCACTCAGCAGTGAGCAAGTTTCAGATTTGTTGACTCTTGAATACCAGAAGTATGCACATAGAGATAATTCTAAAGTTTTGGCTCCAACATATATTTGCTTTGACAGTGAAGATACTATGTGTAACAATTCATATAACCCCATGTGCATCTCTCATAGTGATGAGGAGTTCTTTGGAGCTGATCAAGAATCCATTTGTGTCCAAGAAGAGGTATGTGATTTGAATAATTTTTGCCTGCAAGAGAAGGATACTGGTTTGCATATCATTGATGATAAATGTTTAGCATTTATTGATTCAAGTATGTATAAGGATGACTATATGGATCAATAATATGTGTCAATGCCAACTGGTAATATAAAAGAAATGGAAAGTAGTTCTAATTTGATGGTTCCAGAAGATGCTGATGAGATAGAATTTGTAGATTTCCAAGAAAAGCATTTAGATTTTCAGGTCCCAGTGCAGTTGCAGGAACATTCAGTAATATATGATAATGAGAAAACCTATGAATGTTTTGTTGAATATGGGTACACTTTGTATGCTGAGGGTGATAAATATTTTTCATATGCTAATGGGAATGATGAAATGAAGAGTGGTGAAATGAATATGAATCAAGTTGAATACAATGTTTTCCTGAAGGTTTTCAATGGCAGTGCATGTTGTAGGGCAGGTGGAATGGATAGTTTCAAAAGAAACATGATGAGCTTTAATGAGAACAAAGTCTATGACAGAGGAAAGTGCAGGTTTTTTCTTTTGGGTGGCCTGGGGCCATCCCTTGTGGTTTGAATTTTAAACCATGGTAGATGCAGAGGATTAGGGATTGCCAGTGCATGGACAATTCCTAACAAACCTCTTTAATCATTCTCTTCCATGCACAATAGTTTTTGAAGGGTTTGGGTTTGCTAGTACATGGACATTCTCAGAAATTCCCTTGTTGAAAAAATCTTTTTTCCATGTACAGTAGTGTAGGGTTTTCCATTCTCCATGCTCCATCTTTCATATCCTTCACCTGTTCATTCCCTCCATCTACCATTGCCTTCATTTTTTCATGTCTTTTCTTGGTCTACTCTCCCAAAGATATCCTGGATTCTTACAGTGATTTACAAAATCACTCATCCCCAACAGGAGCCACTGTTAGAATCCAAAATTTTCATTCAAAAACCCTAAGGTTTTCCCATTTTAATATAATATTTTCCTATCTTTTCATGAAATGATTCATTTATCCACCATCCATAAATCCAAAAAATGACACATATATTATACCGCTTCCTTTGTTTGTATTTTATATGTCATTCACCGCCTTACCACGACCTCCCACAATGGGCTCGTGGTATGGCGGTGGCAGTAAACAAGCAGGCACAAAGTAGATACCATGCCACTGCACGTGATCTAAGCATAGACTGCGGTGGGTGGTTAGTAACCGACACAACAGTCAGCAATGAAGCGGCTATCGCTACATCGTAGCCAGTCAGAACAGTACTTGCGGTGGCGCGATGGATGGATGTCAACGATCAATGATAGAGGAAGCGACAATGATAGCTACCATGGTACTGCTGGCAGTTAATCCAGTGACCGTGGTAGTGCAATAAACCATTAGCAGAAAATGAAGCTGGCTATCGCCGCACCATGACTGGCCAGAGGGGGGACCACAGTAGCGTGGTAGACAAGAAGGAAGCGGGCGAAGGTAACATAAAATGTTACTGCTATACCATTGGCAGACTAAACAAACACTATGGTAACATAGTATGCATGGAAGACAATAGTGAAAGGTGACTATTGAGGTGACACTGCAATACCATAGATAGTTAGAATGAAGCCTGTAGTAGGGCGGTGGAGGAAGGATAGAAGCCGTCGCAGTCAAACCGTGGAACCGCTAGGGGTCACATTGAAGACCGCGGTAAAGTGATGAGGAAGTAAACAAAGGGAAACAAAATAGTCAAAGTCAGAGCACTGCGGCACCGTCGAGAAGCAGAATGTTGATTGTGGCTAGGCGGTAAAATAATAAAGCCACAAGGAGGTGAAATATTAAGGGCAGGAAATGTATTAAAGTAAAATTAAAAGTTCGACTATAGTCAGAAATATTTGATTTGCTGATAAGGCAACCTAATCAAATATTTTATTTTTTGTCTAAGAATATGAAATGGTTTTACCAGTCTAGTGAAGGGTCGCGACCCTTGGTATGAATTGTATAAATACTTTGTAAAATTAGTTGCAGAAGAGGGGACAGGGGTTAGAGTAGGATAGATTTTTCAGACTGGGGAATAAAAAATGTACAAAGCCTTTCCTGACATAGATCAATGGAGATAGTGAATTTTAATTGGTGATATTCTCTTTTGCTGTTAAATTTTTATGTTGTGTTAAATCTAATTCTTTTATCTGGTTCTCTCAAAATTGAGATTCTTTAATTGTTTAAATCAGCATGTCAAGTATATCTCTTAATTATCAGAATGTATTCCCATTTTGTGTGATTTAGTTGATTGGTGTCTACTTGTTAGATTTAAAATCTTTTAAATAAGTCACAGTAATTTAAAGATTTCTTTTGGGGAGTTAAAGAAGAACTAGGTTGAGAAATATTCCAACACAATTTATGCAAGTCATAAATTAATGAAGTTTTATGCCAGTTATATAGTTTCATTTTTCAAAGTGCCTAACAACCAGAATTAAGCCAAAGAGGAAAACACATATCATTTTCTAGTTTTGACTCTGTTGTCCACGTGGATAGAAGGCACTAATCTGCCACAACCCAGAGATCAAATTTCATATAAAACAACTTATTCAAAATCCTTTCTTTTGTGCAGTAGGAGTAGGATTAGTTTTAGTGATTTATATCTATTCACTTCCATTTGCCATTGTGGATAGATTTCTCAATTAGGAAACACATTTCAAAATCAACATCATTCATATAGGTACACCCACCTAGGTCTAGAAAAACTTGAAGAGTAGAAGGTACAATTGCATTAATTGGCCTCATATGTTGGCCAAAAGCATTGTGAGAGCTTGGAAACCTCTCGTGGTTCAAACCTGCATTTTTGAGACCCAACACCTCTCTTGCTTACTTTCCTCCTATGAGCCTCCTCTTGCTTAGATTTTTCCTTAGCTATCTATCTCTCAACACTTTCTATGATTTATCACTGATCATCCTTGATGAGGACATGCTCCAGATTTTCTCCTCAAACATGATATTCTTGGCCATCTTCAATTCATTTAACCATGTATCCTTTGGAGATTGAGCTACCTCATCTTCTTCATCATCTTTACCTTCCTCTTCTTCTGGAGGAGTTTCCTTAGTACCTAAAGGTAGAGGGGATTCTACGATATCTATCATTGGGGATTGCTCTTCTCCTATTGGCTACTCCATTGTCTGAGAAGTAGCAGTAGGCCTGATCGTAGTAGTTCCATTAGAAGGGTATACTCTAGCAATTGGTTGCACCCCAAACCCAAAAACAACTCCCATAGATGCAAACATATATGTCACAAAGGCCTTTTAGAATTCCTCTGCCACCTTCTCCATTATTGGATCTTCTTGCTCAAGTGTTTGTTGTAAAGTATTTTTCTTTAACCTTTTATACTCCCTTTGGGGAGTAGCAGAAGAAGTTCTAGCCTTTGACTCTCTTCTCTTCCTTTCATTTCTACTTTGATAAGGCTGAATACAAAGTTCAATCCACTTAAGGCTCCTGTCTACTACTATTGTGGAGGCTTTATCAATGGAACATTCCTCTTTCTCCATCCAGTTAATGGGATCCAATGCTCTAGTTCCAACTTGATCTACATCATATTGAGGATCAAGCATCAAGCCATCATCTAACATTTCTTCTGGTATATCCTCCTTTATCTTGAAATCTTGCATTTGTGGGATTGTCAATCTTTTGTATCCTCTCTTCCTTACCTCAAATTCATATTGCAAATCTACCTAGAGTCCTCAATGTTGGGATCATGATGTGGGAAGAGAGATGCATACAAGTTATTCATTTTACCCTTAGGATCAAAATCCTTTCTTGTAATATATGGTTTCAAATTCATGGCCTATAATTCCTTTGCGGCCGTTTTGGCTGCTAATACTAACAAAATCATCCAAGCTCAAAGAGGTATTTCATACCACCCACTTTGTGCTTGCTAGAAAACTTTGCATTAACCTCCATCATCTATCTAGAAAACTCAAGAAAAAATAGTTTATCACTGTAGTACCTAGCCAACAAAAGCAAAGCCTTATCATAACCAAACAAATGAATATAAGTTAACCTAGGATATTGGATGAATCAGTTTCCCTGTTCTCCAATAAATTCCATTTCTTATTTTCTCAACCTAAACCCTATATCACCTGCCATTGACCCTTTTAAAGTGTTTTTTGCTTTCTTATGCTCTAATTGGTCATAATACTCCCAAATTTTTCTTTTGCCAGGTCCTTCTCCTTTGACTCCTATGATGTTTAATCCAAGAAATTTTCCCATCCTTGTTGCACAATAAATGACATATGAGGACACGAAGAATTATTTTGAGTCTTTTACCTTGGTGATTTGGTCATGGATAGCATCAAAGACTATTTTTCCCCAATCCAAAAAGAACTCACCCTTCAAAATAACATAAATAAAATATGTTGAATATACCGAATAATGAGAGGGGGGTTGAGTTAGTATTTCTCTGTCCAAGTTAATTATTAACCATCCAATTATCAATCCACATCTAATAGCAATAGTAAGCCAAAACATAAAAGAGATCATAACACATTGACACTAATATTTTTATGTGGAAAACCCAAAATGGGAAAAACCACAGTGAGGATTAGCTCACAATATATTATAACCGATTAAAAGATATTACAAGGCTCACTACCAGGACTCATTGTCCTTAAGAAGGCTCACAACCTAAATATAAAATGTGGCTTATTACTAGGATACAAAAGTTGTGGCTCATTGCCAAAAATAACTAAATAATTTCACCTACAAGTGCTGAAAAAAGTTTCAGTTATGCTCTAAAAAAATATCAAAATTTTGTTTTGGTTGCTGATGTATCAA
This sequence comes from Sequoiadendron giganteum, assembly GCA_007115665.2. Classification (NCBI taxonomy): domain Eukaryota; kingdom Viridiplantae; phylum Streptophyta; class Pinopsida; order Cupressales; family Cupressaceae; genus Sequoiadendron; species Sequoiadendron giganteum. Next base: position 77,737,941 of record CM021110.1, read on the forward strand.
CACTATCAGAACTTCGCATCATTATACTTTCCGCATTATTCATATACCACTGATATCTCTTCTCTTCACCACATGACCATTATACATACACAGTCATAACTTCCTTTATCAATTAGGTCAACCTAAACGAGGGAACACCCAAAATTGAAAAAGGACATGTCGATATAATACAAATTCCCTTTTGACACACAAAGAAAAACATGTTATCCAAGTATTAGGTCATCTCAGACCAAAAGAGAAACACACAAAAGATAAAGCTTGTCGACCAAAAGAGTACCAGCCTTCTGTCACTTAGATAATTAAACCAGATTAAGCAAACATGTTGAAAACTCGTTTATACATGTAACTGACATTCCTGAGTAACATATCAAAAAATCATAGAATTTCCTATTACTGTGAAGATTTCCAGAGCAAGATAGATGCATCGATTACTTAGTCAGTTACCAATGTTGGCATCAATGACAACAGACCCAAAGGGAATCTTCTTCATTCTTCTAACAATCTCCCCCTTTGTCATTGATGTCAACATATGCCAAAAGAAACTTGCTTCAAAATAGAATTTTTTTTGCTCAACTCCTCCTAACATATGTATAGAAACAAACATATTTTATCTTCTCTTCTCCTCTTCTCTTCTCTTTTCTCTTCTCCCTCTCCCTTTGACATCAAGGACAAAGGATGGGGAAACATTTCAAATTCAGGAACTGGTGGCACCTTCTAGCTCTTTGAGAATCACTTCCCAAGTAGGCTTTCCATCATCCTAGACACCTTTTTCCTTGGAAAGTGTTTTATGTAGAGATCCTATTTCCACCATGCATTCTTCTCCTTCTTCCAAAGTGGATGGGGCAATTTTCATTTTCTCAAGTTTTTCTACCTCCATTAGTGCATTTGATATAGTAACATGTCTGGACATGACCAGATTTCCAAGCTGGGCATACTGCCTCATAGCCTTTTCCTCTTTCCTTTGCAAGATGAAAAAATTATTTTGAAGATCTACAATGGAAACCTACTTAACATAGTTTCTATCATCGTCAATTTTATAATCTTTGGAGATATCAGCAAGTTGAGACTCAATTGAGTCCATTAGATTTCTGATACTTTGAGTGGCTTCCGACCATTTCATGTAGTAAACAAATAGTAGCTGAGCCTCTTCATCACATTATCTTACCTCTTTCAAGGTATCCAAAGCTTTGTTAGAAGAAGTAGTGCACTTATCTTGCAAAAATAACAACCTTTTCTCTAGAAAATTAAACTCTGCTTCTTTTGTGGTCTACATCTTAAGTTTGGATGTGTACTCTTTAACAACATCAACAATAAGCCTCAAATTTTCAATCGAAGCTAAAGAGTTTTCTAGAGAAACATAGGGGACAAACTCTTATAGAGTTTTGATAGCTTCATTTATCAACTCATTGCATCTTTGATATGACTCTGAAGCCTCCTATGTGACAGAAGATGAAAGTGTTACTTAGCTTCATTTTTTCACTTAGTGTAATCTTTATCAAATCCACATAACCTGGGCGAGATGGTAGCTTGACTAGTTGAGGTGGGAGTGCAGGTTTGGATTAAAACCTATCTTGAAAGGACCTTTAAGAGTACTTCCAAATGACTCTCCAGATTTCTTTGATGGTTCAAGGCCTTTGGGAATTTCACCTTTAGTTGGAATGACTTCCTTATTTTCCTCTTTCTTCTTTCCTTCTTCCTCTTCTTTTTCTTTTTCATCACCAGATGGATTTTTGTTTTATTCCTTTATTCTATCCTCATCATCCTTGTATTTATCATTTTCTTTGTCTTTCCTTCATTTTCATCTTCATTTTCCTCTTCTCTGTTCCTGGTGGATTCTTGATGTTCTTTTTTTCACCAGATTGATCCTTAGGATGATCATCAGACCTCTTACTGGTAGTTTCTTTTATGTCCATCTAAGGGGCAGGGGCCTTTGAAGCACTAAGTATCTCATCAATAGCCTCCAAGATTGAATTATCCATTACTTCAACAATAGTCACCTACTCCTGAGTCTAAGCAGTGTGAGATGAAGAGTTGGTTCTTGTCCTAAGGGTCCTTGCTAATTGCTTGATCACATCATGAGTTTCTTGCCTTAATTTTTCAACATATTCTTCTTCCTTAGTCATTAACATATCAACTCTCTGCTTGACTCTAAACAGTGTAGAACAATCATTCAACATATTTGCAACTTTTATTTCAGATTGAGTTTAACTAACAGATTTAATGACTTCTCTTCTCATTTTATCTTCGACATTTAAAGCTTCTTGACTTATAAGTACTATTTCATTCCACACATTTCCAATAACCTTTGACTGTATGGTATCCATATTTATGTTGCAGATAACTATGTACCGAGGAAAAGCATTTATGATGGTTTCTTTTTCTTCATCATTTACTTCATCATATAACTCAACAGTTGACATAAGACTGTTATCAATCAAGTGGCTCACTAAGGTTCTGAGAACCAAGGGAGGATGACTTCTTACCGGAGGAGAATCGGGCATGTTCTCTATAGGGATAAATGGGCCTTCTTCATTCTTCTTTGTGTGTACATGAATTTGGTAAGAATCCTCTGCTTATGCCGACTCTTCATTTGTAGAGACAACAATACTGGTTTTGACTCCTTCATTGGGGTACTACTTCTATTTATTTTCAAATGTTGCTCCCCTTCTAGACCAAGTGCAATTTATTCCTCAATGGCATCACTCAAATTCCTTTTCATGTGAGCTTTTTCTTTCAATCTTCTTCTTCCTCCTGAAGCAACAGATGGTGCAATAGTAGGTGTGTCCTTCCTTTTAGGCGCTCTGGTACTGGGACAAGTAGGGGCATTAACATAATTAGATGCAGGGACACTTTGTTCTTCTCTTTCCTTTCACAACATTAGCTATACTAGGTGCGACAGAGCTGGAAATAAGTGCTGGTGTAGCACCAGAAAATAGCCTTCCTGATTTTTTGGGTTCGATAGGTAGATCCATAGAGAACTTCCTTCAATAGTTCTATTTCATCCTTAGTGTATGCTATGTCTTGGAAGAAAGCTTCAACTTTCTTTCTTCTTTTAGATGCAGTAGCCTCCAAATGAATTTCAGTAGATTTCTCTTCATATGTATCGAGCCTAGGTAGAGAGGGGTGTTTAGGACTTGCTAACAAAATCTCAATGTACCCTTCAACCATTTTATCTTCTATCTCATATCCCAAAGGTTCAATCCAATGAATTATGGGTTCTATAGCCTCAATGATGCGTTCATTTGTAGACACAAGAAATGTTATCTCCTTATATTTCTTCACCAAGCTTCTTGGAATCCTATCTCTGTCATGCATTTTATTTTGAAAGACTGCAAAGAAAGCAGTTAGGGAATTGTTCTATGTGTTAAAATATCCTAAACTGTGTAAATAATCACAAATTTGATGAGCGATTGATCTAGAGTTATCCTATATTATGTTCTTTCTCCCAGGTAACTCTCTTAGAAAATCTAATACCAAACAAACAACTAAAGTCCCAAACTTAAATACATGTTTCTTCACCTTTGTCATACTTAGGTTTTCCAAAATTTGCAATCTCAACAACTCACAGAGATAAAAATTCTTTCCATTCACCACCATTTCATAAGCTATGTGAATAGCCATGGCCAATATTGAATTTTCTCTATTTGTGAAATAAAATTTTTGCCCAATCATAATGGCATCATACTTGACTGCAGGGTTTTCGATAAACTTCATGGTTAGGGCTCTCCCATCAAACTTGGCACCAAATAACCTTGTAACCTCATCATTCTTCATTGCTTTTAGAATTGGAATGGTACCAGTGTCACAAAGACTAGTAACAACTTGATTCACCTCTTTTTTGATAACCTTTAGTTCATTTAACCATACAAGATTACCGTGAATCCTACGGAAAGCCATGCTAATTTTTTTTTCCTCACTCTCACTCAAAAATTTTGGGAACCAGTTCCAAACACTTAGCTTCATTTGAAATAGGTTCTCATATTTCACCTTGAGCAGTAGGTTATCGGTTAACTCATTGTCCCACAAATTCTTCAACTCATGGTGATCAAATTCTTTGAGTTTTCTATGAATTTATGTTCTTGGATCTTTGGTGGGTACGACATGACCCGAAATGTGTGAGAACACATTCATTGGATCATTTTCATAAAATTTCCATGAACATCTTTTGAACTTTGGTTGGGGCCTCTCCAGAAATTTCCACAATAGTAGGAGTGGCTATATTTCCCAAACAATCTTGAATAAGCTTAACAAAGAGTTCCTTCAATTTTGAAAAACATGAAATTCGGATAATAGAGAATACCTTGCTTGTTGAGAACTAGGGTTTTAATGTACGATACTCTGAATCAATTTCTTTCTTGCTTCAGCTTGCACTAATTCTCCCAATTTTTGCAAATATGCTTTTCCTTTACTTATCCTCTTGATTTATTCTTTACGGTTCTTACCCTAATTTTTCATTTATTGCTTTTCAACTTTAAAGCTGTCAACCACATTATGAAATGCACTGTAAACCAAAAAGCTCTGCAATTCTTCTGCTTTGCTTATTTTTTGCCAAAATTTTCTCCATTACCTTTAGAATGAAAATTGACATCACATATCCTTGTGTCATCGTATGACGCCTCATATATCGGGGGTTCGTTAGATTTTTCTATGACTTCTCCCTGTGAAACTATTATTGGGTTCAATTATTAGAAGCGATATCTGAACCAAATGTAGATACAAGATTATTTGATTCATCCTTGTTCTCAGGTTCTTCCTTCTTTCTCCAATTTTTTTCCATTTCTTTCCTTACTTCTTCGAAATTTACCTTGTTCATTGGCTTGTTCTTCTATTCTGGATTCGATTTCTTCCCAACTTTGCTCCTAAATTTTTTTGAGATATTTCTTGGTTTGTTGCAATAGTGGTATACAACATATCCTTGATCAAGAGAGTTTTCACTGATTAGCGTTGTGTCCAAATATATTGCATGTTTAATAGTAGCCTTGAAAAGACTGAATTCTTCTACCGGTATTAAACCTGTTCGCCATCATTTGGCTTCTACATACAAAAGCTCTATGTCCAAACTTGTTGCAAACATAACATTGACCATAAAAGAATCAAACATTATGAATTATTCTATTTTGGTTCATCCTACTTCTACATTCTATTTCTCTATGATCAAATTTATTGCATGAGAAACAAAAACCATTGAAATATGGGTAACTTTGTGCATTAGGCTATTGAAAAGGGACTCTTTTGGTATTGATCTTTCAATTATTATTTTGATAAGCATTGATTTGAGGTTTCCTTTGATTGTCCATTTTGTTGAGAATAGATTTAGTGTTTGAGCATTGCCCTTCTTAAAGTCCTAGACCACTTTTTTCCTTAGTAGGTTTCTGAGATGAAATCAATTCATCAAGCATTGTAGAGCTTGTCTTGAACCTTTCTTCATGTGATTTCACTTTTTCCAGATCAACTCTTAGGGTTACCATTTCTTGTTCAAGCTTTGTACAATCATTGATTTTTTTTTGTATTTCAACTTTCTAGCATTCCTCAATTTACTTCTTTTCTTCTATTTCTACTTTCAATCTAGTAATGACCTCATTAGCCTTTTTCAACTGATCACTGATTTCTCTATGTCTATCCTTAAATTTTTTAATCCATTCTCTCAATTTCCTGATGCAATCATTTGCTTCCTTTAGATTTCCCTTCAGAGTTTCCTTCTCATCCTCACTTTTATTCATTTCCTCAAGAGAAACATTGATCTCTTCAATTTCAAAATTTTCTTCCAGAGGAACAAAATAGTATTTGTTAGCCATGTGTTCAATTTTCAGGAGCTTCCTCAAGTTGTTAGGATTCTTCTGAGGAACCAACTCTAATACCAATTGTTGAATATATCAAATATTGAGAGGGGGGTGAATCAATATTCTACTAGCCAAGTTAATTATTAACAATCCAATTATCAATCCACATCTAATATAAATAGTAAGCCAAAACAAAAAAGAGATCATAACACATTGACACCAAGATTTTTATGTGGAAAACCCAAAATCGGAAAAACCACATTGAGGATTAGCTCACAATATATTATAAGCGGTTATAAGATGTTATAGGGCTCACTACTAGGACTCACTATCCTTAAGAAGGCTCACAGCTTGAATACAAAATATGGCTTATTGCCAAGATACAAAAGATGTGGCTCACTGCCAAAAATGAATTGAAGAAGTGTACCTACAAAGTGCTGAAAACAGTTCTGTTTATGCCCTGAAACAAATATGAAACTTCTATTTTGGCTGCTGGTGTATCATCACTATCAAAAATTCACACCATTATACTTGCCACATTATTCATATACCACCAATATCTCTTCTCTTCATTGCATGACCATTATATATACGCAGTCAATTTTTTTTATCAATTAGGTTGGCCTAAATGAGGGAACAACCAAAATTCAAAAAGGAAATGTTGACATAATAAAAAAATCATTTTGACATAGAAAACAAAATGTGTTATCCAAGTATTAGGTTGGCTCAGACCTAAAGAGAAACACACAAAAGATAAACCTTGTCAGCCAAAAGAGTACCAGCCTTCTGTCACTTAGATAACTAAACTGGATTAAGCAAACATGCTAAAAACTCATTTATACCTGTAATTGACATTATTGAGTAACATATCAAAAACTCATAGAATTTACTATTACTATAAAGATTTTCAGAGCAAGATAGACGCACATATTACTTAGTCAATTACCAACCAATGTTGGCATTAATGACAACAGATCGAAGGGCATATTTTTCATTCTTCTAACAAAATGGAACATCCAGTTATCATACATGTGTGAGTCTTCCTTTCCAAACACTCTGCATAGTAACATGATAATGCCCCCTATCTCAGAATAAAAATATGACTTTCTAAACTTAAGAAGAATCTTGGTGATGGATTTCCTCTCAGTCTTGAGCCACTTTTTGTTTAGATACCTCTGGTGGTCACTAAAATTCTTCTCATATTGCTCAATTTCTTGAGATTCTATTAATGTTTTTAGGTTGGGATGTGGAGGAAAGTCAAAAACATGTCTGATCATTGGGTGTTAATTTAATGATTTCATTACCCTAAGGATCAAGGAACTTTCTCTAAATTGGGATGTAAGCCCCTACTACAAAAGAATGAATTAGAAACACTAGAATGCTATTGGAAATGAGACAAGATGAGAGAGGCCCAAAGTAGCTATCCTTTTGGACCTCAGAGAGGCCTCTACTGAAAAGGTACCATCCTAGAAAGTTTTCAAATTGATGTGCCCCAGTTTTGTATCTATTATCCTCATTACCATGGAGGTAAATTTGGATGCTACTAGGACACCCTAGAATTTATACTTCATTATGAGTGGCAAATTCTTTGGTTTCACTCTCTTTGCCCTTTGTTCTTTTTACCTCCTCGACATCGAGATATTTGTCTGAATCTGAAATTTAATGAACTTGAAGAAAACAATCCACCTTCCATTACAATTTTGTAAAGATCATTCATATATTGACCTTAGAGTGTTTACTTAATTATATCACATTGGGCTTCAAAATTTTGCAAGAATATCTTCAAAACATAAGGGAATTCTTATCTTTGATGGGGATTGAGTTTGAGAACATACCTAAGAACTAGATTGTAGACCAAAGGGTCCCATTAGAACTCAATGATCTGATGGGACTGCTTACTAGATTGGCAGGGTTCAGAATCGAGGATAGACTTGGGACTTGGACCCTCTTAGTGAGATACATTAGGGATTCAAGGCCCTGATAAGCTTCACACTATTTGGGTGTTGGGGTCAAAACTGGCCCTTGGATTGAGACCTTTGAGGATGATTCCACTCGAGACTGGAGGTATTAAGCAGACTAACCATAAGGATGATCTTTGGATTTAAACCACATAAGGGATCGAGATGAGACTTACACATTAGATGTGAACTATAAACCAAAGAGTCCAATCAAAACCCAGTGATTCAATGAGGCTACTCGTTAAACTGGTAGGGATTAAAGTTGGAAATGAACTTTGGGTTCATACCCTCTTATTGGAGTTCTATATGGTTTTAAAGACCTAATGAGACTTTAAAGTTTTGAGCATCAGGGTCGAGGATGGAATCCAGACACAATCCATTATCCTAGGGTCAGGTTGGATTTTAGAGTCCTGATTGGATCATCTATCAAAAGCACCTTTGGGTTCATGCAAACCCAAAGGACTTATCATGTTAAGATGAGTCAAAAATTAGGGCCGAGTTTAGACACTAGATCAAGCCCCAAAGCAGAAAGAGATCCTTAGAATTCTAGAACTCACGATAATGATGATAATGCCAGTTTTGGGTTTTGGGATTGGAAAAGGATCTCAATTTTAGGCAATCTAATGCAGGGTTTGATCAGAATTAGAAGTCTCGAACGGATCAAATATCAATCTTAAAACTGATGAAAACTGGCTAAGTAAGATCTCGAGTTTCAAACTCAAAAATAAAAATAGGAGTTGGATTTTAATGCAAAGATTAGCATGGAGGTAAAGACCCTACGAGGCTTGAGATTTTAAAATTTCAAATAGACAGTCGAACAAAATCATATGAAAACCCTAAAACTAGGTCACAACGGGAAAATTAAAAAAATCCTACAAAAAGAAGGCACATCGAGAAAAAAATCCCAACATGATGTCAAGTGAAAACACACAAAAACAAGAGCACAAAACACAACCAAATGAGTAATAAAACAAAAAGACACAAACAATAAAATGCCAAAATGACAATATAATAAAACAAAAAGAGAAAGCAAATAGGTAGCAAAAGTGAGAAATAAAAAAAATGAGAATACAAGGAACCAACCTTGAAACATGAAAGAGATGAGAACCTAGGAGAAGGTGATTTTCCAAAGCTCAAAAATAATCCAAAGGTTCTCTTCAACTCAAATTCAAAAAGAAAGCATGCAATTATGACCCGAATTTTGTGAGCGATCTGATTAAATATCGATCATGTGCATGTGAATTGACTTGACATAAATGTAGTAGGTGGTTAGGATTTCGGGGTTGGAGTGGATGCAAGACCCTGGACCTTAATTGAAACCCTTATCCTTGAATGATTTTGAGACCATAGAAAAAGAAGCAACGAGGTTGACAGTCAAACTTGGATTTGGACTCTAGAAAAAAAAGTCCAAGTCTAACCTTGATTCTCGACTCTGACAAAGGACAAGATCAAGAGTAGGGAACCAAATCAGACTTGGAGCTTTGAAGAAAAGGTCCAAGATTGAATTTGGGACCCAAATCCTGACAAGGCACAAAAAATGTGGGATTGAGGAACCAAACTGAACATGGACCTTTAAGCGAAAGGTTTAAGATCCGGTTCAGAACCAAAATCTTGACATGATACCACAAGGGCGAGGTTAGAAAGCCAACATGAACTTGGACTCCCTGTAAGAAGTGTCTAAGTTCCATGTCAAGTCCCAAAACCTACCAGGGACAAAATAAGAAAATAAATCCAAGGAAAGAAAGCAACTTTGAAGGCAAAACAAAAGGAGATAACAAAAACCCAAAACAAGGCAACACAAGGAAACAAAAAATCAAGACCATAAAGGGGGACCCATTTTAATAAACAAAAAATGGGGTGGTTATGCAGGGCATAAAAAATCCTAAGTATATGTAGAAGAATCATTTTGAAGAACATATCATTGGTGATAAGAGAAAAGGTGTACTGAAAAGAAAGAAAGCTGCTGAAGAACAAGTAAAATCTATGTTTACTTTTTGAAGTTGAACCTAAAATAGTGATTGAAGCATGCAAGGATGGGTAATGGATCAAGGCTATGGAAGAAGAACTAATTTAGATTGCGAAGAACTAGACTTGGGAATTTTTCCCAAGTCCAACAAACAAAAATGTGATTGGAACTAAGTGGGCATTCAGGAACAAACTGAATGAGAATGGAGAAGTGGTAAGAAATAAGGCAAGGCTTGTATGCAAAGATTACTTACAAGTAGAAGGAATAGAATTTGAGGAAAAAATTTCTCCAGTGGCAAGAATGGAAGCTATCATAATGTTTTTGGCTTGTGCAGCACACAAGACTTTCAAATTTTATCAAATGGATGCAAAGTATGCTTTCTTGAATGGAGAATTGGAAGAAGAATTATAAATAGAACAACCAAAAGGGTTTCAATTATTAGATAAATTGGATATGGTTTGTAAATTGAAGAAGACATTATATGGATTGAAGCAAGATCCTAGAGCTTGGTATGTAAGGTTAGACATGTATTTGTTACAACAAGGATTCAATAAAAGTACCATAGATAGCAATCTCTATTTCAAAGTTGAAAAGGATCAAATCTTGATTGTGCTTGTGTATATTCATGACATAATTTTTGGGGGAAATAAAGCTATGTGTAAGAAATTTATAGAAGAGATGCAAAAATAATTTGAAATTTCAATGTTTGGGGAGATGCATTTATTCCTTAGGCTACAAATCAATTTGATGGATAAAGGCATTTTCATTTCACAATCAAAGTATGTCAAGGAAATGTTGAAGAAGTTTGTAATGGAAGATTCTAAACCAGTATGTAACCCTATGGTTATTGTCTAGAAGCTGAGAAAGAATGATGAATCTCCTAAGATTGATCAAAACAAGTATAAATTAATGATTGGAGGAATTCTATATCTAACTACTACTAGACCGGATATCATGCATGTAGTTTTTCTTGTGGCTAGATTTCAAGAAGATCCTAGAGAGTCATATGCTGCAATAGTAAAAAGGATATTCAGATAGTTGAAGGGCATTCCAGATCATGGCTTGTGTGTCCAAAGAATATTGAATTTACTCTAAGTGCTTATGCATATGTATATTGGGCCGGTTGTGTAGATGACATGAAAAGTACAAGTGGTGGTGCATTATTTCTTGAATGCAGATTGGTGTCATGGCTAAGCAAGAAACAAGATTCTGTGTCTTTCTCTACAATAGAGGTAGAATATATTATAGCAACATCTTGCTGCACACAAGTTTTATGGATGAGGCAAACATTAAAGGATATCGGAGTGGTATATGATGAACCAATTCCTATTATCTATGATAATAAAAGTGTTATCAATATTTCAAAGAATTTGGTAATACATTCAAGGACAAAGCATATCTCAATCCGATATCACTTTTTGAGAAAGAAGGTTGTAGAGAATGAAGTGAAGCTTGAATATGTTCCTAAAAAGAATTAGGTTTCTGATATATTTACTAAGGCTCTTCCTAAGGATACTTTTGAGTATCTCTGAAAGAATTTGGGGGTTATTGCCCCTTCTTCATTGGACTAGATGCATAAGGAGATGCATTAATCCAGTGGATCTCAAGATTCATTCTTTGGTCTAGATCAATGTTGGTGGCTACCTCTCAGGGGGAGTAGGTAGTGGAATTATTGGTTAATATAGTTAGGATGAGTGTTGTCATTATGTAGTGGTTGCTGATTGATGCAGTTTGGTGTGTGCTCCTAAGGGGGAGTATGTAGAGCTGTAAATAAAATGAGGTTGTAGAGCAATGGTAAAACAATATGATTAATGTCAAAGGGGGAGAATGAGAGATGAAAATATTGTGTCCTTTTCCATTGATGTAAAAGTGGGAGAGAGAGCAATGTGAAAAATGTTCAGTTGAGAAAAGGGAAAATTAGTTATGTGAAAGAAAGTAATGAGTTAATTGTGTAAGGGGGAGAAAGTAAAGAAAAGAGATAATGAGTTGTTATGGAGCAGAGTATTAATGATCAAATTTTTTGTGTTTGTTGTTGATGGTTTTTTACATCATGTGTTGCCATCAATGATTGTGAGCATAGTCATAACCTAAGCTAAACATGCCAGATCCAATAGATTTTAAGCAATATCTAACTAGTTAAGCTATACTCCCAATGAAATTCTTGAAAACAATGAACAAAGAAACCATTGAAACATAAATGAACAAGAAATGCATAATGGAAACATATTCTAATGCCTCAAACCTCATTCCATTGGGGGATTAGTGCTGCATTGATGTGGAATGTTAGTCATTTTCCAATCCCTAGATTGAAACAAGCTCAAAGATGGTAGCCATTGATGAATATTGATGAAAATAGATGTAAACTAAGATAAAAGTAGATGAAAAGATAAAATGGATGCAAGATTGATGAGTGAGTATGCAAATGTACAACATAACTTTGCTAAAAAGGAAGTGGATCCTTTTCTCCAAAAAATGAGGAGAATTTATAGGAGAAAATGATGAATGAAATGCCAAGATTGATTTGATCAATCAATGGATGAGAAGCAATGAGAGGTGAAGGAATAAATCAAGGATTATCATGAATGGATGAGAATGCAATTTGAAAAGGATCAAGGAGTTAATCAATGGCTCTCATTGATTCAAAGAAGCACACTTCCTAAAAATTAGGAAGTTGTTAGGAAGTTTTGTTATAAGAATATTCCATTTTGGAGGAATTTAAATGAAGGAATATTCCCTTGCAAGTGGGAGGGTGGGAAATTATCCAATTACGTAATTTAAGAAATTACTTAATTGTGCAAGATGGAGGAAAATTAGGATTATCATTAAATAATTAACTTATTTAATGAAAGGGGGTTAAATGAAATTTAATTGAATAATTGAGATTATTTAATTAAATGAGAGAACATAAGAAATTCAGTCAAATAATTCACATCACCTAATTAAATAAAATGAAAATTAGCATGAAAGGGGATGAATTAGCCAAATAATATTGATCATTTGATTAATAGGAGAAATTGATGAATTTAATTAAATAACTAGGATTATTCAATTAAACGGTCGAAAAAGAAGTAAACTTAGGACAAAATGGTGGTAGTAATCAAATTCAAATGCACAATATCAGTCAGGACAATTTTAAGTGTCTACATTTTTCCCCTCTTTGAAGCGAGGTACCTGTTATATTGGTTCAAAGACTAACGCTTTTATGATTTACACTGTTGATTAGATAAAAAAAAATCCTTATTTTTTGATGCCCCACTATTTCCCCATTGAAAGGAATTAAGCTGGTACCTTTCCCTCTTGAGAGATCAAGCGTAAATTTTAATTTCTAGGTTGAGATCGCGACAAAGGTTCAACATAGATTCAGGTGCAAAAAGTAGGCCCTGAGATGCGAAACAAGCTCAAAAACATGAAAATCACCTCAAAACAAGCCCCATAGCTCAAAATTTGATAAAAGAGGATGAAAATCCCATTTCCCCCCACAAATTAGGGAAAAATCCCTAATTTTTAGGCTTAAATAGAGGTTGAAGGGTCACTTTCGATTCATTTGCACACTCTACTTTAGTGAAACCTTACCGATTTTGCTTTGACACCTTGGCAAAATGGCTTATCGTGAGCTCCCCCAACACCTCGCAGATAGGGTACGAGAGTACCAACTACCAAAAAATGTAGGAACCCCGTTACGTAAATCAAAACTTTCCTCATTTTTAATGTTTTAGTGCATTGAATGCTAGGTCATGTTATGCCTTGCATAACCACCTAATTTTGTTTTGAGTTAGAATGGGTCCCCCTTTGTTGTTTTTTCTTTGGTGTTCTTGTTTGGGCTTTAGGAGTTTTTTTTTTTTTCCTAAGTCCTTGTTTCCCTTTGTTTTTTGGGTTCGAGTTTCAGACTGTCATCGACACTTGTTACTTTTAAAAGTGTAAGTTCTTGTTTGTGTTTTGATCCTGATCCCCTCACATTGCCTTGTGTTTTCTTTGTTCTGTCAGATTTGGGTTTTGGATTGGAGCCGCCACCTTGCACCCTTAAAAAAAGTGTAAGTTCCTATTTTCATTTCGATCTCGACTTTTTCTTTTCTTCCTTGTGCATTTTTTCTTGTGTCAGAATCAGACGTCAGACCATAACCAAAGCCATTAACTTTTTCAAAGTTCTAGTTCTTGTTTTCATCTTGATCCCAATTTCTGGCACCTTTGTGTGTTTCAGAATCAAACATCGGACTAGAAGCAGAACTAAGAATTTTTTTAAAGTTCTAGTTCAGTGTTTCATCCCAATTTCAATTCTCACATTTGCCTTTGTTTGTTGGAATTTTAATTTTAAACTTTTGCTGTAACTTTATACTCACTAAAGGTTTGATGCCATGCCTTGTCATGATCCCAACTCCCACGTACTTTCATTCTCACGTTGGAACATTTATGACTTCCACCCCAATCCTGAGGCCTAACCTACCCGCATTTATGGACACTTGTTTGCATGTGCGAGCGAGTTTTTATTCCTGCCCCTCCTTAGATTTCATTTATTTTGGCTTGTACATTATGATGGAACGAACCAGAGCGATGCCAAGATTTAGGGTTTTCACTTGGATTTCTCGCCGCATTGCCAGATTTTTTGGTTGTGTTTGGAGGTAGGTGTATTTTCTTGTGTTTTCTTTTTCTTTTTGGTTTTCCTATGTTTATTTTGTTCATTGTTTTGTGTTTTTGGTTTCTTGCTTCTTTTCTTGCTTGTTCTTTCTGGTTTGTTTCTATTTTTCTTAGCACCCTTTGGTGTGTTTTTATTTGTTCTTGAACCCTTTGGTTTGTTTGTCCTTATTTTCCTTTGGGTTTTTTCCTTTTTTGTTTTACTCACATTTTGTTCTTGTTTCGTGCATGAGATTTCCTGTCCCACTGTGCCCTAGTTTACCTAGGGTTTGCTATACTACTTGGTCAAATTTGCGTTAAAATTGATAAATTTTAAAATTCAGAGCATTATGAATCATAATCCAATTCTGAAGGCATGTTTAGAAAATTTGTTATATTTATTTAGATGCCTTTATATTTGTCAATTTCCTTGACCTTGATTCCCACCATTATGTCAGAATCAAGATTCAAAACTACATGGTATGTTAAAACCATCGTGTGGGTCTAGGTCTCGGTTTTGCCCCGATTTTGACTTTTGATGTTTCATTGGGATCAAAGTTTAGGTTGTGACTTCAAAATGTTCAAAGGTTTTGACAATGTATCAACTTGTGTTTCGATTCTGATCCTCGCATTACTATTAGGATTGGATTTTGGACAAGCACCAAACCCTTGACATTGCTTTAGGTTCCACCATTTAGTGCCATCCTAATTTTGACTTCCGACACAATGTTGAGATCAAAACTCGAACTTGATCTATCCCTGCTTGTTTTCCAAAGGTCTAGTCTTAAACCATTTCCCGATTTTGACTTCTGACTATGGTTAGGATCGAAAATTGGTACATTACTGAAACTTATACACTCTTTTGGGATTGGTTCCAATTCATATCCTGATTTTGATTTTTCGATGTTCCATCAGGATCTAAACTCAAAGAGAACCCTTTACTGAATCCATTTGTGAAGTGTCACTTCTTAGTGAAAACGCGATCTTGATTTTCAAACACATTGCGGGATCGGACCACAAAATGAAACTAAACCCTGTTCATCAGTATAGGTGTAGGTGTTGAACCAAGACCCGAACCCAAATTCTAATATAGTTCAATATTGTGCTTAGAATGACCAGGTGCTTGGTTCTATCCTGAACTCGAAACCCAAAAATGTTGAATTACCTTGTAAAATGGAATTTTTTCTGAAATGAATGGGGATTTAATATGAGTTCTTGTGCTAAACCATCCTTCACATGTCTTTTCTTTATCTGATAATGGTTAGTATTGTAGGTGATTAAAAAATGTTTGATTCAAAGGAAGAAGTTTCTAGTGAAGGAACACCAAAACGAGTAAAGGGTAAAAGGATAAAACCAAAATAGGTTCTTGTCACAATGAAGTACATGTTTCAGGGGACACCAATACCATCCAAGTTTTGTTTTGATGTCATGAAGATCATTGATACACTTTAGGACATATCGATTTGAAGTAGTTTCATGATGACACATTTTCAATAGAGTCTTCCCCAAGGGCAAAGAGAATTGCAAACTCTGGGTTGGCTCATATAGCTACATTTCCTATTATTGTGCAATGTCCATATTGTGCCCTCAGCACACACACCTCATTCAGAATGGGGACCCTCTCTTTACTTTCGCCTTGCCAGGTCATTTTTGCTACCACCTCATTTTGCGTGCCTCCATTTTGTTATCCCAAATGGTGAATGTACCTTTGAAATCTCATCTCAAGTTGACCATGCTTTATCCCCTCCAAATTTTCTAAGTCCTGGGTCTTCACGAAATTCTTTTGATGGTTTGCCTTTGCCAGCGTCCTTGAGGTCCATTGAGTCTAGCATGGTAGGTTTCCCTTGCCGGGCTTTCGGGTTGCATTTTCTATTTTGAAATGGCCATCGAATCATGTCTTTCCATGCCCTGGGGCCCACCTCCTTGGTCACCATTCTCATAACTCTGAGGACCAATAGACTATCCTTCACTCATGCCGGGCCTGGTCTGCCAGATCTCTTTGCCCGAAACTCCGTTATGCATTCGCTCTTCCTAAATGATCGTCCTCCTCTAGAGTTTTGTTCGTCGGACTATGACCTCTCCTTCGCCGGTGGGTTTCTGCCTAACATTTAAAATGACCATCGACTCGCGTCCTTCCGGTCTCTGGGTTCTGGACCTCGCATCGCCGTTTTCAAAATTTGAAATCACCAACCTTGAGGCCATTGTACATGTGTTAATTGGGTGTATTAAATGCACTTGGGGGTATACATATTTGGTTTATCCTGTCATTTTCACATGTCAGGATTAGCCAAATTGATTGCAGAGATCCGAAGCCTTCGATCCCGCTGCCTTCCTCCACCATTCTTCGCAGATTTAGCAAAACCATTCATCGGGTTCTTGTGGTAGGTTCGCCGTCCACCCTTACACAATGATTTTTTGAGATTTTGTGTTAAACTGATGGATATAAAAGGATAAAATGCATTTGTTTGATAGAGGAAGGCTAGTTCTAAGAGAACCCATGTGGTAGAATTTTGAGAAAACCCATTGAATCACCAAGTAATTGAATCCAGAACTTCATCGCCCTGACGCCCTTCTTTCTACAAAGCAATAGCATAATCTAGGTCTAAGCGTCCTTGTCATCATCGATGAAACTTAAAAAAATAAAAATCCCAAAATGGTAGGATGCCTCCTCAGGTCCGCTCCCGCGGGATTTCATCCCTGGGGTGCCATATATGTTTTGCCATTTCCAAATGGTGTCTCAGCCCTATCCATCCGAGACTCGAGATCCACCTTTCCGTTCACCACCCAAGTTAAAGGGAATACTTCCACATCCTTCATTTCCTCTAGGTTCCGGTTTGGGGAGTTCCGTTCGCGGACCTCCGTTGCAACATTGTTGTTTCTAATGGCTATCATATGACCGCCTCCCGTGCTTTGGATCTTGAACTTCTCAATGCCGCATGAAAAAAAATGATAAAAATTAAGTGCCTTTTCCTTCGTCGGGTCCCCTTTGCCAGACTTTCGTCATTGGGATTCCATCCCGTTTTGGCCATCCCAAAAGGAAAATCAAGCCCATCCTTCCGACCTTCGGGCCCTGATACTCCAATTTCTGGTAGAACTCTTAGCAAAGAAAACATGGATGTAAAGTCTAAGCTCGGGTCTGGTCCGTTGGGTAGCTCCCACTGAACTTCTGCTCATGGCCCACCATTCTCAAGTAGCTTCCCGACCTTCTTGATCCAAACACCCAAACAATTAAGGAGTTATGCCAGCTGTCCTCCAGTATCACGAGGCTCGGATCCCAGAACTTCACCCCCAGAATTCTATTGCATCAGAGTTGTTTCAAATGGAAAACTCTAGACAACTTTCCCTCCTCATAACTCTGGGTGCCCCAATGTTGATCCAAACGCCTCCCAATCAAGAAACAAATCTTGACCCACATGCTCAAATTGGACCCTCTCTTGCATGGACCTTTCAAGTCATCTAAATTTGAAGACGAGAGAAACCATGTAGACTGCCCTGCCCTATTCGCCCTTCAAAATAACCATCCTTCCAGGGAAGTCTGGCTCTTCGGACCCAAACCGTCCAAAGTCCCTTCAGTGAAAGGCTAACGATCATCTAGAATAAATGTTAGATTTCTTAATTAATGTATTCTCCAATATAATGATGTTTTGCAGGGATTCTGGCTAACATTTATGTTTTCATGCTTCATTATGCTCACCTTGCTTATATGTGCAGAATTTATGGAACCGGGTGCAGAACCCTCGAGGCCAATCATGGAGAAAGACAAAGAGAAGAAAACAGGCAAGGCTCCTCATGGAAAAGAAGACAAAGACCAAATGAAATACCAGTTCCAGGGGGAACCGTTGCAATCTAAAGTCACCACAAATTGGAAAGAGGTCTTTGAAACCAACATAGGACATGTGGAAATCGACGAATTCATAAAAAGCGTCAGGATCAACCCTAAGACAAAGAATTAAAGATTGATCAAAAGTAGAGGGATTGTCAAAGCTACAGGTTTCACTCCCTCTCTTTTCGCCCCTGAATTAGTGATGGCTTGCAAGGAGGCATACCAACCAGAAACTAGAATAATAGTAGACAAGGATGGAAACGTGTTGGCTAACATGTCAACCAAAGGAATAACAAAGACCTTTCATATCCCTACCTTCGAGGATATGGAATTTCCAACCATAAAGGAGTGCAAGGCAATGTGGGACGAAGAGCCGAGTAAATGTAAGAAGCTTATAAATCAACTTTGGCTCAAGGAGAAGAGGGGAAAAACTGAAAAGTTTCCCCAAGAGCTCTTTCACAGTGACTTGTATGAAGACTATCATGATCTGGTAACCTTGCTAAGCAAAGTGATGGGCCTCCGTACTGCGGCCTACTTTCAAGAATGGATGGTTTACTTTGTTGAACAAATTCTCCGTGGAGAAGAGGATACCACATTTTATTGGGGTGGAATAATCAACGATCGCTTTCATGAGCGATTCATGGCTATCAAAAAGACCTCCAAGTTCTACATGACATATTACCTGGTGTACTCATTGGCTGAACGGAGGCAATACAGTGGTTTGTTTAGAGCTCTGGATGAAGAACTTGGTAGGGAGCTCAAGGTCTATGATAGGTACCCTCAACTGCAATTCAGGCATTTTAAGAAAGACTACTACAGGGTAAATGAGAATTTTATAGGTTATATCATCAGGTTGCTTGGGGGTGACTTTGAGAGGAGAGTCTCCCATAGTGCTCAAGATTTCCTCAAACAATATGCTTTCTTGTTCATTTAGTACCTAGAATTTACATACATCCGTGCTCAAGGCTTCTCAGAAAGACCAAACAAGATGCCCCGGTATCCCAATGACCAAATAATATTGTTGGAGCTTTCTTGACAACTGCGACATGTGCACACCCTCTTAAGAAACAAACATCTAGTAGGGATTTCTTATCCCCTTTCCTTCGGCTAGGGGATGTATGAGCTCCATACCTCCCAATGTGCCCAAAACTTAGAAAAGGAATTGGTCGAGTATCGTTTAAGACTCCACATGACCTAGCCATAGGTGGATCCCTATGGCCACATCAAGAAGGTGCTTGGACATGAATACACCCATCTTCATAACATTGAAGATTTTTAGGCCAATTGTAAGGATGACTATGAGGTGCGGATAAGGCATTATATGCGAATGACCACATACTTTGTGAAAAGGGTGAACCTGTTCCCAGTGGTTGATCAGGTGGAAGAAGATGAGAGCACGGTGATAGACCCCTGATATAATGTAGTTTACAATCTACCACTACTACTAATCGATTGGGATGAGCAAGAGGTCGATGACCTTGACATTCTTACCAGGCCTGTTGAGGCTCGTACAAAAGAATGGATTGATGGGTAAGTTGCCCGATTGAAACAACAAGGGGTGATCCTGACTTATAAGGGGCTCGAAAGTGAGCGAAGTGGAACAGATGAGGGAGTGGCCACAAATTCAACAAGAGAAACCTCAAAATACCCTCCTCCCACGAGGTCAAGGAGAAGAAAAGAGACTTACGAGTAGCAGTCCAATCTAAAGGTGTATGCTAGAAAGGCCTCAAAAGGTGAGCCTTCCAAGAGACATAAGAAATTAGGCATCTGTTGGGGATATAGAACGGTCATCTTATAATGAAACATCTAAGAAGAAAAGTGCCTTAGTGATTTTAAATTTTTTAAATCACCTCAAAGACACCAACCACTATGCCATAAAAGAGAAATAGGAATAGTTGTTTCCCCCATAAATCCTTTTGAGAAAAGTACATGCAAACAAATAACATATTCAACATAAAATCTAACAACATGGAAGACAAACTAATGGAGACACAAATTTATGTGGGGAAAACCGTTTCGGGTAAAAAAACCCACCCTCGAAAAAAACTTAGCTCAGTTGTATTAATCAACAACAAAATAGTTACAATACAATCTTAGAGCTATGCTCTTTAGAAGTTTACATCTTGTCCATCTGGAGAATACAAGCAACAACAGTTTAGAATCCTCACATTGTTACAACACCCTCACACAACACATAGTGTAGATTCATCTCATCTCACTAGTCAACTCTCTCAGCCAGCCTCTCGGCCAACCCAACATCATTGCCACCATAGGTTCACATCTTTTGTATGTTCTATGTGTCTTAGTGTTCACAGTTACAATACAATCTACATAAACTGCTCACACATTTTTCTATCTCAACCTTTCGACTGTTATACATTACTTTCAACCAACAACCAACGAGGTATTTAATTACTCCACTGACAAGCCTTCATCATTCTCTGATTGCACCGCCCTGGTGCACTCATTGGGCCACTCGCATTAAAACGGTTGCCAAGAATGCACTCCATCAACCACCAAATCGAATCATACATTTAATGCAAAAATATATCGCTAATAAAAAATAAAGCTTTCGACCAATCAACGTTGATTTACAACAGTGATGTAAAATCAACGAATATCATCATGCCATGTGTCATTGCACTATTCATCGACCGCTTTGGTCATCGAGTCAAACCTTCCAACTGAGCCCTAAGCTCCTTCTACCGCACTATCGCTCCTCATACATCATTCGCCTACGGTGAGGTGATATACACCACACCACCACACCCTAGCAAGAAGACACCCGCGGTAAGGCGATGACAACCCGATCACCTGACCGTCGCATCAACCGTGCCACCTCGGCTTAAAGAACAAGCCTCTGTAGTATAGCGGTAAGAATTTTTTGTCCAACATGTCCATCGTGCTACTGTGACCTAGCTGAATGACCTCAGTGGTGTGATGGTAAGCCACCGCATAACCGCCAGTCAACGTCACCCTCACTGCAGTAAGGAGGTAACACCACAGTACCGCTCCAAAACTGAAGGAATCTCATAGTAGGGAGGTAACAACTTTGCCAGAATGCCACGCTCACTGTGTTGGGTCTCAAAAATGCAGGTTTTAACCAGAAGAGTTTGCCAAGCTCTCACTACACTTTTGGCCAACATACAAGGCCAATGGATGAAATTGTACCTTCTGCTCTTTAGGTTCTGCTAGACCAAGGCGGGTGTACCTAAATGAACAATGCAGATTGAAATATGTTTCCTAGTTGATCAATCTATCCACAATGGCAAAGGGTAGTGGACAGATAAAATTACTACACCTACTCCTACTCCTACTGCACAAATGAAAGGTATTTGAATAAATTTTTTATAATGAATTATGTCCTCTGGGACATGACAGATTAGTGCCTTCTATCTATTGGGCAACAAAGTCAAAAATAGAAAATGACTTGTGTTTTCCTTTTCTAGTTTAGATTCAAGTCGTTAGGCAATTTATAAAATGAGATCTTATGACTAGTATATAATTTCATTTATTTATGGCTTGCATAAATTATGCTGGAATGTTTTCTAACTTGGTTCTACTTTAATCATCCAAAATAAATCTCTCAAACATTGTGACTTACTTGAAGGGTTTTAATTCTGACTTGAGACACCAGCAAATAAAATCACACAAAGTGAAAACGTGCACCTTGATGAATCAAAATTTATGCTTGATACATTAACTCAAATGCTAAAAAAACTTCGTATTGGAGAGAACCAAGATAAAATTAATACAAATCATAGCATCTCAACAACTGAAATTAGAAAGGAAAACCATTAGTTAAAAACAATTATCTCCATTGATCCTATTTCAGGAAGGTCTGTTACATTATTTTCATTCCCAGTCAGAAAAATCTGACCCCTCTTCTGACTCCCTTCTCTACTGATTTTTCAAATAAGTTATACATTACACATCAAGGGTCGTGACCCTTCAATATTTCAAATAGAAACGGTTCACATTCTATGACAAAAAATAAAATATTTGATTATATTGCCTTATCGACAAATCAAATATTTAAACTATAATCCTCCTTTTGATCTTGCTTTAATATTTAATCACTCTTATTTATTTCATTCCCCGTGGCTTTATTTTATGCCTACTGCTCTATCACGATCACACTATTCGTACCCTGTGGTATAGCAGTATTTTGACTTTTCCACGGCCTCCACTATCATCTCTGGTAACCACAACGGTTATCTCCATGTCTACCGCGCTACCGTGGTCTCCATTCCAACCAAATGCAGTGTGGCGATAGCCACCTTGCTGTCCGCTAACTATTCATCATTCACCTCGCTGACCTTTATCGTTGTCACCACGACCACCACGTGAACCGGTGGCGGTATCGTGGTAACCACTACCTCCGACTGTCGTTGACCGTTACCCATTACCGTGCTACCGTGGTCTCCTGTCTGACCCTCTGTAGTTGCATGGTAACCACTCTCAACCACTTCCTCCTGTTCACTGGGGCCACCACGGTCTGTGAGATGACCGCCAGCAGTGGCACGGTAAGTGTTGCCTCGCTGCCTACTAACCCTTCTAACCGTTTACCTCACCACCGTGGTCACCGTGCTGACCACGTGCGGTGTAGCGGTAATGGTTTTCATAAATGTTATTCATTGCCATTGCCATACCATGAGCCCCTTAGTGGGAGGCCACAGTAAAGTGGTAAAGACATAAAAATTAAATATTAAGGCGACAGTGTAAGGTTTAAGGTGTATTAGCATTTTGGATGGCGAAAAGGATGATTTTTTCTTGACAAAAAGATAGGAAAATTTGATTTCAAGTGGGTAAAAGACTTAGGATTTTTAATGAATAATTATGGGAAAGCCTTATAATTAAAATGGAAATTTTGGGTTCTAACACACTGTGCCACCGCCAGGGTAAAGGAAGCACCTTGTGGTACAGTGGTAGCCGTTAGTTCGCCTCGACAATTACCGCACCACAACCAAGAGTGAGGGACGACTTTGTAGTATAGTGGTAACACCGCCCAACTGCCAGGTAGAGGGAAGTCTTATGCGGTAAGGTGGTAAAATGCACAATCACGCCATCACTGGAAGCTCTTTGTGGTACAATGACAAAGGCTCGAACAAAAGGAAAAATGCCAAGTCTTCAAGAGATTTCAAGCCAGCAAGTTTAGGCATATATTTCCAACAACAGTGTCACTGAAATGCCTCTGATACAAGAAGATCCACTCCATGAGGGAGAGGAAATGTAGGCTGATCAACCAAATTCTCCACCTATCATATCCACTACTACAACCATTGCTACTATTGCTACCACCCTACTTATCCCACATGCAATAGTCACTACCTCTCTGCCCATGGTGGACATCTCCGTCCACCTTGCCTCTACCTCTCCCACAACACAAGTAATATTGTTGGATTCCTCCTCGGATACCACTTCCTCACTTTCCTCATCATCCATGTCCCTATCATTTTCTCTTCCAACTACTACCGCAACAACTACAATGCCTATTCTCATGCTCCTAGAGTCCTTCACCAAGTATATGCATCACATGCCATCTGAACTCTTGGGGATATTTGCGAACCCCATGGTGCAGGCTACCATTTCCCAAGCAATAACTGGACTCCCAATTCCTCCTCCTACTAAGCCACCGTCAATAGAGGCCACCATATAGATTTCTGAGGAGTTGGACAAACGAAAGAGGGAGGCAGCCAAGAGGTTGGACGAGGAGTCGTGTGACTATCACGAGTATCCTATATTTGAGCATCGAGTAATTGACGAGGTCATCTATGAATCCTATGGCGATGATGGTGAGGATTCAGGTGCCAAGATTATTGAGGAAACCTCTGATCTTGAGCTTGAAGGGGAGCTATCCAAGCAGCTCAAGGAGATTGAAGAGAAGGATGCTAAAAGACAACCTATCATTGAAGAAAAGACTACCAACATAGAGGTGGAGGACAATGATTCCCTAACAGAGGAACGTGACTACAACCCCAAACATAATGAGGGGGTGCTCCTTCATAATGAACAAGAAGATAAATAAGAAGACAATCCTGAAGAAGCGACTGAAACTCACAAGGGTCCGAAGACTGAGCAACCCGGGGAGCGTGGGCATGATGAAGAAAAGGAAGAGATACTAAAGGGGAAGACAACCCTAAGGAATGCCTGCCCACTAAATTCCCCATCAAATGCATGGTGTTCATCCAAGACTCCAATGAGAGAAAGGACGATATGAGATCGGAGCAAGAGGCTCTTAGTGATAAAGATACTGAAATCATGAAAGATGACAAGGAAGGTGACCAGGAATCACCCAAAGAAAGGTCCTCAGTGCTCGATTGGTTGGAAAGGCAACTGGAGAAGAAAGCTCCTACTCTGAATGATCCAAGAACAAGATTGGAGGCCATATTGGCCTGAGCTCAGATCAACACTAAGAAGGAGAAGAAGCCTAAAATTAGATCAAAGGTGACAATGGGTGCCTTTGGATCTAGAATAGTGCAAGTAGCTACACTAGTGGTGGGAGAAGAAGGAATAAGATACAATGTCTCCACCATCAACTTGGGGATGGCCACCAGAGAATAGAAGGTGGATCACCTTCAGGAGTCAATTGCCACGGTAGTGCATCTGATACAAAAAGATAAGATTTCAAAGGAAGAACTCAAGGAACAAGTGGCTGATCTAACAACCTACATCCAACAATGGTCATCAGCAGAGGAACTTCCTACCACATCTTTGGCCCCACCACAATTGCTATCCAAGGAGAAAATAAACAAGCTTGAAAAAAGAAAGAACTTAGATAAGACCACGAAGAACTAGTTTTGACAGGTCTTGTATATTGAAAACATGGGCATTAGTCAAGCTATTAGGACAAAAAACAAGTTCTTAGATGTACAAAAGTCCCTTGAGGGAACAAGGAAACTTTGAATTGACTTCCTGATGAGGTATGAGTCTCTCTACCCAAAGATTGAGGCTATCGTCAAACTGCTAAGAGAGACTTGGGAAAAAGAGCTTGCATTCAAGAAGGATGATCATTGGCTGGTGGATGTATGGAAGTGAGATTTTGAAAATTGAAAAGAAAGGCTAGAGAAGGTGCTTGACAAGGTAGATCTAGATATCGATTGGGCCAGGGATGTTTGGGTGGATTGCAGTCGATACTTGAAGCTAATGACGGGGTACGATAAAATGTCCAAGATGATCTAGAGAAGATAAGGCCCCACTTCCAAAGAAGATAGAGGATAGGATGTCAGAAGAGATCACTATTGACTTCATGAGTTTTTCTGCCTGAGCCTTCACCTAGTCTGAGGGACCACACTACCAAGTATGATGAAGACTGAGAAAAGCTCTCTGAAAAATCCAAAGAATGGAGTTACCAAATGCTGCGACCTGAAATCATAGAAGTCGATAAACTCTAGTTGCTAATTCTGAAATTCATGGAGTATGCTGCTTTGAAGAAGAAAGAAGGCAACCCTATTATTGGTGAAGAGTCCCTTAAAAAATAGCTACAAAAAAAGGAAATCAGAAAAAATAAAAAACACTACAGTGCTTCCACTAGAAGACAAAATAGTGATAAGGACAAAAAAGTATTTTAAAATGTAATATATTGTGGGGTAGATAGAACCCTAGTTTGTAGTGAACCTTGGCCACACAATGCAAATCAATCTTGGCCATTCATTCTACTTTTTGGACATTATAAATAGGGGCTCTCCTCTCATTTTCGAGAGAGAGTTGAGTTATTGTAATGACATGCTACTAAAATTATAATAGAAATACATGGACTTTGGTGCATTTCTGAGTTTCTTTGCATGTTTCATGGTTCATCTCTCATAGTTAGCTGATTTAGGAAGATTTAACTTGCTTTTTAGATGGTTTTAATTTGCTTTGATAGATTTAGTAATGTTGTTATGTGGTTGTGAAGATTTTTGCTGTGTAGATGCCTTCCTAGTCCATACTTTTTGTTGTTTGCTGCTGGTAGATGGTTGTGTAAAATTAGTTTGGACTTAAATTGAAAGATTCTTCAAACCTTTATCATTGTTCATGCATGTACATGTTGAATGAATGGTAAAATATTTGTAGTTTTTAGAAGATAGCACATATTTGATGATACTGTGAAATTTCTGGTTAAGTGAAATTTTGTTTTAAGGAAGCTGTCCATAGTAGAAACCTCCATGATCACTGTTCATGGTTAGTTGAGGATCCAAGAACCTCTTCCCTTCCCTACCTTTTTCCTTTTTTTTATAAATAGCCTATGCTAAGGTTCATTACACATTATAAAACCAAATCTCAAGACAAGATAGGAGTTTAAGATTGGTGTCCAAACCTACAACAGATTGTATACTGACTTCCCATCTCAAGAACTCCATCCTAAGATCCAACTTCCTTCCAGCCTAACTTCTATAAGTTTTCCTTGTGATTACCAACAAAATCACATTTAAACCATTGAGAAATTCCATGCATGTCATGACTTGAAACCCGAGAGACCTTGGTGTAGGATTTTGTAAATTGTTTGCAGATTTCTACCTTTCAAGAGAGGTGATGCACTTATGCATTACATATGTTGAGAAAGTGCTAAAACACCCATCAACAGAACTGGCGCTAGAAGGAGGGATTCTTTGGAGTTAAGTTGGATCAAATTGGGTCTTTCTCCCCTGAAATATTTTACAAAATACTAAGGTCTACACCGAAGAAAGTGGAATTCCAAGAGTTACCACCCCCTACCCAAGATAAGAGAGCCAAGAAAGGGGAAGCATCCACCTCCAACACATCCTACTAGACCATTTCACTTTCACCATCATCTTCTTCTTCTTTCCACTTGCCTCCACCCTCTCCTTCTAGCACACATTCTCCCACTCATCCGTTGCAAAAAACCTTCTAGGCTGCTACTTCCCAAGGGTTGAACACTGCCTTCCAACTCAATGCCTTCCCATCTTTGGGTGCTATCCCGTCGGCTGTTGTCCCTCTTCCGTAGCCCCAAGTCAATCTGGCGAGTCCACCTCCACCACCACCTCCCATGGCATGGTTGGGCAATAATCCATCTCCTTTGACCTTTAACCTTTACTATGACATGCCGAGGAACCCGAAGAGATTTTGCACAAAGTTCAACCCTCTAGACCTGTAGAGGACAACAAAAGAGCATGTGAAGATCTTCCAGATAGCCTTGAATACCATGTAGATTATACATGAAGATGTTGATTTTTGAATCTTTCCTTATTCCTTGGGTGAAGAGGCCTTTTATTGGTACGTCAACTTGTCAATGAGATTAATTAGCATGTGGGACCTTCTGAAGGATGCTTTCCTACAGAAATTTATGATCCTGATCAACCCTTCAGAATTGTATCAGCAATTTATGTCTATTTGAAGGGAGATTAATGAAATGATTAGCTCCTTTAATGATCGGTTCCACAGGGAATACACTCAGTTACAAGCCCCATATGCATTCAATGATGCTGATGCTCTGCCAGTTTATAATGCAACATTAGACAACCTCACGAAAACATTAGTGAAAAGGATGTGACCGCCTCCTGCCCGATTAGTGGATGCCTATGCGAAGGCCATCATAGCTAGTACAGACTTGGGACATAATACTTCTGGCCTACTACCCTCGTTGGGTCAGGCTACTCATCCCACACAAATCCAAGGGCTGACCCAAGCTCTACAACATCAGACGACCCTTATGAATCCAATGCCACATCTACCTATAGTGCCTCACCCGGGACAACCAATGAACCAGGCACCTCCGTTTCCTCATTATCTGCTACCCCAATAGTAGCAAGTCCCTTCTCAACTACCCCAAGTGCTGACATACGTTCAAGCCTCTAAATTTTTTCCCACTCACCAAAAGCAACCATTCCTGCAACTGGTTTTCCTTCAAAATTTAGCATCATAGCCAAGCAACACGAAGAAGGACCAGATTGATGAATTAACAGAGATGATCAAGAAAATATCTACAGAGATGACTCACTTGAGGAATCAAAACAATCAGCTGCAGGATTTGCAGAGAAGCATCTAGGCCAACCTCAATGGGGATGGCTGTGATAGTTGTGACAACTGCGATGTTGGCACCTCTTCTAGACACAATTATGAAAGAAATCAAAATTCGGGATAGAGATTTGATAGAAGGCCTTCCCAAAGGAAGAATTGGACGTGGAACACAAGCCCCAACAATGGCAGTGTCCCTACACCCTTGGACCAACCCAAAAAAAATGAAAAGACTACAAGCAGGGTTTACTTGGTTGAGGCTGCCTTGTTCGGCTAGTGCCGTATTCATAAAACAAGTGGACATTCAAAATTAGATTGTCCAGAATTCTAGATGGCTGTTGAATTTTTTTAGATCGAGGTTCAAAATGTCATTGATAGCTTGGGATGTAGGGACATTGTCCCATATGAACCATATGACTCCTCAGTGCTGGTGGTCAATCGGGCTCACTTCCCAAAGGCTGAGAGAAACATGCTAGAAAAGGAAGATGCCACCCCAAACAATGAGAAAGCAGAGGAGGTAAGTATCGAAAGTCCTTTGGCTCAACATTTTAATTCCATAGATAATGGTCTAGTGGACGAGGAAGAGCCTAGGGAAGATGAAGTTCATATGTTTCACCAAAGGACTACCCCTTATGACTTTAGGAATAGGCAGGTTGGTGGGCATGCTGGTGGTCCTTTTACGACCTCCACCCCACCTAACAACTTTAGTACCCCTCTGGACCCACATGCTAGCAATAATCTGGGCTATCACCATGTACCCGCATGGTACTTTAACAAGAATAGGTAGCAAAACCAAAACCAAAATCAACCCACTAGTTCTTCCCAAAGTACCACTTATGATGCATAAATTGAACAGATGGGAGAATATGCTATAGAGGAATTTAGGAAGGTTAAGTTGAGTATGTCCACCTTTGAGTTGCTCAAAGTCTTAGCTGTTAGGAATGCCTTTTTTAGAATGATAAATGGGACTCCTTCATCCAAGTCAACTCAAGAAGCACCTGCCAAGAGGGTCTCCTTTGAGGATTCACTGAGCGAGCCTGTCATTTGATAGGTTTTCAATAGGAAAATAGATCCGCCTTCCAATCAACAAACAAATAAGCCACCCCCAAGGAAATAGAACAAGCCCAAACCCAAAACAAAGGAAATGACAAAGATAAAGGTTAGGTTGCCCAAGTGGATGTGTTTGGAGGGCTGTTTCAAGGGAAGTTGGAAACTCCTCCCTTCCTGGCTACCATTAGAATATTTGGGAAGAACCTGCATAATTGTTTGCTCAATTCGGGGGCCTCCACCAATGTTATGCCTTTGAGCATGTGCAAAGATTTGGGAATAGTCCCAACCACATACCATGGTGACATAGCTTGATAAAATAGAAATCAACATAGTTGGGGAGATCAATAGAATACCCATGCAAATCACTACTGACCTATGGATTCAACAAACCATTGACATCCAAGTTGCTGATATCCCAAACACTTATGGTATTATTTTGGGTAGGGACTTCACATGAGCCTTGAATGTGTATATTGCCACAGACTACTCCCACCTGTGGCTACCATGGAAAGGGATGCCAAATTAGATCCGTATAGACTGGGAGCCACGCATGAAGTTCATGATCACATAATATAAAAAAATGAATGAGGTGTTGTTCGTTGAAATAGAGTTAGGGAACTACTGCCTAGTGTCATATTCAGAAGGGAAAGGATGTTACAAAGAAGAGGGAACTGAGGAATTCCTTCTCATACTGTGTAGTCTACCTCTTAGCTTGGCCCACACTCCTCAAAGTACATAAATGTTGGTTGAATCAGATGATGAGGATTCCTGCAAAGATGGTAGCCTTGGATTGCTAGATGGATTTCAAGACTTCATGGAAAAATGCATCCAAGATCAATTCAGTCTAGGGCCAAGAATGAAATTTCAAGAGCTCCTGCTACCTAGTTGGTGTAGGGTAGATAATGTTGCCCTTTCAAAATTTGAATGTTGTTTATGCCAAAAAAAAATTGAACACATCAAGGGACGTGCCTCTCTTGAGGAAGGGATTCAATAAACATTGCTAGATCAAAGCCACTTTAGATCTACACCACCTCCTACATTTGCTGAGATAAAACCACCATAAGAGGTAAAGATCAGGCCTGCTGATTCTAGAGTCAAGAATTCCACCAAGTTTTGGACACTGCATTTTGACTATTCCAAGTCCAAACAAGGAGTCAAAGCTGGTTTCGAGTTGATCAACCCCATAGGTAAGTCATATTTTTCTGCTCACAGACTTCAGTTTTATTACACAAATAATGTAGCAGAATATGAGGCATTGGTCCTTGGCCTCCTAATGGCATTAAAAAAAGGGGTCAAAATGTTGCAAGTCTTTGGGGATTTCGAGTTGGTCATGAAACAAGTAAGGAAGCTTTACTCTTGCTATGACCAAAGGTTGAACAACTATAGGCATAGGGTATGGGATCTGCTAGAAAGTATAGATGCATTCAACATTCGATTGATCCCACACTCCCAAAACCATACTGTTAATGCCTTGGCCTAGGTAGCTAGTACCTTGCAACCCCTGTCATTGTCTGGTCTCAAGAGATTCACCATTGAGCTCACCTCCATTCCATCTATGCCAGACAATGTATCGAATTTCTAAGTGTTCAATGATGACAAACATATCTTAGATTTCATTACCAACTCCAATTCGTTTGCTACCCAAATAATTGATGAGACTGAGCCTAGGGAGGCTGAGCTTGATATAGAAGGAGTGATCAACCTCAAGACCAACACTATACCAAGAGGTATGGTCCAAATTGAGTGAATATTTGACCTGGATCATATTAGAGATCAGGATCAACAGGCCAAGAAAGACTCCATCAACACCCAATGTGACACCCATAACCTTGGAACAACCGAGGATGCAAAGAATGTGTTTATTGGCAAGGTGTGCATGACTGAAGAAAGGAGAGGCATCATTGATGCCGTACAAAAATACCATGACATCATTGCTTGGAGCTACGAAGATCTGAAAATATATGACACGCCAATTATCATGCACACTATCCCTCTTAGACCGGATGTAAGGCCATTTCGATAGTGGCAGTGCCTCATCAATGCTCTGTTGGAACCAATCATATACAAGGAAGTACAAAATTTGTTGTCCGCAAGGATTATATTTTCGATTAGACACTCTATGTGGGTGGAAAATTTGGTCCCGATCAAGAAAAATAATGGTGAAATAAGACTGTGTGTTGATTTCTACAATCTTAATAGAGCTTCAGAAAAGGATAACTATCCTGTGCCTTCATTGGATGAGGTATGACAGATAGTTAATGGTTCTCAGATGATGTCCTTCTTGGATGGGTACTTTAGATACAACCAAGTCATGGTGCAATATGAAGACAGACACAAGACAACATTCACCACCAAGTGGGGCACCTTTGCCTACAGATGAATGCCATTTGGACTCATCAACGCCAGCGCTATCTTTCAACTCACCATGGATATTTCCTTCAAATATCTGATTGGGAAACACATAATCATCTACATGGATGATTTGACTATATTCTCAAAGCAACGAAGCGATCACGTGGCTGATTTATGCAAAGTTTTTTAGAGGTGCCAGGAATTTGGGGTTTCCCTCAATCCGAAGAAATGCATCTTTGGGGTCACCGAGGGAAAGTTGCTGGGGCACGTCTTATCAGAAAAAAGGATTTCTATAGATCCTAAGTGTATCCAGGTTATCATGAAGATTCAACTGCCAGGTAGCAAGAAGGAGCTAAAATCTTTCTTTGAAAAGATAAATTTTGTTAGAAAATTTATTACGAGCTTTGCTGAAATCATCAAGCCTCTCAATGCTATGCTAAAACAAGATACCAAAATCGAATGGACCCCAGAGGCAAAGCAAGAATTTGAAGAAAATTAAGAAATCTATCATTGATGCAGCTGTGTTGGCCAGTCCAGACTACCTGAAGCTCTTCTATATCTATTCATTCGCTTCAGATTACTTGTGCGCCAAAATATTAACCCAAAAGGACAATGACAAAAATGAGCACCCCATTGCATTTATGAGTGCTCCATTAAAAGGTGATGAATTTTGATACCACAAAGTAGAGAAACAAGCCTATTCTCTTGTTAGGGGCATCCAAAAATTTAGACATTACATTCTAAGCAACAAGGTGTTTACTATAGTGCCTGACCTAACAGTAAAGACACTCTTGATGCAGAATGAATTGGGGGAAAGATGAGCGAAGTGGGTCACCTTGTTGTAGGAATACAACATTGAAATTTGGCCAATGAAGTTGGTACAAGGATAAGCACTCACCCAAATGATGGCTAAAGCAGCAGCTGCATCAAGGCCCGAGCTCACGGTTCAATAGTATCAGCTGGAGGATGTCTCTCTAGGCAAATGGTATGATGAAATCATCTATTACTTGTTGAACCACATATGCCCTTCTCACTTGTAAGGAGTCCAAAAGCATGCTCTCTGACTGAAGAGAAGAAAATACATGCTACAAGGATCCATACTGTACAAGAGGAATCACGAAGGCATCTATCTGAGATGCCTTGGAAAAAAAGAAGCAGATTGAGTCTTGAGAGAGTTTCAAGACAAGTTTGGCACCAGTCATGGTTTTGGTCCTTCCACCATGCATCAAGTTCTGAGGGTAGGTTACTACTGGCCTACGATCTTTAAGGATTCCCATAATCATGTACGCACATTCCATGTATGCCAGACCATTGCAACCAGGGAAAAGAATGCTGCTGTCCCACTGCAACCAGTTTTGGAGTGGAGACCGTTCGCTCAGTGGGGCCTTGAATTCATTGGTCCAGTAAGCCCTCCATCATCTATAGGACACAATTACATTCTAATTTCTTCTAATTATTGCACTAGATGGACTGAAGCCATTTCTTGTAGACAATGCACAACTAAGGTACTTACAAATGTTCTTGAAAAATTCATTAAAAATCGTTTTGGTTCCCCTTATGCATTAGTATGTGATAATGGCCCTGCCTTTTCCTCACTTAAATTTTCTGGTTGGGCCTTTGATTATGGCATTTCTCTCAAGTTCTCATCCAATTACTACCCTCAAGGCAATGGCCAAGCAAAATCCACCAACAAGAACATGATCACCATGATCAAGAAACTGCTCGGTAGGAATCCCAAGGAGTGGCATACCCAGCTCCATTTTCCCCTTTAGGAAGATCATACACACCATAAGGCTACCCTTGGTGATTCCTCATACCACTTCATCTATGGATTAGAGCCTATTTTCCCAATCCACTTGAAAATCCCTACCCTCCAGTTCATCAATGTTTTTTACGAAGGAGGGGATCGTAGAGAAGCTTACCTGGCTAAGTTGTTACATTTAGAAGAAGTGCATGACTGTGCAATAGATTTTTTTTCCAAACATCAGGGCATAGTCAAAAGATGGTTCGATTTCTGAGCCAAAATCAAGGCCTTTCGAATTGTTGATCTAGTCCTATATTGGGACAAGGGCCACAAAAAGAAAGGGGGGCATAAGCTCCTTTAGAGTTGTTCCTATAAATACTTGTATATAGGTTAGGATAGGTTTCCTTGCTTTGCTTTGTTTTGCTCGTTTCCCGACTGTGTTGCCATTGATGAGAGTCTCTTTGTCTCTACTGTGGTGGTCATGCTTGGCTTGACAAATGGTTCACTCTGCTACCTGCCCTTGTTAGTTCTCTAGATAAGCCTTCATTCCCCACTACCGATTTTTGAATGCCCCATGCGTTTGTTTCCTCTGTTGAACTCTGGACTAATCTAGGATTGTATCCTTGTTTGAATCTTCTTACGCTTATGATGGATCATGCACAATTTTGTTTTTAAGATTTTTCAAAGAATTGAGTGGTAATTGTTGGGAGGGCTGGACAAGTGAAAAATCTTAAGTCTACTCCAGTGACCACTATGATTTCCAAACCCTTAGTGAGCTTCAATGCTTACACGGTTGAGCAAAAGAAAAGAAAGTACTACGAAGCAATATCAGAAAAGAAAAGAAAAGTTAAATTTATGCAATCATATTGGTGTACGAATATATCTATCGGGGCTATGGATACCTGGCTAGCAATAGAGCTATGTTCATGGGGTCACAACAACAACTCCATCGAGGCTATGGATGCCTGACTGGTAGCAGAGCAATGTCCATGTTATTTTTGGGGTTAGAAAAATTACGTAGATTGTCCCTCCTATTCAGTAGTTGTCTACATGGTTTCCGAGGAAAGGAAATGAACTCACCATGCACACACTTCCATGATGACCCCGTAATGTGATTCAACCTAGGTTCCCATCCTTAACTTGCTTCTTAGTTCATCCTTGGAAATTGGCCTTTGGTCTGCGAAACCAGAAATCATGGGTTCAAAATGAATATTTATCTTTAGAACGCCAGGAGTGTTCTCCCCAGCGGAGTCGCGATTTGTTGTGCCCTCAGCACACACGCCTCATTCAGAATGAGGACCCTCTCTTTTCTTTCACCTTGTCGGGTCATTTTTTCCACCACATCATTTTGTGTGCCCCCATTTTGGTATCGCAAATGGTTAGTGTACCTTTTAAATCTCATCTCAAGTTGACCATGTTTCATCACCTCAAAATTTACTAAGTCCTGGGTCTTCATGGAGTTCTTTTGACGATTTGCCTTTGCCAGTGCCCTTGAGGTCTATCGGGTCTGGCGTGGCGGGTTTCCCTTGCCGGGCTTCTGGGTTGCATTCGCTATTTTGAAATGGCCGTCAGCCCACATCTTTTCGTACCCTGGGGCCCACCTCCTTGGTTGTCGTTCTCATAACTCTAAGGACCAACAAACCATCCTTCACTCACGCCAGGCCCAATCCATTGGATCTCTTTGTTTGGGACTCCGTTATGCATTCACTCTTCCTAAATGACCGTCCTCCTCTGGAGTTCCATCTGTTGGACTCCGACCTCTCCTTCACTGGTGGGTTTCTGCCTAACATTTAAAACAACCATTAGTTCGCGTCCTTCTGGCCTCCGAGTTCCGGAGCACCGCAGTTTTTGAAATTTGAAATCACCAACCTTGAGCCTGCTGTACATGTATTAATTGGGTGTATTAAATGCACGTGGGGGTATAAATACTTGGCTTAGCTTGTCATTTTCATATGTCAGGATTAGCCAGAGCGATTGCAGAGATCCAGAGCCTTCGTCGATCACCACCTTTGAGCCTGCTGCCTTCGTCCTCTGTTCTTCACGGATTCAACAACACCATTCACCAGGTTCTTTTGGTAGGTTTTCCGTCCACCCTTCCACAATTATTTTTGGTGATTTTGTGTTAAACTGATGGATAGAAAAGGATAAAATGCATTCGTTTGATAGAGGAAGGCTAGTTCTAAGAGAACCCATGTGGTAGAATTTTGAGAAAACCCATTAAATCACCAAGTAATTGAATCTAGAACTTCATCGCCCTGATGCCATTCTTTCTACAGAGCGATTGTTCCCTTCGGGTCTAAGCCTCCCCGTCGCCGTCGATGAAACTTCAAAACAAAACAATCCCGAAACAATGAGATGCCTCCTCGGGTCTGCTCCTACGGGATTCTGTCCCTGGGATGCTGTATATATTTCATTGTTTCCAAATGGCGTCTTAGCCCCATCCATCCGAGACTTAGGATCCGCCTTTCTATTTGCTCCCCGAGTTAAAGGGAACACTGCCACATCCTTGGTTTCCTTCGATTCCCGATTAGGGGAGTTCCATTCGTGGACCTTCATTGCAACATTTTTGTTTCTAACGGCTATCATATGACCACCTTCCGCCCTCCAGATCCTAAACTTCTCATTGCTGCATGAACAAAAATGATAAAAATTAAGTGCCTTTGCCTTCATTGGGTCCCCTTCACTAGAATTCCGTCATTGGGGTTCCGTCCCGTTTCAACCATCACAAAAGGAAAATCAAGCCTGTCCTTCCATCCTCTAGGCCCTGATACTCCAATTGTTGGTAGAACTCTTCATGAAGAAAACATGGACGCAAAGTCTAAGCCTAGGTAAGGTCCATTGGGTAGCTCCCACTAGAATTCTGCTCATGGCCCGCCGTTCTAAACGACAATCCTAAAGCAGCTTCTCAGACTTGTTGATCTGAACACCCAAACAATTAAGGAGTTATGCAAGCCATCCTCCAGCATCACGGGTCCCAGAACTCAGAAATCCATTTCATCAGAGCTATTTCAAATGACAAAACCCAGACAACTTTCCCTACTCATAAATCTGGATGCCCCAATGATGATCCAAATGCCTCCCAATCAGGAAACAAATCTTGACCCACATGCTCAAATTGGACCCTCTCCTACATGGACCTTTCCAGTCATAAATTTGAAGATGGGAGAAACCATGTGGACTGTCATGCCCTGTTTGCCCTTCAAAATAGCCATCCTACCAGGGAAGTCCGACCCCTGGGACCTGGACCGTCCAAAGTCCCTTCAATGAATGACTAATGATCATCTAGAATAAATGCTAGATTTCTTGATTAATATATTCTCCAATCTAACAATGTTTTGTAGGGATTCTAGCTAACATTTGTGTTTTCACGCTTGATTATGCTCACCTTGCTTATGTGTGTAGAATATATGGAATCAGGTGTAGAACCCTCGAGGTAAGTCATGGAGAAAGACAAAGGGAAGAAAACATGCAAGGCTCCTCGTGGAAAAGAAGACAAAGACCAAATGAAATATCAGTTCCAGGGGGAACCGTTGCAATCTAAAGTCACCACAGATTGGAAAGAGGTCTCCGACACCAACATAGGACATTTGGACATTGAAAAATTCATACAAAGGGTCAAGATAAACCCTAATAAAGAGAATGGAAGATTGATTAGAACCAACGAGATTGCTAAAGCTGCAGGTTTTTCTCCCTCTCTTGTCACCCCCGAACTAGTGATGGTTTACAGGGAGGCATACCAGCCAAAAATTAAAACAATAGTAGACAAGGATGGAAACATGTTGGATGACATGTCAGCCAAAGGAATAACAAAGACCTTTCATATCCCTACCTTTGGGGAGATGGAATTTTCAACCATAAAGGAGTGCAAGGAAATGTGGGATGAAGACCCAAGTAAATATAAGAAGCTTATAAATCAACAGACTCAAGGAGAATAGGGGAAGCGCTGCAAAGGTTCCCCGAGAGCTATTTCGAAGTGACTTCTATGAAGACTATCATGATCTAGTAACCCTGCTAAGAAGAGTGATGAGCCTCCCTACTGCGGCCTACTTTCAAGAATGGATGGTCTACTTTGTTGAATAGATTCTTCGTGGAGAAGAGGATACCACATTTTACTGGGGTGGAATAATCAGTGATCGCTTTCACGAGCAGTTCATGGCTATGAAAAAGACCTCCAAGTTCTATATGACAGCTTACCTGGTGTACTCATTGGACGAACAAAGGCAATACAGTGGTTTGTTTAGAGCTTCAGATGAAGAACCTGACAAGGAGCTCAAGGTCTGTGATAGGTACCCTCAACTGCAATTCAGGCATTTTAAGAAAGACTACTGCATGGTAAATGATGCTTTTATAGGTTATATCATTAGGTTGCTCAGGGGAAAATTCGAGAGGAGAGTCTCCCATAGTGCTCAAGCTTTCCTCAAACAATATGATTTCTTGTTCATTTAGTACCCAAAATTTACATACATTTGCTCTCAAGGCTTCTCAGAAAGACCAAACAAGCTACCCCAGTATCCTAATGATTAGATAATATTGTTAGAGATTTCTTGGCAGCTATGACATGTGCACACCCTCTTAAGGAACAAACATCTAGCGGAGATTTCTTATCCCCTTTCCTTCGTCCAGGGGATGTATGAGCTCCATACCTCCCAATGTGCCCAAAACTTAGAAAAGGAATTGGTCGAGTATCATTTAAGACTCCACACGACCCGACCACAAATGGATCCCTATGGCCACATCAAGAAGGTTCTTGGACATGAATACACCCATCTTCATAGCATTGAAGATTTCTGGGCTGATTGTAAGAATGACCATGAGGTGTGGATAAGGCATTATATGTGGATGGCCACATACTTTGTGAAAAGGGTGAACCTATTCCCAATGCCTGATCAAGTGGAAGAAGATGAGAGTACGGTGATAGACCCCCGATATAATGTAGTTTCCAATCTACCACTACCACTAATCTATTGGGATGAGCAAGAGGTCGATGACCTCAACATTCTCACCAAGCCCATTGAGGCTGGTACAAAAGAATGGATTGATGGGAAAGTTTCCCAATTGAAACAACAAGGGGTCGTCCTTACTTAAAAGGGAGTCAAAAGTGAGCCAAGTGGAATAGATGAGGGAGTGGCCACAACTTCAACAAGAGAAACCTAGAAATACCCTTGATAGGCTGTCGTTAGGTCCCATTACTTTAGAATATAAAATTTCAACAAGTCTACCGGGTAGTGTCCAAGGTAGTTTGCAATAGAAGATAATTTATACAACTCATCTTAGATTTTCTATTTTTCTTTAAACTACTAAAATCAATTTTAGTCTAAGGCCATTTAAATACTTAACTAGGAAACAATTTTATTCTAAGAAAACTAAAAATATTAAACTAGAAAGCACAAGATAACTAATTTATAAAGCATAACAACTAAGCTAGAAAGCATAGGAATAAATAAATTGAACAACTGATAAACTACGAAAGTGGAAAAATGAGTAAACAGACTATGAAACATTCTCTTAAAAAATAAAGGATTCTAATAGTTGCAACAAATAACTCATAATAATTGAAAAAAAAGAGTGCTCCAGAACTTCAAAGTCAACAACTAACATACTTAACGATTTCCTACTGAATGGTTATCTAGGTAACAAAAAAAACATAATAGTAAGTACTTATCTATTTAAGTTATCTTCCCTCAAGTTGCCAACTCACGGGTTATCATGTTTGTTCTCAAGTCACATACACTATTGGTTCTGAAGTTCTTCCATTAAAGATAATTATCATCCATAGGTCAATAAATCAAAAATTGATAGAAGGTAGTTTCTTTATTTATGAGTATCCAAAGATTATGTTAACAACATAACATTATTATTGAGAATATATATTTTCGACTTCTGAAAATTACATTTTTATAGAATTTTTTTAACTAAATCCTAGATTTCAGATGGCGTGGATAGCCATTGAAAAAGTATATAACAACTTATAACTAACTACCTTGTCTTTAAAACCCATTACATAAACATTAAGAAGGCTCGAGATGAGCCATGAAGTTTTTAATTAAAAGATCATAACATAAATTAAATTAACAACTATATCTTTGGTTCATCAGCCTGATGTTCAGGAGCAGGTTCCTAGCATCTATCTTCAATCATTATTAAGGCACATGCTGGTTACACATTTTGCAATTGCTACATGATGTCCGATTATTTCCCTACAAAAACACTCAAAATAACCCATTAAACCCGTATTCGTAGATTGCCTCAATTGATCATAAGAAATAAAGTTTGCATAATTTTCCTTAAAGATAAGCAATTATTTCTCCTGAAGTTTAGTTAATTGGCAGAGACTGAGGATTGAGCTTATATAAATAGGATTTTCTGGTTTCATTATGATGAGGTTATTTTTACCTCATCATTTCCTTCCCCTCCTAGTTCTTGGTAGGTCCTCCTGCTCCATAGTTGTAACCCTGACTTTTATTCCATTCCTCATATTTGGCACTAAGGTCATACTCATCTCTTGCTATTGAATCGAAATCTATAGGGTCATGGATGATCCCTCTATGAAAGACAACACCTTCTCTCCATTCATTAAAAACTCTATCATTTTGATCTATTGAAATATGGAAAGCAGGAGGTGGATTAAGCAACAAGGGAGGTCTATACCTCATCCCTATCCAATTTGTCTTGAGGTCTCTTAAAATTTTAACTAAAGCATCCGCCCTTCTGAAAGACCATATGATATTAAGAGGAGTGATGACCTCTCTTTTCTTGAGATGAGATGGTAATGGAGTAAATCTCTCTTCACAAGCGTGCCACGATTTTTCAATTAACTTTTGCCCATGTTCCATGAAATTATTGTAACAAAGTCTGAGACTATTATCATATCTTTCTTTCATTTTATCATTTACTAGGAGAGAAAAAAAGGTGTCTTTAAAACTTGCAGGCCTAGCATTAGGTTATATTATTTTAAGACCCATAGTTCTTTCAGATTGAGCATATTCTTTGGTACGTTCTTGCCAATGAACCTGGTTTTGCATAGTAGACAACATAGCTCTCAATTGTACTTCACCAACAAACAGATTGATGAAGAAATCAATATGATTTTCTAATAAAATATCATGTAAAAATAATTCACAAAGAAAATATTTATCCTCAAGGGTTGATTCCACAAATATTTTAACAAATTCTTTATCATTAGGCTCATAAGGCTGATCATTGTAGATTCTGAATAGTTTCCACCTTATCCATTTTTCATTTAGAAACATTGAGTACAATCTGGATGGCCTTCTACAGGATAATAGATACTCTACTAGCTGACATGCATCTTGCTTCCCTTTATAAGTCCTGTGAAATGATTCTTTCAGAAGCACCAATTCTTTTTTCAACCTGGAGTTCTCAGTTTGAACATTTCTCAAGAAATAGCATTTTTCCATCCATTTCATAAGTAATGGGGGAATGCGAACCTAGAACCATTCAATTATAATTGGCTCAGTTTGGATTTCCTTTGATTCCATTCTTGGATTTGCAGTGCTTTTCTATAAGTCCTGTTCTAGCTCTACAATTTTGCTAAGGGAAGCATTTAATTCTTCTTTTTGTGTCTTCTTGTCTTCCTCAAAAGCTGAGAACATAAGCATAAAATTCTTCTTTATCATTTCAATTTCTTTATTTTTTTCAGCAATATCAGCATTATAAGTTTTATGTCCTTGACTTAATTCCTGAATTTGTTCTTTTAACTTATAAATCAATGTATCTTTGTCCTGTAGTTGCAGTTTCAAATCCTGAATTTCCTGATCTCTCATATTTATTACATGTATTTCTAGCTACTCTTTTTGTAATTCAATCTATTCATTATTTCTATACAATTGTTTCCTTAAATCATCAATTTCTATCCTAAATTTCTCTATCTCTGCATTAGTATCTCCTATTTCAGCTGTCTCTACAATTCTATCAACAATGGGAGATAAATGACTTAGAATATTATCTCCCTCATCCTATTCTTTTTCTTGCATTTCTTCGATGAGGACTTCCTCCACATATTCTGAGTGGGAAGGCAATTCCTCAATCGAATTTTCTCTTTCTAGAGGCATTTCCTCTTCATTGACAGGCTCAGAAATCTCAATGGGTTTTGATGGCTGTTTAGGCTTCTTTTTCTTTGAACTACCTTCCATACTCTGCATTAGGGTTTCTGTGAATTCAGAGGCTAGACGTTTACTTCTCCTTAAAGGAGGAATACTTTGGAGGCGACGGGTGTCTTCCTTTTCCCTTTCCTTTTTCTCCCGAGACTGCTCCCATCAGAATAGACGAGTTCAACATGCTCTGGCTGATAAGGGGTTTTGAATTCATCATTCAAAGATTCTGGCGCTTCTTCACTAGGGGTTATGGGAATTGGAGCTTCTGGAGCTTTAGAGCCCTCAAGGGAAATTGCTCTAGATGGTGAAGCAACTTGGTTAGATGATTCCCTCGGTCCTAATTTTCTTTTAACTGAAGACTTTTCTATTTCCCACTTACCCTCAAATTTCTTGCGAAAATGGTATTTACAAATTAATTGAATTAATCCATGGTGTTTAAGTGGCCCTGACCCCATATTATATCTTTCTATAGAGGAATTTATAGAGTCACATAATGTTTTTGGCAAATTAACCGTAAGAGTAGGGTTTTCCTTTCCGTGGCGCAAATGGATGAGTATTCAAAATGTAGGTCCTACTACAATAGTGAGTTGTCCTTCACAAGTGAAATATTTTATAATCTAGGGTACAACAGTTCCCCAAGGTTCTAGTATATAGGTTCTCTAAAATCCCTTATTTTGACTTCTAGTACTAATTACTACCATGGGGTGAGGATCTCCCTCTCTAACAAATAATTTAGAAAAATTTTGATATGTTATTTGAGAGGTCTCTTTCAATTTTATGCCTCAATTATCTAACCATGATAAATGAGAGGTAAGTTTTGGACTCACCTTAAAGCGCTTTCCATGGATTATCACCTGACCATTTGAGTAGTTTTTTGCAAATGCGTTCACCAACTTTTCATTATAACCTTCAAACTTTCTGATAAAGTCCAACCACCCTGCCTCCTCGAACAAACCAGAGATATTGCTCAACCCCAATAATTTTTCTGCGAAAGCTGGCTCTTACTTCTTTTTACCACCCCCCATTGTCTTCTTTTCCACTCTGCTAAAGATTTCAATCAAGGCAAGAAACTTGAACATAACAATTTTTGAAAATATAGCTACTGAGACTATTTATTTGTCTTGCTCGAAGCTTACTGTGCAATGATTTTAATTTGCATGGAGGCATGTGAAAATATTTCCGTACAAGTAGTTGATCACCGAGTGACACAAATTTCTAAATTAGGAGGGAAGTTCGTGCCGATTAATTATTCTTTATTCGAAAATAACTACCTACTGAAAGCAAAAATTAGTACTTACTTGCATTCTATGATCGTTCGAAGATCTCATACCTTTACTGATTTAATAGGATGACAAGATGGTAATGGTTGAGGTGACAGTGGATTTATTATGACATGATTGCAGAAGCTTATGAATGACGGAGCCATCAATAAGGACAGGTTGTAATGGCGACTTTATTTATGATGAGAAAAACTAAAAGAAATAGATAAGAAGGCATGTGTACTAAGATATAGTAATGAAAGCATCACATAATTTCAAAGTTATGGAAAAGGTGGAAAAATGCTGATGGATAAATTCCAGAGCACGTAAAATGAGGACACGCTCGAAACTAGTGGAAGAGTTCTGGAGCACGCGGGAGGCATGCATTGAGATGGAGAAGGTAGATGAGTTTCGAAGCATCACCGAAAGATGTAGCCGGAGTAGCAACAGAATGAAGGTTCCGGAGCATCACTGAAAGATGCAGCTAGAGCAACAACAGAATGAAGGTTTCAGAGCATCGCTGAAAGATGCAGTCCGAGAAGCAACAAAATGAATGTTCTAGAGCATCGCTGAAAGATGCAGTTGGAGCAGCAGCAGAATGAAGGTTTCAGAGCATCATTGAAAGATGCAGCCAAAGCAACAACAGAATGAAGGTGAAGTGGCAAGACCATGAATTTGAACTTTAGGAGCTTTGAATCGCTTTGCAAGAATGAATTTTTAACGTGATGAGTTGTTGTACAAGTTCTGGAGCATCGGGTATAAGGATCGTTAGGTTCCGAAGCACTTGGCATCAAGACCTTAAAGTTTCAGAGCATTTTAGGAAGGTGCTCCGAAAGTTATTTTCCTCCTTATAAGAAGTCTTGCAAAATAGAACAAAAATTAGCTAAGTCCAAAAGAAGAAGAACTGATGAAAGGAAAATATCCCAATATACATGTCTTTTTATTACAAATTTTCAAAATATACATACATATACATTTTTACTTTTATTATTTTTATTTATTTATTTATTATTTTTTAAAACTACTTAGACTCTGCCTTGGCAGAGACAATGTATTGGATCTCTCCT
Organism: Sequoiadendron giganteum; assembly: GCA_007115665.2. Taxonomy (NCBI): domain Eukaryota; kingdom Viridiplantae; phylum Streptophyta; class Pinopsida; order Cupressales; family Cupressaceae; genus Sequoiadendron; species Sequoiadendron giganteum. The sequence goes on from CM021110.1 coordinate 77,781,619, forward strand.
TGCATTTCTACCAGTTTTGAAAATTCTTCCTTATTGATCAGCTTATGGTAGATACATAAGAGATGACCATTGACTAAGAGAGTTCGTGTATCACCATCAATTGGTTTCAACTGAACTGTGCCATTCGAAAAGACCTCAGAAATCTCATAAGGCCCCAGCCAATGAGTCTTGAGATTTCCTTTATGATCTTTATATCTGGAATTGAATAGCAGGGCCCAGTATCCATTATGGAACTCTCTCTCTATAATATGTTTATCATGCCACATTTTTTGTTGATATTGAATTAGTTTAGTTTGATGGACAACGTCTAAGTGAAACTCATCCAATTCGCTTAATTGCAAAACTCGTTCAACTTGGGCTTGTTTCAAATCTAGACCTAGTTCCATAGATGTTCGTAGAGTTTGAAGTTCAAAATCAATGGGGAGAAGAGGTTTCTTCCCAAAGACAAGCTCATAGGGGCTGAATCTAGTTATGGATTTCCATGTTGTGTTGTACGCCCAAACAGCTTTAGGCAGTTTCTTGGCCCAATCTTTTCTTCCTGATAAAAATATTTTTGTTAATATGTTCTCAAGCTCCCTATTAGTTACTTCCACTTGGCCGTTTGCTTGAGGGTGGTAACGGAATGAATTTCTATGGCTTACTTGAAAATGGTTGGTGAATTCCAAGAGTAATTTGGACATGAATTAAGGTCCCTCATCGGTGACGATGGTTCAAGGGGCTCCAAATTTAAGGAAGATCTTATTATAGAGGAAGTCCATGACTTGCTCTTCCCTAGCAACTCGTAAGGCTTGAAATTCTGCCCATTTTGTCAGGTAGTCAGTGCAAACCAATATATTCTTTCCCTTGAGAGGAAGGATTGATGGGTCTGATGAAATCTAAACCCCATTTTTCAAATGGCTCGAGGACTACTTGTGGCTGTAAAGGCATTTCAACAGAGATAGTCGGTCTTCCTACTCTTTGACATTCATCACAATGATGAACATAGTTCTTAACATCCTTATGCATTGAAGGCCAATAATATCCAATGCCTAAATTTTTATGGGAAGTTCCTTTTGTAGAGTAGTGACCTCTATAAGGATCATCGTGATAGGCTCTTAAAATGCTATAAGTTTCATAAGCTCTGACACATCTTCGCAAGACCATATCAGGTCCACAACAAAATAAATTTTTGTTAATCCATTTACATGGGGCACTTTCCCTGATAAGTCACTTCATTTTTTTCGATGTAAACCCTAGAGGTACTTCAGAGGTGGCTAAATAGTTGGCACTGTCAGCAAACCAGGGTGACTTCACATAAATAGCAAACAGATTCTCATCTGAAAACTCATCCTGTATGGGTGCATAGTCACCCTCCTCTTGTTTGATTCGTGACAGGAAGTCTACTACTACATTATATCTTCCTAGCTTGTCAAGAATTGTAACATTAAACTCCTGAAGGAGTATTAACCATCTCATAATCCAACCATTAACTACAGGTTTGTTCATTAGATATTTTACTGTTGAAGGATCTATATAAACTGTAACCTTATATCCTATAATATAGTGGCGGAATTTTTTAATGGCATGAACAACAACCACGAATTATTTTTCTGTTGTCGTATAGTTTCTTTCTATAGATGTCAAGTTTTTACTAATAAAATATATGGCATAGTTACCCCCATTCTCATCTTCTTGTCCCAAAATTGCACCAATAGCATCATCTAAAGCATCAACATAAATATGGAGGGGAAGACTCCAATTTGGCCCGCGCAGTACGGGAGCAGGGACAAGCTTCTCCTTAATTGTTTCAAACGATATTTGACACTCAGGTGTCCATTTGAACTCTACCTCTTTCTGTAAAAGAAAGAACATAGGAGAAATTTTTTTATTGAAGCCTTCTATGAACCTTCTGTAGTATCCAACATGTTCAAGGAAACTTCAAAAATCAGTTTGTGTTTTAGGAATAGTCAATTTTTGGATGACTTCAATTTTCTTGGGATCAACCTTTAATCCCTAAAAGGAAATGTGCTGACCTAAGACTATTCCTTGTTCTACCATTATTAAACACTTTTTGTGACTGAGGGAAAGCCATTTTTTCTCACAAACTTGTAAAACTCGGTCTAAGTTCTGAAGAGCTTCATCATATGTTGACCCATAGACTATGAAGTCATCCATATAGACTTCTACACAGTCGTTGACAAGTGCAACAAATATAGCCAGAATGGCTCTCTGAAAAGTTGTTGGAGTGTTACAAAGTCCAAAGGGAAGCACCCTCTATGCAAATTTTCCCTAGGGACAAGTAAATGTGGTCTTATCTTGGTCTTCTGGAGAAACCTAAATCTGGTTGTAACCACTAAATCCATCTAAAAAGGAGAAATATTTCCTCCCAACCAATTTGTCCAGAACCTAATCAACAAATGGTAGGGGAAAATAATCTCGATGAGTGGATTTGTTGAGTTCTCTATAGTCTACATAGATTCTCCATTTCTCATTTTTCTTTGGCACAACCACCATAGGTGACACCCACTTACTATCAGAGATGGGATAAATAAATCCTGCACGGAGGGTTTTCTCAATTTCAATTTTGACAAGATCCTTTAATGCAGGATTGAGTCTCCTCTAAGGCTGGTGTATAGGCCTTATACTAGGATCAATATAAATGTGATGAGTAAAAAAACTTGGGTGAATTCCCATCATGTCTGTATAGTCCCAAGCAAATGCTTTAGACCTTCTTACCAACACATTGAACAATTTATCCTCTTGCATTTCTGTTATCCAACTATTGACGTTTAGAGTTTTTCCTGGCAACAATATAATCAATTTTGTTCGGGGATGGGCCGAAGTGACAGTATATATTGGTCGCAACAGGGTGTTGAGAGGACAATTATGAGGTATAAGTCGGTGAAACCTCATGATATCTTCAAAGAAATGGCTTGTTCTAGGAATCATATTAGCTAAGGGACAAAGCATCCCCATTGTAGCATAACTTTGTTCCATCCCACTTATATCAATTGGTTGTCTAAAAATTCTTGGAGCATCCATCATTTCTTCCTCATTTAGGCTTATAGCAAGGCATGCCACATCATTTACTAACTCATCCTCTAGTTCTTCTCCATGTTGTTTAATTACTACCATGTCTAGTGAGGCCAAACTATCTTGACCATTAGATTCTTCTGGTTCATCAACCTAGACCTTTTCATGCTTGGTAGGTTTAGCAGGGGGATATAAGAATAAGCGTTTACTGTCTAGACCATGAGAAATGGTCATTCCCCCTTCTCTACAATCAATCTTAGTGGCTATAGTGGCCAACCATGGTCTTCCAAGAATTATTGGATAGCTATCTTTGGGTGTAAGCGACTAGATTACCTGGAAGTCATTTGGGTATTCCCATCCATCAACTTTGACAAGAATGTTTTTAATAACGCCCTTTGGGGTGGCTAGAGATTGATTTTACATTTGTAAGACTGTGGTTGTGGGACATAAATTATTCAGACCTATTTTTTCAATCACATCCACAATCATCACATTAATAGCTACTCCTAAATCTACTAGTGCATTTGGTATCGCTACCTCGTTAATTGTAAGATTCATAAGTGGACTCCTAGGATCATCGTATTTTGGAGCAATAGTCTTTCCAGATAAAAAATCAGCTAAATAGCCATCAATATGAACACTATTTATCTTCTTTGGCTTCCTCCCCGGTGTTTTTATACATAGCTATTTGATTAGCTGGATTAACTCAAGAATTTCCTTTATTGCCTGTAGTAGAGGAACCTCAATTTATAGTTGCTTGATTTCCTGAATTAATGTGGTTTCAAAAGCCATAGGTATTTCCGAAGTACCTTCTAGAGTCATTGATTTTAGACGTTCTGAATATGGTGCGATCATTCTGTCTTTTGGAGCGGAATCCTCCCTATGTCCAATCAAAGATTGACCTTCCTTCCCCTGAGATAAATCAGCAGCTCTTTCTACTGAAAAAGGCTCAGTATCTTTTGTGGGAATGGTATGATTAGGTGGCGTATCCTTTGTAGGACTTTTAGGCTCGGGTTCATCCACTATTTCTTCAATAGTTGGGGATTGAAGAGTTCTACCAGAGCGCAACTGAACATTTCCATAATGTATTGCATTAAGTCCTATAACATTATCTTGTTTAGTAGAATATATCGGTGTATTGTGGTGATTTTTCATAGGATTGGGGAGTGGTTGTGTAGGAAGCTGAGGTTGATTTACCTGTTCATTCTGAGGAGGTTTTTGAGATGGTGGTAACAAATTCTGTTGTTGATTCCTCCTAGGCCCAGTATAAAATTGATTCTATCCTTGATTCCATTGGGGGGCAGCATGTTGTGGGTACCATTATTGTTGTGATTGGTTTGACCACTACTGAGTTCCCCATGTTTTATTTTCCCATTCAGGGGATCCCCAATAAGGAGTTTCCCAGTTAGGTTGTGAAAGTGTTGATTGATTCCAAGATGGAGTCCATTGATTATGAACCCAACTATTTTGTGGTCTCCATGTAGGGTTGGAATTCTATCCATAAGAGAAGTTACCTCCCTGACATTGGTTTAACGTGTTTATCTCTTCCTCAACCTGAATAGTTTTGTTCTTAGTATTCTTGAGATCAACAAGAAGCTCACACTAATTGGTAGGAAGGTTTTGCTCATAGAATTGACAAACATTGACTTTGTCTAAAGGACACTCGTGCAACAAGTGTTTGTTTCGACACCTGGGACAATAGATTGACAAGGTCTTAGGATTGTGAGTTTTAGCTTGTATGCCATCTAATGTAGTGTTCAATTGAACAAGAATGTTCATTTTAAGATTTTCTATTTCTTCACGGAGCTTACCTATCTTGTTAGACCCTTTAAAGAGATTAGTTTTACGGGGTATTGAGTACGGGAGAAATTTTGACACAACTCTTATATTTCCTCAAGGGTCAATTGAAACACGTCACCTTTTTCCATCAAATCAAGACTTCTTCTAGCATCGTCATCAAGTCCCTTAAAAAATATGGTTTTGAGAATCTCAACACTAATAGCCTCTTCTCCACATCGTTTAGATAAGAAAAGAAACCTATCTAGATAGTCCTCTAAAATCTCATCCTCATTTTTTTCTTAGTTTAAATAGCTCTTCCTTACGATCACTCACCCTATAGTAGCTCTAGTATTTTTGCAAGAAAACATTCTCCATTTCTCCCCAAGAAGTAATACTCCCAAAACCTAGTCCCATGAACCAACGCATTGCTGAATCCTTCAAAGTAGAAGGAAAGAGCTTCAGTTTCTGGTTATTGTTTTTATAGTCATATGTTTGACACAGGACCTTAAATTCAAAAAGAAATTGGTCTGGGTCTTTCGAGGACAAGCCACAGAAAGTTGGAAGGAAAGCTGGGGAGATGTTTTTCATTTTGGTATCATCGTCTGCATCTAAAGTAATAGGATAAGTAAACATTCGAGGAGGGTAAGGTTCATTATGGTTGGAATTATTCTAGTTAGGTTCAGCCCTACGATCTCCCATAATGTTCAGAAGAATCTTCTCCTCAACAACAATCTCCTCTATAACTGGTTGTTCTACCGGTTGATCTACAGGTAAATAGTGGAAAGCTTCTGGTGGAACAGGCTCAAATAATTCTTCAAAATTATTGCCGTCTAAGCCTTGGGCCTTCCTATGTATGATTGGTACGTATTTTGAGGGGGTCTTTGGTATAAATCATCCGTGGGGGCCTCTTTTCCTGACCATGCAGAAAAGGAAGCCGAAGGTGGAATTTTGGCCTAAAATGAGGTATTCAAACCGTCTCCTAGTAACACTTAAGCAAGAAGGCTATTATTTTCCTCGACAACGGCACCAAAAAGTGATAGGCTGTCATTAGGTCCCATTATTTTAGAATATAAAATGTCAATAAGTTGAACGGGTAGTGTCCAAGGTAGTTTGCAATAGAAGATAATTTAGATCTCATCTTAGATTTTTTGTTTTTCTTTAAACTACTGAAATCAATTTTAGTTTAAGGCCATTTAACTACTTAACTAGGAAACAATTTTATTCTAAGAAAACTGGAAATATTAAACTAGAAAGCACAAGATAACTAATTTAGAAAGCATAACAACTAAGATAGAAAGTGCAATAATAAATAAATTGAACAATTGATAAACCACGGAAGTGGAAAAATGAGTAAATAGACTATGAAACATACTCTTCAACAGTAAAAGATTCTAACAGTTGCAACAAATAAATCATAAGAATTGAAAAAAAAGAGTAATTCGAAACTTCAGACTCAACAATTGACATAATTAATGATTTCCTACTGAATGGTTATCTAGGTAACAAAAACAACATAACAATAAGTACTTATCTATTTAAGCTATCTTACCTCAAGTGGCTAGCTTGCGGGTTATCACGTTCATTCTCAAGTCACATACACTACTGGTTCTGAAGTTCTTCCATTAAAGATAATTATCATCCATAGCTCAATAACTCAAAAATTGACAGAAGGTAGTTTCTTTATTCACGAGTATCCAGAGATTATGTTAACAACATAACATTATTATTGAGCGTATATATTTTCTACTTCTGAAAATTACATTTTTATAGAAAAACTTTAACTAAATCCTAGATTTCAGATGGCATGGATAGCCATTGAAAAAGTCTATAAATTTTTTAACTAACTCCCTTGTCTTTAAAACCAATTAAATAAACATTAAGAAGGCTTGAGACGAGCCATGAAGTTTTTAATTAAAAGATCATAACAAAAATCAAATTAACAACTATATCTTCAGCTCATCAACCTGATGTTTAGGAGCAGGTTCCCAAATCTATCTTCAATCGTTATTAAGGCACGTGCTGGTTTAACATTTTGCAACTACTGCATGATGTCTGATTATTGCCCTACAAAAACACTCAAAACAACCCATTAAACCTTTATTGGTAGATTACCTCAATTGATCATAAGATATAAAGTTTGCATAATTTTCCTTAAAGATAAGAAATTATTTCTCCTAAAGTTTAATTAATTGGCAGAGACTGAGGATTGAGTTTATATAAATAGGATTTTTTGGTTTCATTATGATCAATTTATTTTTACCTCATCACCCCTCCACTCACGAGGTCAAGAAAAAGAAAAGAGACCGACGAGAAATAGTCCAATCCAGAGGTGTATGCTAGAAAGGCCTCAGAAGGTGAGCCTTCCAAGAGACATAAGAAATCGGGCAACATCATTGAAATGCCTGTGATACAAGAAGATCCACTCCATGAGGGAGAGGAAATGGAGGTTGATCAACCAAAGTCTCCACCTATTCTATCCGCATTTGCTATTGCTACTACCCTACTTATCCCACACGCAACAGTCGCTACCTCTCCACCCATGGTGGACATCTCCATCCACCTTGCCTCTACCTCTCCTGCATCACAAGTCATATCGGTGGATTCCTCCTCAGCTAACATCTCCCCACTTTCCTCATCATCCATGTCCCCATCATTTTCTCTTCTAACTACCACCACAACAACTATAATGCCTATTCTCATGCTCTCAGAGTCCTTCACCAAGTATATGCAACACGTTCCATCTGAAATCTCGAGGATGTTTGCGAACCCCACGGTGCAAGCTGCCATTGCCCAAGCAATAACCAGACTTCCAGTTCCTCCTCCTCCTACTGAGCTGCCCTCAATGGAGGCAACCATGTAGATTTTTGAGGAGTTGGACACACAACAGAGGGAGGCAACCGAGAGGTTGGAAGAGGAGGTGAGTAACTATCATGAGCATCCTATATTTGAGCATTGAGTAATTGACGAGGTCATCTACAAATCCTCTGGTGATGATGGCAAGGATTCAGGTGCCAAGATTATTGAGGAAACCTCCGATCCTGAGCTTGAAGAGGAGTTGGGCAAGCAACTCAAGGAGATTGAAGAGAAGGAGGCTGAAAGATAGTCTACCATTGAAGAAAAGACTAATGACATAGAGGTGGAGGACAATAAGTCCCCAACAGAGGAACATTACTGCAACCCCAAACATAATGAGGGGGTGCTCTCATAATGAAAATGAAGATAAAGATAAAGACAAGCTTGAAGAAGAGACTAAAACTTAGAAGGGTTCGGAAACTGAGCAGCCCGAGGAGCATGGGCATGATAGAGAAAAGGAAGAAAGAGATACTGAAGGAGAAGAAATCCCTAAGGAACACCTGCCTAGTAAATTCCCCATCAAATGCACGGTGTTCATCTAGGACTCCAATGAGAAAAAAAGGAAGATACTAGGATGGAGCAAGAGTCTCTTAGTGATAAAGATACTAAAATTAGGAAAGATGAAAAGGAAGGTGACCAAGAATCACCCAAAGAAAGGTCCTCAATGCCTGATTGGTTGGAAAGACAATTGGAGAAGAAAGCTCCTGCTGTGAAGGATCCAAGAAGAAGATTGGAGGCCATATTGGCCCAAGCTTAGATCAACACTAAGAAGGAGAAGAAGCCTAAAATTAGATCAAAGGTGACAATGGGTGCCTCTAGATCCAGAACGATGCAAGTAGCTACGCTAGTGGTGGGAGAAGAAGGAATAAGCTACAACATCTCCACCATTAGCTATGCCAATGGTGGGAGAAGAAGGAATAAGCTACAACATCTCCACCATTGACTTGAGGATGGAAAACAAAGAACAAAAGGTGGATCAACTTTAGGAGTCCGTCACCATGGTAGTGCATCTGATATAGCAAGATAAGATTTCAAAGGAATAACTCAAGGCACAAGTGGCTGATCTAACAGCTTACATCGAACAATGGTCATCAGTAGAGGAACTATCTACCACATCTTCGGCCCCACCGCAATTGCTGTCCAAAGAGAAAATAGACAAGCTTGAAAAAAGAAAGAACTTAGATAAGACCATGGAGAACTAGTTTCGACAAGTCTTGTATACTGGAAACATGAGTATCAATCACATTGTTAGGACAAAAAACAAGTTCTTAGATGTACAAAAGTCTCTTGAGAGAACAAGGAAACTTTGCACTGACTTCTCGAGGAGGTATGAGTCTACCTACCTGAAGATTGAGGCTATCCTCAAACTGCCACGTGAGAATTGGGAAAAAGAGCTTGCATTCAAGAAGGATGATCGTTGGCTGGTGGATGTATGGAAGCAAGATTTTGAAAATCGAAAAGAAAGGCTAGAGTAGGTGCTTGACAAGGTAGATCCAGATATCGATTGGGCTAGGGATGTTTGGGCGGATTGTAGTTGATAGTTGAAGCTAATGACAGTGTATGATGTGCTTGTTGTCCAAGTTGATCCAGAGAAGATAAGGCCCCACTTCCAAAAGAAGATAGAGGATGGGATGTTAGATGAGATCACTACTGACTTCATGAGTTTTTCTGCCTGAGCCTTTGCCCAGTCTGAGGGACCATGCTGCCAAGTATGATGAAGACTGGGAAAAGCTCTCCGATAGATCTAAAGAATGGAGTTACCAAGTGTTGCGATCTGAAATCATAGAAGTCGATAAACTCTAGCCATTGATTCTGAAATTCATGGAGTATGCTACTTTGAAGAAGTAGGAAGGCAACCCTATTATTGGTGAAGAGTCCCTTACAAAATAGCTGCAACAAAAAGAAATCAGAAAAAAGACAAAATGCTACAGTGCTTCCACTAGAAGACAAAATAGGGATAAGGACAAAAAAGTATTTTAAAATGTAATATATTGTGGGGTAGATAGAACCCTAGTTTGTAGTGAATCTTGGCCACACATAGCAAATCAATCTTGGCTATTCATTCTGCTTTTTGGATACTATAAATAAGGGGTGTCCTCTCATTTTCAAGAGAGAGTTGAGTTGTTGTAATTACATGCTGCTGAAATTATAATAGAAATACATTGAATTTGGTGTATTTTTGAGTTTCTTTGCATGTTTCATGGTTCATCTCTCATAGTTAGCTGATTTAGAAATATTTACTTTGCTGTTTAGATGGTTTTAATTTGCTTTGATAGATTTAGCAATGCTGTTATGTGGTTGTGAAGATTTCTACTGTGTAGATGCCTTCCTAGTCCATACTTTTTGCTGTTTGCTGCTGGTAGATGGCTATGCAAAGTTAGTCTAGACTTTAATTCAAAGCTACTTCAAACCTTCTATCTTTGTTCATGCATGTACATGTTGAATGAATGATAAAATATTTGCAGTCCTTGGAAGATAACACATATTTCATGATATTGTAAAATTTCTGGCTAAGTGAAATTTTGTTTTAAGGAAGCTATCCATAGTAGAAACCTCCATGATCACTGTTCATGGTTAGTTGTGGATCCAAGAACCTCTTCCCTTCCCTGCCTTTTTCCTTTTTTTTTTTTATAAATAGCCTATGCTAAGGTTCATTGCACATTGTAAAGCCAAATCTTAAGACAAGATAGGAGTTTAAGATTGCTTTTCAAACCTACAACAGATTGTATACCGACTTCCCATCTCAAGAAATCCGTCCTAAGATCCAACTTAATTCTAGCCTAACTTCCATAAGTCTGCCCTATGATTACCAACAAAATTACATTTAAAACATTTAGAAATTCCATGCATGTCATGACCTAACACTCGAGAGACCTTGGGGTAGGATTTTGTAACTTGTTTGCAGATTTCTACCTTTCAAGAGAGGTGATGCACCTATGCATTACCTGTGTTGAGAAAGTTCTAAAACATCCATCAAAAATCTAGAGTTTATTTTAACTGCTGCACAAACTTATAATTCAACTCAGAGGCACTGTATTGATTCACAAGGCAACGTGATCATTGATTTAACCCCAACAATGATTAGACTAGTTTTTGATCCTCCTCCTCATGCTAACCCAAGATTATGTCTAAAGCTGATGCACTTAAAAAATGTGTAGTAGATGAGAAAGGGAACAAAAGGGTCATTAAAAAAAGGTGGTTGAAAACAAAAAAGAAACCAGTAAAGAAGATGCCACCCAAGCCTAAAACATCTAATTTCTCTGAAGACATCAGTGAGATGATTACATTATTGGAAAGATTATTTGGAAAAGAAAACTCTCATATCTTTTGGCATTGGATGTGTCTATTTATTCAAATGATTCTAGATGGGAAACAATATTTGGACTAGGAACAAATAAGTTTAGATAACATCCATGATCAACTATTGAAAGTAACGAAAACCAAGACATTCTACATTTCTTCATATGTGATCTATTGTGCTACAAGAATGGGACAGTTTTCAGGGTTAACTTTTGTGGGATCAATGGATGATGGTCCGGATCAGAAGAAGGTATGGGAGCACTATGACCAGTTGGAGTTGAAATTAGTAGAAAAACAATTTAAAAGGGTGAATGGTGCATTTTTATATGTTATTATTAATCAACTCATAGGTGATGTTGGTTTTAGAATGTCCTAGGAGGCAATGGAGTTTATTGAAGAGTGGGGATATTGGTTTATCCAATACCCCAAGTCCACCTGTTTTAGACTATTTGGGTTTGACAAACACACTTTTAAATTACCAAGGTGTTGTGGTGATAGATGCGTCTTGATGAAATTTTCTCGTCAAGCAGCTGAGGTGAATGCTAAGTTCTCTGCACAAAACAAGGCTGGCTGCCACTCATTACCAATGCAATTGGGGTTTTATTCTTGTTCCTCTTCAATAGCAGCTAAGACAACAATGAAGGATTTTTAATCCATGAATTTCAAACATCATACATCCAAGAAAGATTTTGATCCTAAGAAGAAGATGTATGGTATATATGATTCACAATTTCCCCATCATCAACCACTTCTTGAATAATTTTGGGCTAACCTGCAAGATCAGTTTGAAGTTAGGAAAAGAGGATATGAGAGATTAACCATTCCCAAAATGAAGGACTTTAGAGTTAAAGGGGATATACCAGAAGACACTACTGATGATGGGATCACTCTTGATCATTGTTATGAAATGGATAAAGTGGGCACCTAGGATTTGGAGCCAATCAATTGGATGGAAAAGGAGGAGATCAATATTCATAAGGTGTCACAGGTAGTAGTTGATAGAAGCCTGGAATGGCTTAGTGTTCATCTCAAACAACCAAGAGCTAAGGCTGCAAGGAAGAAGGATTCTATTAGTGAGCCTACTTCCTCCACTGAGACAAGGCAACACAAGAGGTGAAAGAAAACTATTGCAATTACAGAGAAAGCCACAAAGGAACCTTCTCAATTAAAAGAAGAAGTATTAATGAAGGAAGTCACCAAAGCCTTGGAAAAGATAAGGTTACTTATCAAGCGGCTACTGCAGGGGTTATGTTAGGTCTTGGTAATACACCCATAGTTGTTGTGTACCCTAGAGAAGAAACTACTAAAGAAGGCCCTTCTACTGTGCCTATGAAAACTAAGGATACTCCTCCAACTGCACCATCAAATTCAGGATCGGTAGCTGGTAAATAAGAGAGGCCTCCTATGATTGATGTGATAGATTCACATGCACCCTCTGATTATGAGGAAACTCCACTTCGAGAAGAAAAGGTAGAATGGGAAGAATATCTTGAGAGGGCTAAGGAGGAAGTGGGAGAGGAAGGCACTGGGTTTGAGGAAGGAATCCTCTGGGGTGAAGTTGAAATGAACGATGTTTTGACAGAAGAAGAGTAGAAGGAAATACTGGAAGCAGCTTGGAAACAAGCTACTGAAGAGTTAGTTGAAGAAGAATAAGAACAAAGGAAGAAAGATGAAGAGATAGCTCGAGAAAAGGAGGTTGTAGAAGCCTCAAAGGTAGCTGAGGAAGAGGCTCATGCACAAGAGTTGGAACAACAAGAGAAAGCTAAGCGAGACAAGGCAACATAAGAGGAAATCTGTGCAATGGAGTTGGAAAAATAGAGGTTAAGGGATGAAGAGGAGGCTGCACAAAAGGAAGAAGATATGAAAAGGATAGAGGAAATTAAAGCTCAGAATGAAAGAATGGAACAAGAGAGACTACAAAGAGAATAGGAAGAGTAGGATACTATTTCTTTTGAGCATACAGTAGAGATAATTTCTTCTACACCTCTTTCATCCACACCTCCCAGTGCTCAATAGGTGACAACTCAGCCAACTGCTCCCACTTGGCTTAAATTAAACTTAAAGAAGAGACAACAAGTCCAAGCTTAGCCGGTCACATGGGATGAAATGGTAAAGGAAGTGGACAAGGTGAAGCCAAAGAAGAAGCCTCGTGCTATTCACTCTACAAGGCTTACTAATGATGGAGACTTAGTAGCAGAGATTGCTATCCCAGTAACCAATAAAGATGACAAAGAGCTACAAGATGTAGATTATCAAGTAAGAACTATTAATTTGGGCAAGCATATGAGAAATCAATAAATAAATATTATTGATATCATGGCTACTACTAGCAAGTCTAGGCTGATCAAAGATAAGCAAGCTAAGGATGAACTTAAGGCTTAGGATGGGTAGATGAAAGGTTTTCTAAAGGAATTGATTACATCCACTCCTGAATAGCCAACATTGTCATAAATTCCTATTTTGATGAGCCACAAAGAGGTGGACGATCTAACTGAAATGAAAAGGAAATCCCAAATGATGGAAAAATGGATTGACTTCCTGAAGAAGGATATAGAGGAACTTTTCACTACTGGTTCAAGGAGTTATAAAGAGTTAGGTGATTTGATTAGGTACTTGGGAGATTAGATTAAGATGCTAGGATTTGAGGAGGATGAATATGGAGGGGATATCAAGAAATTGAGAATATTAAAAAGGGTGCCTAGGGTAGATGTAATTGAATATGATATTCTGGAGGATTAATATTTTGGTTATCTTGATAAATGTATGAATATATTGATTTTCAAAATAGAAGTCCTCATGGAACATAGAAGAATACTACAATAGGCTCAACAATATTTATTTAACGAAGGAAAGGTTATTCAAGGGATTATTGTTGAGTTGATTGGGAAAGAGGTTTCACCAAGTTTTGGTTTGATTCCCTTACAGGAAATGAAGGATCAATGACATAATAGATTGGAAGAGATGATTAAGAAAGGAGGTGATGATGAAGGGATTATTTTGGACAAGCTGATGGGCATCAGATTTTATGTACGAGATGCTACCCTGAATGTTTCCAAGCTATAGGATATATATATGACCACCACCAAAGAGTATGAAAGAGCTATGTTTAGGGTGAAATGAGTGGATGCACCTGAAGAGGAAACTATACAGTTTTTTTTTAATAATATGGATGATTATCTAAAAAAAAAAGGTGTCTAAAGCAGCTAAAAGTAGTTAAGTGGCAAGGGAATATTTCATTTTTTGAAAACCAGTAAAGTCATAAATGTCTTCCATTTCCAAATGCCCTATGGATAGTGATACCTCCAGATAAATTTTTGACAAACTGATAGTTCCAAATTATTTTTGATAGACCAAAGATTGGGTGTAGTGATTAGTAGTGGACAAACCAAGAAATCCTAGTCAAATTTTTGATCAAACTGACATACCTTTCAGCTCCAATAGTTTCAACAAAGACATGACTCAGACTTAACGAGGGGCGCCCATATAATTGTGGATTTGGCCCCGAATTCATTGATCATGATTTTGATAGGAGAAATTAATGTTAATTCTTTCTATAAGTAAAAATTTTCTCCTCATTGTGAAGGTCAGTTGATTGAAGTCAGATTGGCTACCTAAAAGACTAGACACAACTTTATGCAAGACACTTGAATAATTTTACAACTTTTAATGCAAGTAGTTTATTTTCAGAAGTTGGTTAGTTTAATGGTAATGATGATAGATAATGGTTTTCCATATGCCAGTGGAATTTTTTGTGCATAAATGTGTCTTAATTGATGAAAATCAATAGAAGGTTTCAAGTTTAAAACCATCTATTATGTTATCTGTGGATGATGTTTCTTTTTATTTATTGATATGATAGTTTTGGTGATGAGCTTATGGTGTTTTATTATTGAAAAGTAAAAAAAATGTGATGATGAATGGTTGCATGTTTTAAATCCACATTGTGAATGAATGTGATGGTATGAATTGTTTCATGAATTATGTTCTACAATTTTAGTTAATTAGAAAAATGCTCATTACAAGAATTACATGTCTAAACTTAAAGAAATTTATGTTCAAGTTTGCTGTTCTAAATCTCTGATCTATCTTTTCTATTTATTTGAAACCCCCCATGTTAAATTACTTTGAACTACCCAGTTTGTATCCATATACTAGCAAAGGTCCCTTGAAGATTATGATTACATGGACCACTGAATGATGATATAACAGTTGAGAACCAACTACAAAGACCTTGGAAGATAGGTGATTTTAGATCATTTTTTTTAAGGACAAATAGAGTATAAATATTTTGTTTAGCGTTGTTGTATTACTTCTAACCATCAATAGAATTGGTGCTAGAAGGAGGGCCCAGAGGAAAAAACTTGAGTGAATTGGGTCCTTTTCACCATACAGGTTTGAAAGAGTTCTGAGATCTGCTATGAATCCCGAACCATAAGTTGAACTTCGATCTCCTACTAAACCTAGAACCTGTAGAACTCCAATCCAACCACCATTAACACCACTACGCACTCAACCTGGATTCCTCGTGATACCAGAGTTGGCACAACCCAACCCACCACCACCAATGGAATTATTTGCAAACAATTCTTCACCATTGGGAACTATTCCTGGTGGTAGACATGAGATGCCTAAGAATCTAGAGAAGTTTTTCCCCAGGTACGCCCATGGAGAGTCACGAAGTGCTGAAGAGCACATTTAGGCATTCAAAGATTCTTGTACTCATGCTCAAATAACACATCATGATGTCACATGTAGACTATTTCCCTATTCACTGGGAGATATGGCCTACAATTGGTATCTAAACTTACCTATCAGATCCATCCTGAGTTGGACAAATTTAGTGGATGCCTTCATTAACCAATTTCGGGTCTACATAGACCCAACTATCCTATATCACCAATTTTCCACAATTAGGAAGGAACCAAAATAACCATTGCCTCTATTCAACACACGGTTCAGGAGGATGTACATACGATTACAAGAACCATACCTAGTGGCCAAGAATATCGCCATCCAGGCATACTTAAAGGCCATAGATCTGTTGATTGGCTTATTTCTACAAAGAAATTACCTTGCGCTAGACATTGATTCACTGTCTAAAGTATATTACTTGGCCATCAAACTAAAACAATAGATAAGTTCACAATCAGGTGGTTTGGGAGGGGTCTTCCCTCCCCTAGGATATCCTGGGATGCCTAATGCAACCCCTCTATTCAATACAATTCCAGCAATGTCCCACTTTGCCTATGAAACTTTGGCTGAATTACAACCTCTACCCATGTTACCATGGGTCAATGGTGGGACTTTAGATTCCTCCCAAAAATATCAGAATTACCATAATCATGTTGGAGGGTCTAACACTATGACTCACCCATTAGCTGTAATAACTACAAAAAGTGAGCATACCGCTCATTTGACAACAAAGTTAGAAACTTTGAAGAAAACCTTATCCCAAGTGACCAACGAGATGACACAATTCAAGATGAACCCCCCCTCATAATCAAAATCAAAATTAGAGTTACCAAAATCAAGGAGGGTACTTTAGCCAAAATAATTACTCCAACCATAACACCAATCAGAATCAAAGAAATTTTTAGAACCAAAATTACCAGGGTCAGAACTATCAGAATCAGAATACGGGATACAACCAAAGACCCAACAACTGATGATGGGAAACTAGAACTAAAATAATGGAGGATTTTCCTATAACTATTAAGCCAATGAAGACAAACCACATACTGCAAATGTTGTAGATTTGAACTTCATGACTAACTGGTGTAGATTACATGAAACTGCTGTGCATTTTGAAGTTAATTGCCTAGAGACAGAAAAAATGGTTAAGATCACAAGATGATTCCCAATCACCAAAAGGTAATCCCAAAAAAGGTGATGGATCTATGGATACAACCATGGCATTTGAGACCTATGATGAGGAATACCAGTTTCTTATGCAAGGAGAAAATGAACTAGAAGTAGATACATATGACTCTCAGGCTTTCCAGGCTAAAGGATGCCATTTTCTGAGAAATTAGAGCAAGGGGCCATTTACCACATCTTCCCTCCCAACAATATGGTCCCCCCTAATCAAAATGCCAAAAAAAATCCACCTCCACCAAAAGGCCCACCTGAGTTTCTAAACAAAGGTAATTCTGCTTTCATTCCTAAACAAAAGATTGATAATAACATGGATTTTGATTTCATTTCACAAATTCAGAAAAAAATGACCTCTTTGTCATTATTTGACATTGTAAAGTGGTGTCTTGATCAATGCCAACTCGTGTTGAAGGCCTTGGATGAGGTAGATCGATTGAAAGGAAAGACTAAGGTGACTCTAGCTAGTGACATGAACACGACCCTATATAGAGCTAAGATGGGGACACCCCCATTCCTTTTGAGTTGGAGAATTTCCAAGAAGAATCTACATAACTAAATTTTGGATTTTGGAGCCTCAGGTAACGTTATACCTTTCTCTATTTGTAAAAAGTTGGGCATAACCCCAGTTCAAAGTCATAATAAAGTTATATAAGTGGATAAAATTGAGGATAATGTTGTAGGGGAATTGAGAAATGTGCATGTACAGATTGGGTCATGTTGATGGTGTTTTATGCACAACAACAACTTAGATAGAATATGATATCCTATCTCTCTTGAAAGGTAGATTTCTATGGAAAAGAAATAACCCCAAGGTCTCTAATGTCAGGTCTTGACAATGTAGCAAAACAACTCAGTGATAAATGTGAAAATGTTGGTAATCACAATGGGACCTTACTACGAGCAACACTGGATTTCGAATCTTATCAGATGTAAACAATAAATTGATACATTGAAACTTGATTGGAACCTTGATAAGAAAGAAATAGCAAAAGATAAAGGTTTCAGAGATAATCTTAAAACTACTTCTAACCCTAAGATTGAAAATACCAAAGGATAAAATGCTTAAAATGGACCGATCTCCCATAAACTATCCCCTGCTCAACCTAGATGAATATGCAATTCCACAGAAATAGTGCAATCTTCTAAGGTATTTAAAGATTTTGAAATCACAAACATTCATTCAGTCAATCCTATTGTAATTGAAATGAATAAACCTTCATAATTGAACTAAGCACAAATATAATTCTAAGCTAGCTTTGCAAAGCAGCTAACAATCATCTAACTGCAAAAAGTATGGAATAGAGATCGCTGCAAACATTCCAAACATGAAACCCTAAGCATTACAAAATCACTTACCATAAATTATTAAGCAATTTTGAAAGATAGAATAACAAGAACCATGCTAGATGAAATTCTAGAAGATAGATACCAAACACAATATCTTTCTTATATTAAATAATCCATAATAGCAACAATTCAATTTTTCTGTTACAACACTTGCTTGAGAATAAACCCTAACTTTCTCTAATATCACTTAACTATTTCTCTCCTGATCTACCTATCCTTCTATATCTATCTTCTAATCTCTAGCTATATTCAAATGAGGCAAAATGCCTATTTTTATAGAGAATCTATAAGATAGGTCAGCCCAAATTATAATTTTACAATAAAACATGACCTACAAGAGGTCGGCCTCAAAGAGTAATTCGAACATATGAAGTGTTCCATTGGCACCAATTTCATCTAAAACCGCCAAGATGTCAAAAGGTCGGCCTAATACATGTGAATTAATGGGAAGCACAAATACCAATGTAACCCTATATAGCTACTCCCCATCCTTGTCCTTAGCTTTATCTTCTTCACCATGTATGACCAACAAGGCCCTATAGAGCTCAACAATAGGTGGCACAAACAAAACCCTAATCTTTCTCTCAAGAGACTTGATATCTTCTCTTGCCTACCTAACTGTACCATCCCAATCAGCTTTGTTGGTCAAATATCTGTCGATGACTCCAATATAAGTTGCAACATCATCCAACTGATGTCCAGTAACTGGCCCTTCACTGACTGGGGAATAAACATCCCTCCACCACTCTCTAAGTTGCTCCAAATTGAGATGTTTTGGAGCAAAATTCTTCCTCCTAGTCATGACCTCAAAGAATGAAATACACTTATCATGAACACTGGTCAGAGCATCCTCAATCTGCTTGGCCTATTTGTGGATATTTTTCAGGGCCTTCTGCCTCATTTGTAGGATTTCAAACTATTCCCAAGGTTCAGAAACTCTTGGAAAAGGAAGAATCCTGCACTTTACCAGCTTGTCCTCAGTAAACCCCATGATTGTTGTAGTCTTTTGCGATAGGAGGTTGGTATCCACATTATCTTGTGCCAATGTAGCCTTTAACCAATCTATCAACCTCAGTGCATCCCCTCCAGTTGACAATATGCTCCTAATTGCATCATCTCCTTTACCCTGAACACTCTGCAACTAGGTAACTGCAGCATGTGAGGTGACCTTCATCTTTTCTAGCTCAGAGATCATTTCCTGGGGTAGGAATCCTGCAGCAGAAGAGGAGGAGCCAATAGCTTGCAAGGGTTTCATCAACTCTTGCAAGTATTTCCTTATTTTTTCATTCTCCTTCTCCAGCTCATGCATAGTTTGTACTGCCTTCTTCAATCTCCCCACAATCATTGCACTAGAGCCCTCATATTCTTCAATATCCTGCTCCATGGTAGCATGCCCCAAGTCAACAATTTGCACATTATAGTCTTGGGCAATCACATTGTCCCTATCTTTGTTTGGAGCAAGGGTAGCAATATGGGCCACTCTGTTACCTTATTCATCCCTCTCAATTCGAGACACAACCCTTGCCTTCTTTTTAGTTTTTTCCTTCTCTACATTAGCCATGAGGGTATCCCAATTAGGAGGAGCATCCTCCATTATTACCATTTTGTTCTTCAATTCCCTCTCAAGCCAATCCGGAATAGTGGACCCAACAGGCATCGTGTCTTGTTTTTTCTTGTTCCTTCTTTTGTTGATCAACAGTTGCATCCTTTTCAACACTCAAAATTTTAGGAACATCCATAGTTGGGTTCTCTTCTTCTTGTACTTGCTCTTCCACAACCAAATGCACTGGTGAAGGGGCCCTAGCTGGTACCTCTTTTTCCTTTTCAGGAGACTTGTCTACTTGCTCCTTTACAGGTGAGTCTGCATATGCAACCAAGGGAGATTGAACCACCCTATCAATTTCTGCCTCTACATTAAAGAGGTCTCCTTCTTGGAACTCTTCCTCACCCAAATCCTTAGGAATTTCATCTTTCTTTGGTTCTCCCCTTACACTACCAGCATCTTGAGAAATGGAGGGATTTACTTGCTCGACAACAGGGATACTCACTAAAAAATTCTCCTTTGCTACAGTATCCCTTGGGGAAGGAGTCCTTGATCTCCTCATGTAGACCTGTGTCTTTTCCCCTGAGCTTTCCACCTCTACTACTGGTGGCTCAATTTCATTGTCAACCCTAGGGGCTTCCTCCATTTTCTGTGATGACCTTGTAACTCTTATTTTCTTCATCAATGCATGAACACTTTCAACCTCCTCCTCTTCCTCCCGATTCTTCTCAACTTCTTTCTTAGAGGCATGCTTCCTCTTCTTGGCAACAGGCCTCCTCTGTTTTCCTATCTCTGTA
The DNA here is from genome assembly GCA_007115665.2 of Sequoiadendron giganteum. Taxonomy (NCBI): domain Eukaryota; kingdom Viridiplantae; phylum Streptophyta; class Pinopsida; order Cupressales; family Cupressaceae; genus Sequoiadendron; species Sequoiadendron giganteum. Next base: position 77,802,124 of record CM021110.1, read on the forward strand.
GCCTTCTCAACTTGAACCTCTCTTACTTGGATTCTAAAAGGAGAATCCACCTTCTCTTAACCTTTTGAATCTGGTTCAAGTGAAGCCTCAGAAGAAGAATGAGACTCTAAGTCTCCCATCAGTTCATAGGTACATGGAACACCCTCACTCTCCAACTCCATTTTTTTGTGCTTTAACCATATCTTGGTATAGTTGATCAGTGGGGCCATAACCTGATCTAAATCAGTCTTTTCTTCCTCTAACCAATCAACTTCCCCCACTGGTTTATCCTTTACTGTCTCATAAACATGACCCTGGATCACATTTCCATCCTCCTCTACTTGGTCCGGGATGGCCTTTACATTGTACAATCTCACCAAATCCACTGGCAACCTAAAAAATCTCCTCTTTCTCACCTCGAACTCATCAGCAAGGTTAATCTAGTAGTCTTCAATATGAGCCTTATGGCTATAATCCCCATTGTCTTTCTTTTGGGCTTCGCCAGTAATATCAAACCTTGCTCTCTTAGAATTGAAAGAGAGCCCAAGAGTACCCATCTCCTCCTCAGAAGCATGAGCAGACTGAATGGAGGCACAAACTTCTCCCATTCCTATCTTCAAAGGGAAATTGTTCCCAAAACCTATTTTATGCATTTCTCCCTTCACAACATTGTCAAAGTCACATATTTGTCTAGTGACTTCCAATAATACAATATTATCAGTGGGATATCTAGGGAGTATATAGGGAGCCCTCTGAAAACCATCAATTCTGACATATGAGAAAGTTGGGAACTGGATAAACCAAGCTCCATATCTCCTTATCAGCTCTTTTGTCTTATATGAGATTCTCACATGCTCTGCACCTTGGAGCAATCTAGTAATGTACATTGTGAAGGTATCATTTGACCTCCTATAAATTCCACCAGTCAAGTGCAACTGTGGATACACTTCATAGATAGCATCCTGTCCAAAAATACCCCTAGTGCTTAAACCTTTGTATGGATGAAGTCTGGCTAACGAATACACTAGGTAAGAGGTCATAGTGAAAGTCTTGGTCTACAAGACATTACACAACTGATGATGGATCACATTAATGATAACACCTTCCCAATGATAGTCAATTCCTTGTTCCATTCTGGAAATCACATTGAACATCCAAGTTTCAAAAACACCTACACTCTTCAATCCTACCAACTTGCTGAGAAGAGTGATGGCATTGTAATACTCTCTTTTGAATTTAAGCTTGAATAGTTTCTTAGGCAATTTTGAGAAATGGGATTTAGGTTTCTCCAGCCAAGAGTTGATCACCTGCTAAGACTTGACTATGTTCTGCTCATAATACTTTCTGGCAACATCTATGTCAAAACCCACCACATGGGACCTATCAGGCATGTCAAAGGTTGCAGCAATGGCCATAGGACAGAAACCAACAAGAATACTTCCCTGGGGACCAATTACTCTTTGTGTCCCTCTATCATAGTTTCTGGCACACTCAAGCACCAGCTCGTAGAACTGCACTGTAGAAGGGAAACCTGCCACATGAGCTAGCCTAGTGTCCACCATTCTCTTTGCCAATAGAGGAGGGATCGATGCTGACATCCCTGCCTTGAATTCCTCATAGTCCCACATGCCTACATTTGTATCTATGATTCCTGACCAAATTGAGGTCAGCTTACTCTTAAGAACTCTGCTCTTTATATCCAACTTAACCTTTTTTGCATATGAGATGGCAGAAGCCTCTGCACCTGGATCTGTTGCCTTCCCCTTGCCTCGACTAGCAACATTCTGTCCTAATCCTGCCTACAAACACATGAAGATGACCATAATTAGATCCACAAGAAACAATAGGTGTAGAAGGTCATTACCTCAAAATTTAGGATTTAGCTCCCCTCACAGATTTTGCACTGGGAAGGATTTTTGAGAAAATCCGGATCAGGCAGATTCCAGCAAACCAAACATGCAAAAATCCCATAATACCATTTAAACTCATTAATTAACAAAGGGAAATCATTTGAAACACTTAGCATAAGCTCTTTAAATCAATCAAATAATTTTTCACCTACTGAGGCTTGACTATGTTCTCCTCATAATACTTTCTGGTAACATCTATGTCAAAGCCCACCACATGGGACCTATTAGGCATGTCAAAGGTTGCAGCAATGGCCATAGGATAGAAACCAGCAAGAATCCTTCCCTGGGGACCAATTACTCTCTGTGTCCCTCTATCATAGTTTCTGACACACTCAAGCACTAGCTTGTAGCACTGCACTGTAGAAGGGAAACCTGCCACATGAGCTAGCCTGGAGTCCACCATTCTCTTTGCCAATAGAGTAGGGTTTGGTGCTGACATCTCAGCCTTGAATTCCTCATAGTCCCACATGCCTACATTTGTATCTATGATTCCTGACCAAATTGAGGTCTGCTTACTCTTAGGAACTCTGCTCTTTATATCCAACTTAACCTTTTCTACATCTGAGATGGCAGAAGCCTCTGCACCTGGATCTGTTGCCTTCCCCTTGCCTCGACCAACAACATTCTGTCCCGATCCTTCCTGCAAACACATGAAGATGACCACAATTAGATCCACAAGAAATAATAAGTGTAGAAGGTCATTACCTCAAAATTTAGGATTTAGCTCCCCTCGCGGATTCTGCATTGGGAAGGATTTTTGGGAAAATCCTGACCAGGCGGATTCTAGCGAACCAAACATGCAAAAATCCCATAATACCATTTAAACTCATTAATTAACAAAGGGAAGTCATTAGAAACACTTAGCATAATCTCCTTAAATCAATCAAATAATTTACCAATAAACCAAACATCTATAACCATCAAATTCAACGTTTCCTAGAAAAATCGGGAAGAATCCACTAGAGACGAATTTTGGTGAAAACAACAACAGTTATAACTAACCAGGAAAAATAAAGAAACACGAACAATTCGGGAAAATTCGGATGGAACAGATTTTGGCGAAATCCAGATATAAGAGTATTAAAGCTCAAAATCAGTAAAACGACCCAACCGCGGACTTTGGGAAAATCCGGATGGAACAGATTTTGGCGAAATCAAATAAAATCCGGTAAAAGGTGATAAAAGAGGAAGAGATAGAAAAGTCGGGGAAATCTGGGGAAAGCGGAATTCCATGAGGACCTCGAAAACCCAAACCTGTCTACATCTTCACTACTTTCACAAAAATAATTCAAATCACTCCGGAGCTAGGCTAGAACTCCGAAACCAACCTAACCTGGGCTTCTAATGAATAAAACATGAACTCAGGACACTCTTCTCAGTAATTTGAAGAGAATTGGTCATACCCTAGGTTACGAACCCTAAATTTCCACCATGAAAACACATAAGACTCGTTCATACACCAGAATGGAAATTTTGAAACTACAACAAGCCAGTGCCCAACTAGGAAACAACACCAGACCAATCATAAACGTTTAATCAATCAAAACAAACTGGTACCCTAATGGAAAACCTCAAAATGCTCAATGATGATGCGCACCCAGAAGAACTAGGAAACCATGAAGGACCCCCAAACAAACGAAGAAAAGAAATTGAAATCAACAAAGAAAAGGGCACATCAACATACCATGGAAACGCAAAGGTCATGACTGGTGAAGCCAACAAATAACCATCTGATGCAAACTAGATACAATCGCACAATACAAATAGCTTCGAAAATCCAGATATCCAGTGAAACACCAAGAATGAAAGAGAGAAGCCCAAATGATAGCAAATGCACAAACTCAAATGATCAATTACCTCTCAAAGAATCAATATATCAAAGCCCCAAAAACTCTGCACAAACACCATTAATGCACCTGACAAGACAACCACGACCACAAAAAATTTCGGGAATTCGACACTGCCATGAACTTTGGGGATTTGACATGGTGACGGACTTCAAGAAAGTCCAGACCATGCGAATTTTCCCGAAAATAGTGAAAAGCCCGAAATAAAGTGAAAACTTCAAATTTTCAATAAATTTCACAAGTGTTCCACCTCAATTGGCAAAATGGATATTAAAGCACAAACCCAAGCAAGCAAAACCCCCAGAAAAGCAGGGCCAAAACACCAAAAGGCGAGAAAGGGAGGGTCCCCACTTTCAGTGGGGCGTGTGTGCAAAAACTGCACAACAGGTCACACCCACAGATTCAAAGCTATATGGATATTTAGATTGCTGTTATCCCTAGAACGTATGGCACGTTGTTGAGCTAGGACCTGACGAAGGCTATAAGAGGTTTTCTCTCCCTAGACTTCTCACACATGTGGCTACCATGGAAGGGGGTAGCAACTTAGATTAGGATTGAAATTGAACCTCACTTGAAACATATGATCACAAGATATGACCACCCAAACGAAGTAGCCTATTTTGAAACTGAGATAGGTGTTTATAGGAGGGACAAAATTATGACCTTTTCAATGTTAATCTCGATTTCTCATAGCCTTGAGAGCAAAATGACCCTATGACCACTATCAACCAACAAGTTTTAATTTAGAATTTGCAACAAGATAAGCTAGTCCTTGGAGAAGAGGTTGACTTATGGAGTTTGTTACTCCAAAATTAGTGCCGGGTCCATTACCAAAACCATTTTGAGTTCATCTGTCAGCCCTGTTTAGACATTTTGGGTCATGTCTATCAATTAGAAGATACTTGTAGATACAATCCTAGAATATATTTGAATCAGTTTCCATTTGAAGCTAAGGATGTGACTATTTTGACAAGGACAAATAATACCCATGAGGAAGTCTTATTCCTAGCTGGTCAAACTCAAATCCTATTTTTTGTTTCACAAAACGAGGTTGAGGAACTTCAGAAATCATCCAATAACCCTGCCCCTGCTAACCTTCCAATTTATAGGGAATTTCTCAAAAGGAAAACAAGTTGTAGAACTGTTGATGATGATGAGGTGCAAGAAATAGTCTCTGCACACATTTTAAATCTTGATGAAATACCTGACAATCATCATTTACAACAATCTCCCGATCTTAGTATCTCAAACAAGTTTGAGCCTTCATCTATTCCTCTTAAGCAATCACCCGCAACTGACATGAAGAAAGAAACCCCAGCCCAAGATCAAATACAAACCCTCAAATTTGATGGTTCCAAATCTAAAACCAAGAGTGGAGCTGGAGTAAAATTAACCAACATGAAAGGTAAAACTTACTTTGCTTCTTATAGGTTATAGTTTTGTTGTACTAAGAACATTGTAGAGTATGAGGTACCTTCTAGAGGATTGATGTTTATGCATTAGAAGAAAGTGACAGATCTGAAAGTAATGGGAGATTCTGAGGTAATAGTCAAAGAAGTTCACAGCCAGTACACATGCCACAATACAAGGTCGGATGCATATAGAAACAAAGTATGGAACTTGATCGAATATTTCAACATTTTGGTGTTAAAATGATTCCCAAAGAAGATAATCAGATCATAGATGCACTTGTTGTTGCTGCTAGTAACTTGGAACCTATTCAAGATTCCAAGATAAAAAGGTTCTCTATTGAATTAGTGTCGATTCTAGCCATTCCTGACAATGTCTGAAACTTCTAGGTTTTCAATGACGATCAACATATCCTTTCCTTTTTGGGCAAGATCAAATGTCTTCAAAGGACAAATTATTGATGAGTATGATAGGGATCAAGGAGATTGGGAGCTAGAGGATTGTGATATAGGGGGTATGATGAATCTAAAAACCAATAACAATCCTAAGGGAATGGTAGTATTAAAGAGGATCTTTGATTTTGGTCCTTGGGTCCGTGAGAAATTGCCTACCAATATTGATGGAGGAAAGTATGAATCATACAAATTGGCAGATTCAGGCCTATAGAGAAATATATTCAGTTGAAAAACATGTCCGAATGACATTCGAGACAAAATATCGAGAGTACTGAGAGTAGATATCGCAACAATTTCTTGGGGGTATGAAGGTAAAAAAACCTTTGATATTTTGATGATAACACACACCATCCCTTTGAAACTTGAATCAAAGCCATTCCATTAGAAGCAGTGTCCAATGAATGCCTTAATTGAACCTTTGATTCTTAAAGAGGTACAAAAGCTATTGTCAACAAGGATAATTTTTTGAGTGAGGAATTTGACGTTGGTTGTAAATATGGTGCTTGTTCATAAAAAAGAATGGGGAAAACATATTGTTTGTCAACTTCAGAAACCTCAATAAAGCTTTAGAAAAAGATAAACACCCACTTATTTCTCTTGAAAAGGTGTTGCAGATAATTAATGGCTCACAGATGATGTCATTCTTGGATGGCTATTTAGGATACAATCAAGTGCTGGTTAACTATGAAGACAAAATGAAGACTGCCTTCACTACTAAGTGGGGGATATTTTCCTACCAAAGGATGCCATTTGGTCTCATCAATGTTGGAGCCACCTTCCAACGTGTGATGGATGTTGCATTTAAGGATATGGTAGGTAAATTTATTAACATTTACATGGATGATCTGACGGTATTTCCAAGAATGGGGAAGACCACGTTGTTGACTTGTCAAAGGTCCTTGGAAAGTGTATAAGCTATGGTGTATCCCTCAACCTGAAGAAATGTGTGTTCAAGGTTTTATAGGAAAATCCCCTAGGTCATATAATATCAGAAAGAGGGATTTCAATCAACCCTGATAGAGTGGAATCCATCCTAAAACTCACCATGTTGGGCAGCAAAAAGGAAATGAGGTCTTTCTTCAAAAAGATAAACTTCGTAAGGAAGTTCATAACTGGGTTCACATAAATTGTTAAACCCCTCAATTAGATGATGAAAAAAGATGCAAATATTGAATGGAGTAATGAGGCTAAGGCTACCTTCTCACAAATAAAATAGTGTATCTCAGAGACACCTATCTTAACTAGTCCTGAATATTTAATATCTTTTTACATTTATTCTTTCACATCTGATCATTCATGTGCTGTTGTTTTAACACAATGGAAAGGAAAAGGGGATGACCGACTGATAGCGTTTATGAGTTCTCCCTTCAAGAATTTTGAGATCAGATACTCGCCATTGGAGAAGTAGGCTTTCACACTAGTAAGAGTGGTTAAGAAGTTTTGACATTAAATTCTATGTATTTAGATCACAACCATAGTTCCCGACCCTGTAGTGAAGTCCCTTTTAATGCAGAGCAAGCTAGGAGAAAGAAGGGGGAAATGGATAAAAATTATGTAGGAGTTTAACCTTGAAATCCACCCGATGAAGCTGGTCTGAGGACAAGGCCTGTCCAAAGCCATGGAAGACGTGGATCCCAAAATCACATGTCAGCAGTACATAGTACAATCATTCACAAGCGACCCATGGTATGATAATTTGTTCTTCTTGCTATTTAACAATAAGTGTCATGATGGGATGAATACCACTCAAAGAAGAAAACTAAGACTAAAGAGTGCTCACTATATGGTCAAAGGAGGAGACTTGTACACAAATAATTTTGAAGGCATTTATTTACGTTACCTAGATCAACAACAGGCAAAATAGGCCATATCCGAGTTTCATGGCAGGCATGGTATTGGTCATGGTTCAGCCGATGCCATGGCACGCCAAATTTTGAGATTAGGCTATTATTGGCCTCATGTTTTCTAATATGATCACCAACACATTAGGACATGTAATACATGTCAAACTTTGGCATCTAGATAGCATAATCTGGTGATGCCTTTGCAACCCTATACGAGGTAAGATTGTTTGCCCAATAGGCATTAGACTTTGTCGGGGCAACTAATTCAAATTATTTTGCAAGTAACAAATTTATTTTGATTGTGATGAATTATTGCACATGTTGGATTGAAGCTCAACCTTGTAAGAACAATAACACTGATGTCGTTATCCAATTCCTCAATGAATATGTCGTTACCAGGTTTGGAGTATCGTTTTCTCTGGTATGTGATAACAACCTCACCTTTTCTTTTGTGCAATTTATTCAATGGGTGTATGAACATAAAATTATTTTGAAGTATTCATCTAATTAATATCTATAGGGAAATGGGGTAGAAAAGTCTACCAATAAGAATTTATTGGAGGTAATTAAGAAGTTGCTAGAAAGTAATCCTAGAGATTGACACATAGTTGAAATTTTCCTTATAGGCAGATAGGACTAGAATCAAAGCTACCTTAGGAAACTCACTGTTTAAGTTAGTCTATGGCCAAGATCTAGTCTTCCCTATCCATCTGTAGATACCCGTTATGTAGTTTATGCAAGATTTCTATTCTAAAGATGATAGGATAGAGATCCAACTAGCTAATTTGCTCAATCTAGAAGAACAAAGGGATTCCTCTTTGCAAAATTTTTCCAAGCATCAGGCTATATAGTCAAACACTAGTTTGACAAGAGAGACAAAATTAAGGCCTTTAGAATATCAGACCTTGTGCTGCTATGGGAAAAAGTTAGGGAGAGGAAGGGTGATCACCAAAATTTTGATAGATTTTGGTTGGGTCCATATCAGATCACTAAGATCCTTGGTGAGAATCATTTCTGCCTTAGCACTTTAATGGGAGAACCTAACCCATTACCCATCAATGGGCAGTTTCTCAAACATTATTTTGGCCCATGAAGGCCTAATCATCCATCCATTGTACATATTTAGTTTAGTTGTTTTCTTTATTTTTTTGGTTTGTTTGTTTGTTCGTGTGTTTTCTTTTCTTTTGCTATTGTTTGTTTTGTTATTTTCTTTTTGTTTTGAGGGAATTTCATTTTCTTCATTTTAGAATAATGGGTAGTTGTTCAAAGTAAACTAAGGGTACTATGACCGAGAAATTGATTTAGGTATATTCAGGTATGTTTGTCGAGCTCATTCGTTTCGAAACTTATGTTTTATGCCCATTTTAATGACAGTTTGAAAGGTTAATAACAAATAGGTATATTTTAAGTGATCTCATAGACCACTACTAAATCTGTCACATTTTAGATAGGATCATTTATTTCCACAAGGCCCTATCTATCTGAGGGTGATTTTATTCATGAGTCAAGTGAAAAATCCGAGTCTTAACACTATCATGAGGTTCACTATAGTTCTCAACCTCATTTTTTGATTCTTACATTTGAAGTATTGAGTGAAAAGATAAGAAAATAATTGCTTCAAGTAAAATATGGAAAGAAAAGAAAAGAGAAGTATAAATTACATTAATCTCAATATTATAAGGGTTATTCAAGTATCTCTATCGGGGCTATGGACGCTTGGATGGCAGTAGAGCAATACTTTGAGAGAACTAGAAGTAAGTCCTTTGGGGCTACAAACGCCTAGCTGGCAGCAGAGCAATGCCCAGGATATCATTGCATGATAGCTAAAGGGACTCACTTCACGTAGCTTGAATCTTGATACAATTGTTTCAAGGATAGGTAAAGTCCTTAAGGAGAGGATGCATCATACACGCACACACTTAGATTTGAATTTGTTGTTTTTGATGCACGTTTTGAGATTCCAGCTCAACCTTATTTGTTGTGACTGATCCTACTCAAGTTAAAGGTTCATAAACCAAAGGTTCTGGGTAACTGAATTCTTCAGTATCTTGAAAATGGGTAAACCATTTTCCTAGGAAAGTCGCCAATTGTTATGCCTTGCATAACCACCCATTTTTTTTTGGGTTGAAATGGGTCCCCCTTTGTTGTTTTTGTCTTTGGTGTTCTTGTTTGGGATTTTGCTTATGATTATGATTATTTTTATTTCGATCTCAACTTTTGCTTTTCTTCCTTGTGCATTTTTGCTTGTGTTGGAATCAGACATCAGACCAAAACCAAAACCGATAACTTTTTCAAAGTTCTAGTTCCCGTTTTCATCCCGATCTCGATTTCCAACTCCTTTATGTGTTTTAAAATTGGACATTGGACCGAAATCAAAACTAAGAAAATTTTCAAAGTTCTAGTTCTGTGTTTTGTCCCAATTCTAATTCCCGTGTTTGCCTTTGTTTATCAGGATTTGGATTTCAGAATTTTGTTGGAACTTTGTACTCACTAAAGGTTTGATGTCGTGTCTTGTCATGATCCTAACTCCCACCTAATTTTTGGGAATAGGATGCCATTTAATTTCATTCTAAACATATTTCATGTATCTCCTAAGTCCTTGGAATGTGTTGCACAACACTAGGACTATGAAGAGATTAATTTGGAATGAAATAAATATTTAATTTAATATTTGTAGTTACTCCTAAATAATAGGATCATGTGGGGACGCCTTGGGAGAGCTCCTACAAAATAGGAGCACATGGGCCCCTGCATGGGAGGTAGGATCCACCTTGGTTCAGTTAACTGGTTGGTGAATTGAGTACACTTCAGAAATGCATCCTAGGTTCCTACAAAATAAGGATTTTGATTTATGCATGTTGAGTTCCTATAAAATAGGGATTGATGTTTATGAGGTTTGATTTAGTTTAGTTTAGTTCAATTATGTTTCAGTTATCTTCAGTTGCATGTTAGTTAACTTCAGTGAATTGAGTTGCATGGACAGATAACAAGTGGACACATTCAATTAACAGATGGAGGACCATTCATGCATATTGTTTTGCATGAATCGGTGACATATGTGTTTTAGTTAACAAATATTAACTTGGGCCCACCTTGGGTGCCCAAGTTAGCATCTTTGAGTTACAACTATTGCATGGAAAATATATTAATAATGATTAGTTAAGTGGGACCCAGTTTGGGTGCCTACTTTGAGGATGAGCTTGAATGAGATTTTTTTGACAACTATGAGGTTAACACTTCAATGGTGGGCACCAACTTTGAGGGAGACTCTTGTTTGACTTGTGCATGCATATGAGAACTCAACTTGACAACCCTAGGTGTGGATTTTATCAAGATTCTTTGTGATTATATATTTGATAACTCTTATGAGTTTGTAAGCAAGAATAGTGTCTATTATTGCAGCAATTTTATGAGAGAGTTTTGTGAGAAAAAATTGTAGGTTGTGAAGAAGATTTTTTGAAGAACAAAGGAAGCATATCAAGGAGAATTGAATCAATGTTTTTGTAATCTAATTCAAGGTTAAATAATACAAGCAAGACCAATTTTGGTGGAGTTTTTTCTTGAAAGGGTTTCTCCACATACATGCTGTGTCCTTTCTATTCTATCTTATATTTCTTCTGCAATATTTTGTCTACTTTCTACAACATTAAAATTGATCTAATTCAAGATTAATCATACACAAGAGATTGTGAAAAAGAATAATAAAATTGAATCTACAGTTACATAGGATTTACAAATTTTAAGCTACATTTTTTTACTATAGTTTTACCTTCATTTTCAACACTACTTTCATTCTCACGTTGGCACATTTATGAATTTTTCCCCAATATCGAGGCCTGACCTACCCACATTTATGGAAACTTGTACGCACGTGCGAGCAAGTTTTTATTCCCACTTCTCCTTGGATTTCATTCATTTTATCTTGTATAGTTTGACGAAACAAACCAAAGTGGCGCATAGAGTTAGGGTTTGAGGTAGTGCTTGGATCTCTCGCCATGCTTCCATATTTTTTCTTGGATTTGGAGGTAGGTGTTTTTTCCTATGTTTTCTTTTTCTTTTTGGTTTTCCTGTGATTTTTTTGGTTTTTGTTTCACATTTGTGGTTTCTTGATTCTTTTCTTGCTTGTTTCTTTCTTGTTCTTTCTGGTTTGTTTATGTTTTTCTTGGCACCCTTTGGTATGTTTTTCTTTGTTCTTGAACCCTTTGGTTGATTTATCCTTGTTTTGTTTTGGGTTTTGTGGATTTTTGTTTTTGTCATGTTTTGTTCTTATTTCATGCACAAAATTTCATGTCTCACCATGCCCTACTTTACCTAGGGTTTTCTATACTACCTGGTTGAATTTATGTTAAAATTGATAAATTTTAAAATCTGGACCGTTATGAATCATAATCCAATCCCGAAGGCATGTTTAGAAACTTTGTTATATTTATTTCGATGCATTTATATCTTTTGATTTCCTTGACCCCGATTCCTACCATTCTATCAGAATCAGGATTTAGAACTGCGCGGTTTAAACCATCGTGTGGGTCTAGGTCTTGGTTTTTCCCGATTCTGATTTCTGATGTTTCATCAGGATTAGAGTTTAGGTTGTGACTTCAAAATGTTGAAAGGTTTTGGCAATGTATCAACCTATGTTCAGATTCCAATCATCACATTACTATTGGGATCCGATTTCGAATGAGCACCAAACCCTTGACATAGCTTTAGTTTCCACCATTTAGTGCCATCCTAATTCTGAATTCCAACATAATGTCAGGATCATAACTCATACTTGATCTATCCCTGCTTGTTTTCCAAAGGTCCAATATTAAACCATTTCCCGATTTCGACTCCCGAACTATGGTCAGGATCGAAACTTGGGACGTTACTCAAATGTATACATTCTTTTGGGACTGGTTCCAATTCATATCTTGATTCCAAATTTTGATGTTACATCGAGATTGAAACTCAAAGAGAACACATTACCGAATCTGTTTGTTAAGTGTCATTGCTTAGTAGAAACCCGATCTCGAGTTTCAAACACATTATGGGATCAGACCACATAATGAAACTAAACCCTGTTCATCACTATTGGTGTAGGTACTGAACCAGAACTCGATCCTAACTTCTGATATAGTTCACTGTTGTGCTTAAAATTAATAGGTTGTTGGTTCTATCTCGAACCTGAAACCTGAAAATGCTGAGTTACCTTGTAAAATGGAATTTTTTATGGAATGAATGGGGCTTTAATATGAATGCTTGTGCTAATTTTTCCTTCACATGTATTTTCTTTGTCTCATAATGGTCAATATTGCAGGTGATTAACAAATGTTTGATTTAGAGGAAGAAGTTCCCGGTGAAGGAACATCAAAAGGAGCAAGGCGTACAAGGCTAAAATTGGAATAGGTTCATGTCACAATGGAGTACAAGTTTAAGGGGACACTAGTACCATCCGAGTTTGGTTATGATGTCATGAAGATCACTGATACACCTGTAGGACATATTGATTTGATGTAGTTTGATGATGACACATTTTCAGTGGAGGCTTCCCCAAGGGTAAAGAGAATTGCAGACTCTTGGTTGGCTCATGTAGCTACATTTCCTATTGCTATGCAATGTCCAGAGTTCATTTTAACTACTTCACAAATTTATAATCCAACACAGAGGCAGTGCATTGATTCAAAAGGAAACATGGTCATTGATTTAACCCCAATAATGATTAGACTAGTTTTTGATCCTCCTCCTCATGCTAACCCCAAGATTATGTTTGGAGTTGATGCACTTGAATACTGGGAAACAAATGAGGAAGGGAACAAAATAGTCATTAACAAAAGGTGGGTGAAAATAGAAAAGAAATCAGTAAAGAAGATGCCACCCAAGCCTAAAAGGTCTAATTTCTCTGAAGACATCGGTGATATGATTACATTATTGACAAGAGTATTTGGAAAGGAAAACTCTCATATCTTTGAGCATTGGATGTTTCCATTTATTCAACGTATTCTAGATGGGAAACAATATTTGGATTGGGGGAAAATAATTTCAGATAACATCCATGATCAACTATTGAAAGAAATGGAAACCAAGACATTCTACATGTCTTCATATGTGATCTATTATGCTGCAAGAATGGGATAGTTTTTGGGGTTAACTGTTGTGGGATCAATGGATGATGGTCCAAATTAGAAGAAAGTATGGGAGCACTATGACCAGCAGGAGTTGAAAGCAACAAAAAAACACTTTAAAAGGGCCAATCATGCATTTTTATATGTTATTATTAATCAACTCATAGGTGATGTTGGTTTTAGAATGTCCCATGAGAAAATGAGGTTTATTGAAGAATGGGGATATTGGTTTATCCAATACCCCAATTCCACTTATTTCAGACTACTTGGGTTTGACAAACACCCTTTTAAATTACCAAGGTGCTATGGTGATAGATGGGTCTTAATGGAATTTTCTAGTTAAGTAGCCGAGGTGAATGCTAAGTTTTCTGTATAGCAAAGGCTAGATACCACTCATTCCCAATGAAATTGGGGTTTTATTATTGTTCCTCTTCGATAGCAACTACGAAAGAAACAAAGGAGTTTCAATCCATGAATTTAAAACATCATACTTTTAGGAAATATTTTGATCCTAAGAGCAAGATGTATGGTATATATGCTTCACAATTTCCCCATCATCGACCACTTCTTGAAGAATTTTGGGCTAACTTGCAAGATCAGTTTGAAGTGAGGAAAAGGGAATATGAGAGATTAACCATTACCAAAATGAAGGACTTCGAAGTTAAAGGGGACATACTAGAAGTCACTACTGATGATGGGATCACTCTTGATCCCCATTATGAAATGGATAAAGTGGCCACCAAGGATTTGGATCTAATCAATTGGATGGAGAAGCAGGAGACCAATATTTGTAAGAAGTTAGGTAGTAGTTGATAGAAGCCTGAAATGGCTTAGTGTTTGTATCAAACAATAGAGAGTTAAGGATGCAAGGAAGAAGGATTCTAGAAGTGAGCCTACTTCCTCCATTGAGATGAGGGAGTACAAGAGGTTAAAGAAAACTGTTGCAGCTACAAAGGAAGCCATGAAGGAACCTGCTCAAGTAGAAGAAGAAGTATCGATGAAGGAAGTCACCAAAGCCTTGGAAAAAGCTAAGGTTACTTATCAAGAGGATATTGTAGGGGTTATTTTAGGTCTTTGTGCTATAAACATATCTGTTGTGTACCCAGGAGAAGAAACTATTGAAGAAGGCCCTTCTACTATGCCTATGAAAACTAAGGATACTCCTCCAACTGCACCATCAACTTCAATAGAAATAGCTGGTAAAGAAGATAGGAATCTTATGATTAATGTGACATATTCACCCACACCTTCGAATTATGAGGAAACTCCACTTCGAGAAGAAAAGGCAGAATGAGAAGAATATCTTAAGAGGGTTGAGAAGGAAGTTGGAGAGGAAGGCATCGGGTTTGAGGAAGGAAGTCTCTAGGGTGAAACTGTAAGTAATGATGTTTTGATAGAAGAAGAGTAGAAGAAAATACTAGAAGTAGCTTGGAAACAAGCTGCTAAAGATTTAGCTGAAGAAAAAAGAACAAAGGAAGAAATATGAAGAGCTAGCTCGAGTAAAGGAGGCTGCAAAAGCCCAGAAGGCATCTGAGGAAGAGGCTCATGCACGAGAGTTGGAACAACAAGAGAAATCTGAGCGAGAAAAGGAAGCAGAAGAGGAACTTTGTGTATTGGAGTTGGAGCAACAGAGGTTAAGGGATGAAGAAGAGGCTGCACACAAGGAAGAAGAGATGAAAATGATAGAGGAAATTAAGGCTTAGAATGAAATAATGAAATAGGAGAGATTGCAAAGAGAACAGGAAGAGAAGGATAAGATTTATTCTGAGTAGACAATAGAGATACTTTCTTCTAAACCTCCTTCATCCACACCTCCTTGTGCTCAATAGGTGACAACTCAACCAATTGCTCCCACTTGGCTTAAATTAAACTTAGAGAAGAGACAAAAAGTCCAAGCTCAGCCAGTCACGTGCGATGAAATGGTAAAGGAAGTGGACAAGGTGAAGCCAAAGAAGAAGCCTCATGCTATTCACTCTACAAGGCTCATTGATGATGGAGACTTGGTAGCATAAATTTCTACCCCAGTAGCCGATAAAGATGATAGATAGCTACAAGCTAAAAATTATCAAGTAAGCACTGTCAATTTGGGCAAGCATAAGAGAAATCGACAGATAAATCTTATTGATATCATGGCTACTACTAACAAGTCTAGGTTGATCAAAGATAAGCAAGCTAAGGATGAGCTTAAGGCTCAGATTGGGCAGATGAAAGGTTTTCTAAAGGAATTGATTACATCCACTCCTAAACAACCAACATCATCAGAAATTACTATTTTAATGAGCCACAAACAGGTGGATGATCTAACTAAAATGAAAAGGAAATCCCAAATGATGGAAAAATGGATTGACCTCCTAAAAAAGGATATAGAGGAACTTTTCACTACTGGTTCGTAGAGTTATAAAGAGGTAGGTGATCTAATTAGGTCCATGGGAGATTACATTAAGATGTTAGGATCTAAGGAGGATAAATATGCAAGGGATATGAAGAAATTGAGAATATTGAAAAGGGTGCCTAGGGTAGATGTTGTGAATGGTGAATCTATACCTATACAAACACAAGAAAACAAAGATATAATTAGATCCTTATGCAAGTTAGATCAATATTCCCCATGAAATTAGTTTGAAACATGAAAATAGGAAATAAAATGAAGAACACAACAATAAAAGCTATCAAATCCTATTCTAATGAGGAAACTCTCAATCCCATGGGGGAATTGGTGCCATTTTGATGTGAAAAATGGCCCTTTCCCAATTCCTTGCAAGCTTGATGATCAATAGTGATGACTTGATGCTCGTTGATGAAATTTTTTCATAACCTAACTATGAAAACATGAAAATGGATGAAAATAGATAGCAATTGCTCAAAAACTTGAAGATAATGATGTTGCATGAAGTTGTGTCTCCAAAATTCAAATGAGAGCCTTCTATAAATAGGAGAGAATGATGGAGGAAGAATAAAAATGGATGAATGTGGGACAAAAAACCCACCAATAGGAGAAGGTCACTTGTCCACATGTGATTGGAGGAGGAATGAACATATTTTGATGAATGTACAAATAAATGAAGTTAGGTGGAATTTGAAATTTGTGAAATGAAAAGTTGGAGGGAGAGAAGAATGGAGTAAATGCCACTTGGATCAAGGCAAAGGACATGTAAGAGGTCTTTAATACCTTGTTGGATGTACTCATCTTTTTGGAGGGATTTTTTGAATTTGAGGAATATTCCCTTATTGATGCCAAGTTGAGAGAAAATGGAGGAATTAATAAATCAATTAAATTGATTTATTGTGCAAGTTGTAAAATCTAGAGGATTTGATGGATTAAGATTAGGATTAATCAGTATTTGATTAAATTAGATGAAGCTTAGCTGATTTGACAATTTTGACTTAGATTTTTGATTTAAATAAATCAAAGTTGAGAGGAATAATGGATTTAGATTTTAATTAAACAAAGATTGATTTATTTAATTAAAGAGGGTGATGTTAGATTAAATCAAATAAAGATTAGTTTATTTAATTTAAAAGAGGTGACCTTAGAGAGTGATTAAATAAAGTAAATTATTTAATCACAAGAGGAGATTAATTAAATAAAATGTTTTATTTAATTAATAGAGGCGAATGACTTAATTAGATAAATTTGATTTATTTAATAAAGAGGAAATATGATGAGTTTAATCAAATAAAGATTACTCAATTAAATTGATTAGTAAAGGGGGTGATTCAGGATGAACTGGTGTTAGTAAGATCAGGATTAGGTGTGTAGGATCAAACTGTATATTTTCCGTGTCTATAGATGTAATTGAATATGCTATTCTGGAGGATCAAGATTTTGGTTATCTTGAAAAATGTACGAATATACTAATTTTCAAAATAGAAGTCCCCATGGAACATAAAATAATACTTCAATAGGTTCAACAAGATTTGTTTGACGAAAGAAAGGTTGCTAAAGGGATTATTGCTGAGTTGATTGGGAAATAGGTTTCACCAAGTGTTAGTTTGATGCCCTTACAAGAAATGAAGGATCAATGGCATAATAGATTGGAGATGATTAAGAAAGGAGATGATGATGAAGGGATTCTTTTGGACAAGCTGATGGACATTGGATTTTATGTACGAGATGCTACCCAAAATTTTCCCCAACTGTAGGATATATATACATCCACCACCAAAGAGTACGAAAGAGCTATGTTCAGGGTGGAATGGGTGGATGCACTTGAAGATGAAACTATAAAATAGATTTTTAATAATATGGATAGTTATTTCAAACAAAAGGCATCTAAAGCAACTAAAAGTAGTTAAGTGGCAAGGGAATATTTCATTTTTTGAAAAGTAGTAAAGTTAGAAATGTCAACCATTTCCAGATGCCCTATGGATAGTGATACCTCCTGATTAGTTTTTAAAAAACCGATAGCTACAGATTAATTTTGATGGACTAGAGATTGGGTGTAGTGATCAGTAGTGGAAAAACCAAGAACTCCCAGTTAGATTTTGTATCAAATTGGAATAAAGGCATACCTTTCAACTATAACAATTTCAAAAGAGACAAGAATCAGACTTAATTGGGGGCATCCCTATAATTGTGGATTTGGGTCTCAAATTCATAGATCATGATTTTGATAGAAGAAATTAATGTTAATTATTTCTATAAGTAAAAAAATTCTCCTAATTGTAAAGATCGGCTTATTGAAGTCAAATTGGCTACTGAAAAGACTAGATGTAGTTTTATTTTATAGCTTTATGCAAGACACTTGAACAATTTTACAACTTTTAATGCAAGTAGTTTATTTTCAAAAGTTGGTTAGTTTAACCGTAATGATGATAGATAATGGTTTTCCGTATGCCGGTGGATTTTTATGTGCATAAATGTGTCTTAGTTGATGAAAATCAATAGAAGGTTTCAAGTTTAAAACCATCTATTGTGTTATCTATGAATGATGTTTCTTGTTGTTTATTGATCTGATAATTTTGGTGATGAACTTATGGTGTTTTATTATTGAAAAGTTAAAAAAAAAGGTGATGATGAATGGTTGCATGTTTTAAATCTTCACTATGAATGAATGTGATGGTACGAATTGTTTCATGAATTGTGTTGTTCTATAGTTTTAGTTAATTGGAAAAATGATCATTACAAGAATTACATGTCTAAACTTAAAGAAATTTATGTTCACATTTGTTGTTCTAAATCTCCTATCTTTTCTGTTTATTTGAAACCCCCCATGTTAAATTACGTTGAACTACCTAGTTTATATCCATTTACCAACAAAGGCCCCTTGAAAATTATGGTTGCATGGACCACTAAATGATGACAACAAAGTTGAGAACCAACTATAAAGACCTTGAAAGATAGGTGGTTTTAGATCATTTTTTTTTTCAAGAGAAATAGAGTAGAAATATTTTTTTTAGCATTGTGTTACTTTTGACCATCAACAGGTTGAATAGGTCAAACAATAGCGTTGCTATATAGTGAAACTTTTGTTTCAGTCATCGGTGATTTTTTCAGAGTAGCGATGTTATTGTAGATAGTGTCGCTATTGCTAGGACAGGTTCAACATTGCTATTGGAATATCGACGTGCTTTTGTAGAGGGCGTTGTAATAGGTTTTATGGTTTTGCGATGCTTTTGAAATGACATCATGCTTTTGTAGGTAGCATTGCTATTTCTGTTTTGGTATAGTGACGCCTTTGAAATGCCACCAAAATTTTGCAAATAGCAGCACTATTGATATTTTCGTATAGTGGTGCACACACAATACCACTATGCTTTTGCAAGTAGTGGCATTTTTACAAATTTGGGTTCTAGACTTGGAAATTTTATAAGTTTCTTGGAAATTTTGATGCGATGCACTTCATTTGTGTAGGAGTTTATTCATCTGATCTAGTCGAGGGAGTGCAGATCTAGCATTTTATCTTACATTCGTGATTTTAGTGACCAGGAAAAATGCTTTCTTGGAGCAATCGGGCTAGGATTCATGGCACATATGCCCGAGATCAAGACACGCCTAGCCATGATGTCAACACTTATTGAGCAATGGCATAGTGAGACTTCATCTTTCTACCTGCCTACTGGAGAGGTGACTATTACTTTAGAGGATGCCTGGTGCATCCCGTGAGTGTTGATTCATGGTGAGTGAGTCATCTACGATGTGGATTCTGGTATGGCTACTTGCTACTTGCTACAAGGTGCTTGGCATAGATACCCTCTAGGTAGAGAGTGCCTAGATAGACTTACATGATTATCGAGGAAAGTCACTCATGTTCACTTTGATTATCAAAGCTTTAATTTTTAGAGTGCTTGTGCTTGACAGTCAGGGTTGAGGTTTCAACATTAGTTGGGGACTTTCCTCATCATAGATGGTATCCGATATGCATCAAGTGGTCTATATGTGAGGGTGAAGTATATGAGCTAGGGTCACATTACTACACATCTAGGCTTGGGAGCACATTGTCATGCTTAGAATGACCATTACCTTAGTAGAAATTGACATTGATGATCCTATAATATATTGATATAGATCCATGACTACACTCCATCATACAGGGCCATTAGGAATATTGTACTGGAGATAGGTTATTGATGTCATGATATTGTTTTGATGGAGACCATGGTTGTAGGCACCACCATGGTATGATGATCATGAGCAATTATTCTATGTGATAGGCCAAAAATGGGGTAGAGAATAAAAAAGATTTCAGCTTGGTCCAAGTGTCAATCTGGGGATTGTAAGCTTGTGAGAGGTGTTGTGGCTATATACCTAAGGGAGGAAATCAAAAAATTAAGTGGGGATGGATGAAAATAGAACACACAAGAATGACCTAAATGCAAATATGATTTGACTTTCCTATTCTATCTTTCTGACGAAAGTACAATAGGAGCTGTGGTAGAAATTGTTAACAATCTACATAGTAACAACAACAATTCCCTATGTAAATTCTAGATCATAGATTCGCAATTTAAATTATTTTGGTAAATGAATGAGAACTTGAAAAAATAAATAATTTAACCATCTAACTCAATAATAAATAATGCTTAATCATATTGCAATGGTAATAACGTAACAACAAACACACTTGGCCAATAATTCTAAATAAAACTTTATGTTATGAAAAATCAAACACGCATTACTGAAATAATAAATTGCAGAAATCACTAGCATTCTGAGCAGTGGGCCCTACCTCTTCAAACCACCAAATGATGAAATAAAAAGCACTGCTCTTACATGGTTTTGATCATGCAAAGTATTGTTTTATTTATCAAGGATTCAATACAAAAGTCTTTTCCTTCCTTTACACTATGCACATATATATATATACACACACACACACATTGTTTGATAAAAACTAAATACATAAAATATTACGTGTTTTGGCTTGTGGCCAACAAACTAAAAGAGTTATTATCTTACATAACAGCTGGGTTACTACCCACAGATAAAAATGTGCTGGTTATAACAACATATGAAAATAGAAGACATGAATTTAGATTTGCAATTTTTTCTCCAGTGATTTAACAACAAATCTCTAGCATGACACATGTGGAAACTTGGTTTGCTTTATTTTTATGGCCATGAATTAAAAATTGTCTTATTATAATAGCAAATAAAAATAGGAAATGTATGACTTAGTTATTCTCTTCCATACAACTAGAAAGCATAAATATTATAATAGATTCTGCTCCTTGAAATGAATCCAAGTGGATGTAGGATTCAGGTAAAAAGACCAACAAAATTATTTCCCAAACAAATGTGACAACAAAAAATATGCATCCAACCAAAAAGTGATAAGAAGATTTTCCGCATATATAGTGACAAGAAGATCTTCATTATTCTTCTTATTCAATTAGCATAGGCTAAAATAGCAATGCTTACTAGTAGAGACAATAAATAAATAATTTTTATATTTTTATCTTAAAACTATATTAATTATCACTTACATACATTTAATCATATGCAACATAAAGGTGATAAAATGACATGATATGGAATGAAAATGGAATGTGGGAATGGGTATGAAGGCTTATGAAAATAGGCTAAAATATGCCATAAAATGGGACATAATTTGCCCTCATCATTACGCTCGGCAGACCAAATACATGCAAGGTCGAGAGAATCAAATGATAGAAAGGCACCTTCCAGATCAGGTTGCTCAATAATTTGGGGAGTTCTAGGATGTCATCCCCCATGAGTACAAATCTGTGTTCGCACATATGACTTGAGAGACTGATTGGGGGCCACAGATTCCACCTTAGGTGGCTATCAACAACTTCAGATAGCTTGTGCCCCAACCATGGGTATATGTCGATGGGCCCTATGATTTCAGTACTACATTTGCCTATGATACATGGTTTGCACAACATGCCCCAATGAGACTAACAGATTTGGCTGATGGACAGGTGCTCGATAAGGAGAGAGGACATGGATCAGGTAGAGGACCGGGTAGAGGACATCAAAAACCTCCCCACGATGGACAACAATTGGGGTATGATGGACAGTAGCCAAGGCATGATGGTTAGCAACCAGGGCATGATAGTAAAGATCCATTGGTACCTTCCTTGAGACCACCATCACCACCACACTAGAAACAACAACATCAGGCATAGTGTCCCGATCCATGGGATGCCTAGATTTAGGAACTCACTACACAGATGGATCAGTTATTACAAAAAATACAAGAATTGATAAGGGAGTAGGATGCAACCTGAACAAAGGTTCAGAGGGTCATCAAAGAGTGTGACTAGGAGCGACAACAAAGGCAGTAGGTGGTTCTATAGTTGGCTCAAGAGATAGGGTGTCGGGTGTAGCTAAAGGCCACTACACAGTTTTAGGACCAGGAAGGTCAAGGTAGCATACCTGCACCACTCTACAAAGAGGTCATAGCTGAGGCCTCTTACTAAAAGACTTTGTACCATCAAGATGTCCCCAGAGAGTGAAGACAACCCAATTACTCTTAGAGGAGCAGAGTTGCACTAAGTGGCTCGACAAGTCCTTCAATTAGGCAGCCCTCAAGGAGCGGCCACTGAAAGCTATCGGTTAGTCATCAAGACTAGTCTCATCACGAGGATCGATAGAGCTGAGGCTAGCCTCACATTTTGTACACTTTTTGATGTACAACCCTGATATGTTACATGTATATAAATTCATCATTTTATTTTTATAGCCTCTTGTATATCCATTTTTTTGATGCATTTACACATTGATTCTGATTTTTGTATCATGAAAGTCATATTTTGAGATATATATGAGATGGCCTGATTCAATTATGATATGGTGTTCTATCATTTGGTGTGATGTTTCATTTTATTTCATTCTTTATGATCATGTATGGATGCACATGCTATGGATGGATGTAGATTCTTATTTGATGGATGCGTTCCTTTATTTATGCATATGATGTGATGTGATGTGATGTATGATCTATGATTTAATGCTATGTGATATGTAATGTACAATTTATGATTATGAATGCAATGCGATGGACAATTTACTTTTCTTTTTTAGTATTTTTGTATATGACATGCTATGAGATGGATGCATTTCTCTTTTGTGTATTTCCCATGTGATGATGATATGCGATGATTATGATTTTGATTATGCAGGATGCATGTATGCTAATGGTTTGTGGATGCAGGATGGATGCTTTATTATTTTTGATGACCGTCATGATACCGGGTTAGCATGGAAATAAGATAAAATAATAAGATGAATGGATTAACCATTGATTTCAAGATTGATTCAGAAGTCCAACAAGTCTATAATTATTTGACTTTATTAGATATGGTGATGATATTGATGACTTTTTTGTTTCAAGGATTGGGATACTTCATCATTTTATTCCTTATTTTGATATAACACATAGACATGATGCATCAAGGTATTGATAACCAGGATGGCGTTGTATCTAATACGATGGAATTTGACTTTGTAAACAAATAAGATAATCCTTCCTCAAACCTTGACATACAAAAACCTCATTGGAATGCAGTTTAGAAGTTTAGAAGTTTAGAATATTTTGGACCAAAGCATACACAATAATCAATGTAATCTATTCAAAACAACCTCCCTACACACAACAAAGCAAGTATTCACCAAGGTTATTTTACTAGAACATCCCATAGGTACAACAAATGAAAGATAATGATTGATGCCCCATTACTTTCTCTCTAAACCATTTTGATAGAATTCATTGAGAGGTCCTCGAAATGGGTCAATAAGATAAATCATAAGAAAAGATTAAAAAAAATAGTCAATGTTATTTATATCTCCTGCCAAAGTAACATAGCTAAGGTGATTTATGATGATGACGTCTATCATAGGAAGGATGCATCCTAGGACATGTTTATAAGATGTTTTGACTAAGACTAATTGTTTGATAGGCCATTGATACAAACATTACCAACTTTTTTACTCAGGATCTAGACTTTAAATTTTCACATTTAGGTTCAAACTTCTCAAATTGCCACACTTGTTTCCACTTGTTTTACCAAAGGTTGTTGATGATGATCAGTTTATTATGGATGAAATTTTATTGTGAGGGAAGCAAAATGGGATGGGTGGTTTTGGAATCTTTGGAATATTTCAATTTTTTTGACATTTTTCAATGTTTTTGATATTTTTTGGTATATGTGAATGTTTAAGTTTTTTCAGTTATCTAAGGCTTTTTAGGATCTTTTGTATGTTCTCCAATGTTTTGGGTTTTCAATTTTTCAAATGTTTTTTGTGTTTGGATCAAAACCTAAGAGAGATTGACATAAGATCCCAGGGGCTTATCAAAGATTATCCTTGCCTACGTTATACACACAAAGACCTCGTAGTTCGATTGAATCTGACCAGTAACCGTTTATTGATGAGATATGAACATGGATGGATTGCTAGTTTATTGTGATGAACTCCTAAAGACTGACCTAATGCCTCGGGGGTGCATCAATGATGGACTTGCCTACATTCAAGCTCAGAGACAATGTAGTTTGACAAACATGTTTTTTATTTTTTGATGTTTTTGACCCGTTTAGGGATTTTGATGTTATTTGGATGTTTTGGATTTTTACTTTACAATTTTTTGAATGTTTTTTGATTTTTGTTATACAAGATTTTGAATGTTTTTGGATTTTTTGGATCTTGAGATAAACGATACCTAGATCACTATGTCGATGTCACATTATGAGATATAAGACATGGATCAAGAGTTATTTGAAAACAAGAGTGCAAGGACTTTCCCCCAATGTCTAGCAATGTTTCATAGTTCAATGGACAAAGCAAGATAGGTAATGTATATGTGAAGAGGTCAACAAAGTTTCCTCATGCTAGATGTAGGCTATGGTACTTCATGAGATAAAATGGTAAAGATCCTATCAAGAGCTTGCCATGAGTAGAGTTGAAGTATATGCTAAACCTTTTTCAAGATCAAGATAAATTGGAATATCTGGATAAAGCTCAATTGGATGGATGGAGGGAACATTGGATTTATCATGACAAGGATGAGATTCTTCTATTTTAAAATGATCATATAGATGCTTGATTTTACTCGTGACGCCTGTTTTCCAGGTTTTCATCATAGTACTTACCCAAAGTGCCATTGAAGTGGTTTTCACTGGAGGACGATTTTTATTTTTAATATTTTCTTGATTTTTAGAAAAAATATTCTCTCATTTTGAACCACCTGGTGGTACTAATGTAGAGGCTACTATCATAGTATGCCAATGATATCATGATTGAAGAAGATACTTTGCTAAGATATGATCACTTGAATGTAACTTCAGAGAACTCTGATCTACCTTGTGGGTACCGAAATTAACCTTATCTATGTGCACACATCATGATATAGTGCCTTTGAAATCCTTATGATGAAGAGTAGTTTCCAACACATGGTTAATGTGAGAATTGGATATCCTGAATGGAGTGTACGATGTCATGCATTGAGGAATATGAGATGGATTGGTCGATGGTTTGGAACCTTTGACTCTCCAAACTTGGGAAGATGAGCAATGATGAGTAGATGTGGCTATTTTTTGTGAAATTAGGACCAACCATTTGATATTCTTTGTTCATCGCTTGAGAAGCTTGCTTTTGTATTTGAGGACATATTTGATGGATACGTTTCCCTTTTTGAATTTTCCCCATAGTTTCTTTGACTAATGGATTATGATTGGGTCAATTTTCTTTTGTATTCTTTGGTATCCATTTGTATTTACTTTGTCCTTTTTTCTTTACTACTTCATTTTCTTTGATGATATTCTCCTTGCTTTGATATGAATCTTTATTTTTATGTTGGTCCCAATTCGTGTATGAGATAATGGGTGAGTGATGATTCATGATACAACTATTTGTAGTGTTGACAATATTTTCATCATAAGGATCCTTTGTGCCCCCTATATTGATATTTTCATTAGAAAATATTTCCCTCAACATTGTGAAGGTATTAACAAGACTTCATCCTTTTCCTTGATAATGTATCCTCTGATTGAAATAGCCATTGAATATGACTTGTCACGAACACATGATATTGCTATGGGTTCCCGCGGTTCAAGAATATTGACTATTTTCTTTGATTCAATGAAATATTTATTTGTTGATACCGCTTTAGAAGATGTTGGTGCTGATTTAGAAGATGATGATACACAATCACTATAAGAATCAATATTATCAACCTTTTCTTGCTCTTGTGTGGGAATATCAAGAGTGGAAGACTCTTGTGTTGGATGAATAACATCTATATGTCCATCAAAACAAAAAATCTTAGGGGTGATATTGGGGATATCTTTGGAGTTTATAATGGATTAGAAGATTTTCATCATCTACTGATAAAACCCTAGGGAGGTGAGCTCTTCATCTTGACTTCGGCTAGAGCAACTATTAGTAATGGATTGGAAGATTTTATACAAATCATTGCAATGATCTATGGATATAGGGGTTCTTGATCCTGATCCCCAAGAGCCTCCTCTTGACATGATCCTTGGGTGGATGATACATCATTGATAAAAGACACTTCACAACATTTTATAGGTATGGGTACAATAATGTATATTTCTTGCTCCTTTGGAATTTATTCAATATGCCCAATAATAAAGTTATATGTGGGAGAGATATCACAATTTGATACATACTTGATGCCATTACGGTATGAAATATTATTAGACACTGTTGATTGGTTTGGACTTTGTTTTAAAATAACATCTTGATATGTGTATGATTCCCCATGTTGTGATGAATAAATAACACGAATGTGTCCCACTGTGGTATCATAAATATGATTTACATTATTTGAGCTTGATACCTTTCTTGAATCTTTTGATTTTGTATGATCAGGCATAAGAGTTTTGAAAAATTTCCTCCTTGTTCAATAAGATCGTGTATTAGAGCTTGAGTCTAATTTTTTTTGTGTGTTATGAACTTTGTATCGGCGAAATTCACAAAAAATGATCTTCTCTATATCTAGGAGGTTTGACTTGTGGCTCTTGATAGTTTCTAAAATCTAGGTGTGTGATAAGATTATATTGTATCAACTTCTTCAACATATCATCCATAGGTTCCCCTAAGGGAGTCAATTATCATTTAGGAGCATTGTTTGTTCTTTGTGGTCCTCCTTAAGTGTTTGCAACATTTGATTGCTGGTTGATTGTTTGGTGGTTGTGTGTATGGTTGTTGCATGTTCATTGGTTGATTGTTTTCTTGTCTAAGAGAGCTTAGGACCACTTTTGCATCAATGACACCATCATTAGTAACGTTTTTGTTCTTAGCCCAAAATTGGGGTTTGTCATTGGAACTAGTAGATGGGCGGTTTTCCTTGTATGCTTGTGTGTTTCCTTGTGCGATAAGGACTCTTTCAATTTTAAGGGCCCTAGGGATAAGCTCTTTGTATGATGTGGCACATTGCATTTTCAATTGAAAGGATAGATCTGTGTCTACATTGGTAATGCTGATTCCTATTTGTTGTTCTTTGGGAATAGGCCATTTTCTTTTGCTAGCTCTTTGCCTCCATTTTTGTAGGAAATTCGTGAAAGATTCACCCTTGTTTTCTTTAGGGTGTAAAAATATTTCAAGCTCACGTCCATGTCTAGGTTGTAGGAAAAATGATCCACAAACCGATCATTTATGTCTTGGAAGGTTTTAATTATCGAAGGTAAATGTGAGAACCAATCTATCATTGGGCCTCCCAAACTAGGTGTGAAAAGGCACATCAAATAGGAATCATTATAAGCAACCTCCATACATATTCTGTAAAAATCTTTGATATGATCCATCAAATTTACTTGCCCTCTATATTTGTCAAATTTTGGGACTTCAAATCCAGGTGGGAAAGGTATCATTGCGATGTTTCTATCAAAGGGGTATGGACACAAGTCCCATTACATGAGCAATTTCTTGGGTTTCCCCACTTGGATGTCTCGGATTTTCTGCATGAGCGCCTTAATTTAAGATGACAAATCATCTTGAGGATTTGGTGGGGGAGCATATGTGGTATATTGTAGGATGATAGATGAGTTATAGGTGGGATTTTGATATGGGGGTGTGTTATATGGGGTGTATGGTGGATTTTGATATTGTGTGTGTAGTGGTGGAGGTGTGTATGATCCTTGTGCATTTGGGTTTAAGAATTTTTGTGGTGTGCTAGAAAATAATTTTTGGGGGGTTTTAGTACATGTAAGAGCTCAAGATATTAGCTCAACACCCAGGAACACCTGCAAAAACAATGATAATCCTTCCACAAGATGATATGCAAGAATGAGCTTGCTTGATATTAAGACCTCTCAAATGGTGAGGTATGAAATGATAAAAGTATATTACAAATGATACAATATTCCTACTTATATAGGAAAGGGTGAGATACAGGATGAATTAAGATGTTTTCATGTGTCTTGATCAAACATCATGCGACAACATGCAAACCCTAACCTACCTAGGGAATGATGACCTAATTGAGATAAGTTCTAGAAAAGACAAATAATCTTCTAGAAGGAATCTTATCTCCTAAAAACATGGAAAGGGGAATTATCCCATTATTTATGATTTATATAATAATACAACCTAAGACTAAATTATTAAATGAAGACCTAAGTTAACATATGCTAGTGTAATAAATAATTAATTACACTAACACCCCCCATAAGTGCAACTTAGGGAGGAAATGAAAAATGAAATGATTATACAGAGATGATGGGTCATGACTACATGATGGCCATTTTAGGTACCCATGTACAAGTGAAAAATGAAAATGCAACTAATCTCCCACAAATAGAGAAAAGGGGAAAACCCAGTGGGAAGAAAACCCCTCTCCAAAAAGGAGATGAAATGCAGAAAAGTGAGGAAGGATAGAGGACTCCATGATACCCCCAAGTACACCATCCTTAGATACAATAGAATCAATAGAACCCCCATAGGAGGGAAATAGAGAGAGTAAATAGCCCCCACATAACATGTGATCACCTGCAAAAATGGTAAGTGTTTGAAGACAAAACATGATCCAATATCGACAAACAACTTGTGTCCCTTTTTGAAGAAACAAAACCAAGTGCAAGTGCAGGGATGCTTCCCATTCCAAATAGGAATTGAAGGAAGGAACGATGAATATGGATGTTGATGATTTCTTTGAAATATATTCATGTGTCTCATTGCCTGATGAAGATGAAGATGCCACAATCAAATTAGGTACACACCCAATCAAGGAAGAAGGTGACAAATTAGGATGATGTGGAAATTGATGCTAAACAATATCCAAAGACCATGATGGTTTGACAATAGGTGTGCAATGAATTCCATCAAATAGGAGAGATATCCAATCAAATATGTCCTCCAAATCTGAAATGTGAGACTCCACAAACACAGATGCAATGTTTGATAGATAGGAATCCCAATCAAAAGACAATGAGATATAAATTGTAATGAAACATTGGAAATGCTCAATAAATCACCACCATGAGAATGTTCCTATTGAATAGGAATGATAGGAGCCTCAACCAATGACTCTACACAAGGAATCATTGAAGGTGAAGGTACATCAACTATCTCTGATGGAGAAGCAAGAGCATATGAAGAACCCTCTTCATCCTCATCTAAAGATTCAAAGTATTTTAAATATTCAAACTTCCACATAGTATCTGCATCATAGGGTATCCTTTTTGAAAGAGGAAGAGGCATAAGAAAATCTGAAATAGGATCGTCTAGGAATGGTTGAGTATCATGATCTCCATGTATCTCCCAGATTTTAGTCCAAAGAGTGTGAGGGAAATCACAATGATCAACACTTTTCAAAGTGGAAACATCAATATGCATTGCAATGACTCCTAAGACATGATCCCTTTTGCAATTCTAAGCAAATTTCTTATTGTCAGTACCAAGAGGGGAAACAAGATTACACAAATGTGGAAACAAATGAAGCCATCAGAGATGTGTGATGATACCATTTATCCATTGTGTATAGTTTCCCCATTTCAACATGATCAAAGTAGGATGAAATGAAAACCCCATAATGAGCTATGATATATTGTAATACCCCTCCGTTTTGCTTCTTGTTCAATTTTATTTATGCTTTGTTTGGTTGCAGCTACTTTGATATTGGACACACCTTGTTATTTGTGTTTGATCACTACTATTGAGTGACAACTATTATTGTGTCATGTGTTGATCTGATTATCGTTTCATATGCTTTAATGGGTTAATGATGTTGTAGAGTTAGCATGAGATGTTATTATGAGATTATTGATTATGATGTTAATGTCAGTCTTTGATGAGTGGATTGGTGAAGAGGATGGTTTCATATCACTCGCTTGTGAGCGCCTTGTGAATCCATGATTTCTTCTTCACGGTGTGTATTATATGTTGGATATACTGTATTATGTTGTTTACTTGGTTTCAGGTTGCAGGTACATGACATCGACTCCACCCGGTTTCACAGGTTTGAGCGTGTCAATCCAACGGTTAAGTTGAATGGGAGATAGTAGCTAGGTAACATTTGTTAGGTCTATGCCCTAGCCTTAGTGTGTTGTCAGTCCAGTTTATTGAGTCATGTTTACCTTATTTAATGTTATATGATTATGTTAGATGCATTATTATTAAATCAATGTTTAGAATAATTGCATTGGTAAAAGTAGTGATTATGTTATATTAAATTAAAATTATGCTTTGATGTTATATTTAAAGTTGATAATGAAATTTACTTTAGTTAAATTTTAATTTATTTAATTAATTAAATTTTAATCTCAAAAGCGTTGAATTTAGTTATTAAATAATTAAAATTAATTAATTAAGTTTATTGGATTAAATTAAATAAAATAAAAAGAAATTGAAAGATATTTGAAAATTACATTTTGGAAATTGAAAGAAATTGAAATTGTATTTTAAAGTCAATTCGGGTTTTCGAAAATTGAAAATGAAATTAGCACCTAATTCTCAACTTTACATGCATTATGATCTAGGGTTGTATGGCGGGGCATTACACATGGTATCAGAGCCTAGGTTTAAACACTGGGTGCTTTGGGATTATGATGTACCCATTAAGATTAGTTGCATAGGTTTTTAAGAGTACCTTGTCTAATACCCTTTTGTGTCTATGTAGGAGTATGCCTCCTAGATGTAGACGAGGGAGAGGACATGGACATGGCCAGGTAGATGATCGAGAGGAGAGTCAACATGACTCACAACCTCGTGTCATACCTATACCAAAGCAGGAGGAGCATCAAGCTTCACAGAATGGTCCAGGAGGTGGTGGTGGACAATTAGATCCTCTTAGGGTCAAAGCTGCACGTAGAGCCTTCGAGGAGGCTTTGACATTATTGGGTCCGAGACAGGAAGTACCTGGGGTTAACCTGTGGTTAGGACAATTACAACCCAGTTAGATATGTTAGCAGTGAACTATATGAGGGATTTGATACGATCGCAACCACCTTGATTTGATGGAGTAGGTACCGGTCTAGAGGCCGAAACTTGGCTGATAGGTCTTTACCGATGTTTTTCCATGCACCCATTTGATAGTAACACTAAATTGTAGTGCGCTGTTATTCACCTCCAAGGATTTGTAGCCACTTGGTGGAAACTAGAGGATCAGAAGCTCCATATAGACATGAGTACGGTGTCTTGGGAGATCTTTCTTGAGCGGTTCAGAGCCTGCTTTCTCTCGCGTCAGCGTAGGGGTGATGAGTTCCATGCCATACGATAGTTAGCCATGATGGTAGATTAGTACGAGAGGTGATTCTATGAACTTAAACAGTTCTAGGAATAGGGGATGATGAGGGAATGCTTGTGCAACATTTCATCAGGGGCTTAAATGCCCATATCAATGGTGGTGTACGGGTCTTTGAACCCAAGTCTATGGAGATAACTATGGAGAAGGCACGACTGGTGGAGGAGAACCTGACTATGGCACTGGGAGGTCATACAGGTGTTAGTATTGGCAGTGGTATAGAAGCTGGGGCTAGTGCTCGAGGGGGACAAACACAGGGAGCTGTGCCTCCTAAGAATCAGTAGGTATCAGCACGGGGCAGTCAACAATAGTCATTTCAGGGGAAACAAAAAGGTTTCCAGCAAGGACAGGGTAATAGGAACTGGAGGCGCATGAAGCGTTTGAACTATGAGCAACCCGCTTAGAGCACCCAGTCCACCTTGGAAGGTAGTGTACAATAGTCTAGTGCACCAGTAGGAGGCAGAGGTTATGGTAGAAGCACAGGTTGCTTCTCTTGTGGTCAACAGGGCCATATTGCTAGGATGTGTCCCAATAAGGGCACATCAAGATTCACATAGAGACCAGCAGCATCAGAGCCGACAGTGGGAGATGCTGGCAGAGGCCGTCATGTGTTTGCAGCGGTTGATAACCACTAGGCAGAGCACCAGGGTACCCTAGTAGAGACTTATGGTATGTTATTGGGTAACCTTGTTACTATTCTTTTTGAATCAAGAGCATCCAACTACTTCATTTCTTCATCTGTAGTGTCACATTGTAGACTGGGAGCCTTAAGGCAAGCCGATAGGTGGTAGGTAGAGTTAGCATTTGGTGCAAAGGTTGCATCGCATTCTATAGTACCTGACTGTAGGTTGGAGATTGGACCACTTCTTACTACCTTAGATCTTCGAGTTATACAATTGGGATCCTATCATGTTGTCATAGGTATGGATTGGTTAGAGGCTCACCGAGTAGTTATTGATTGTCGACGTAAGTCGATTCGGTGCATTAATGCATCGGGTGGTGAGGTGGATATTATAGGAGTTCAAAGGCTGATATCTTTGAGGATCATCTCAGCTATGCAGTTGAGGAGATGTGTTCAACAGGGATGTCAGTTGTTTGTAGTTATAGTTCAGGACTTGGGTTTAGGAGATGGAGAGGATAAGGTATCTCTTGATAGTCATCCTATTCTTCAGAAGTTTACAAATGTCTTTCCTGATGACATTTCAGGGATGCCACCGAGGAGAGATATAGATTTTAAGATTGACTTAGTACCTGGATCGAAGCCTATTTCACGAGCTCCTTACCGTATGACTACTCAGGAGCTGAAAGAGCTTCGCTTGCAGTTGGAGGAATTTCTGGAGAAGGGGTTCATTCGTCCTAGTGTTTCTCCTTGGGGAGCACATTTTATCTTTGTGAAGAAGAAGGACGGTTCACTTCGGTTGTGCATTGATTACCGATAGTTGAACAAGGTAATGATCAAGAATCGTTATCCACTTCCCAGAATTGATGACTTGTTTGACCAAGTCAAAGGTTCTACCATCTTTTTGAAGATAGACCTTAAGTTGGGATACCATCAACTCTATATTTTTGACATAGATATCCATAAGACAGCGTTTCAGACATGGTATGGTCACTACGAGTTTATTGTGGTACCATTTGGGTTGATGAATGCGCCATTTGTGTTCATGAGTTTGATGAATGGAGTATTCTGCACATACCTTGATAGGTTTGTTCTTGTGTTCCTATATGATATTTTTATATATTCCAGGATAGTAGAGGAACATGAGGAGCATTTGCAACAGGTACTTCAGTGTTTACGTGAGAATCAACTTTATGCCAACTTTTCAAAATGCAAATTTTTGAAGTCTGAGATCAAGTATCTTGGTCATGTGATCTCAGGAGAGGGATTATTTGTAGATCCTTCAAAGATCCAAGCTATTCTTGATTGGCCTGCACCCATGAATGTGGTAGAGATCCGTAGTTTTATGGGGCTTGCAGGATATTACAGGAGATTTGTTCAGGGTTTTTCTAGGATAGGTCATCCTATCACTTCTCTTCAGACGAAAGGGAAGAGGTTTGGATGGTCAGAGCGGTGTGATTCAAATTTTTAGATTCTTAAGGATAAGCTGACTAGTGCATCAATTTTAGTGATACCCGATCCCACATGAGATTTTGTGGTTTGTACAGACGCATCCTTAGAGGGCTTAGGAGCAGTCCTGATGCAAGAGGGTCGAGTTATAGCTTATGAGTCATGGAAAATTAAGGATCATGAACTGAATTATCCCACACATGATCTTGAGTTAGCAGCAGTAGTCCATGCATTGACCAGATGGAGACACTTTTTACTCGGGCACAAATTTAAGCTACGTAGTGATCACAGGAGCCTTCAGTACATTTTCACTGAATCGAACCTTAACGCTAGACAAAGGTGTTGGATGGAGTTTCTCTGTGAGTATGACTTCGAGGTGAAGTATATTCAGGGAAAAGAGAACGTTGTAGCTGATGCACTTAGTAGACGCAGGCATGAGATATCCGAGATGACTCTTATGGTAGATTTACGAAGTCAGATTCTTGCTACTCTTCCAACAGACAGTTGGTATCGGGATGTGAGAGTAGAGATTGAGGCAAGTAGACCTCTTGAGGAAAGATTAATAGGTTATTCACTTGAGTCAGATGGGTTACTTAGGCATTCAGAGCATATTTACTTTCCTTCAATAGGTGACCTTTGTTCTTTGGTTTTGACCGAGGCTCATCGTGCACCCTATTCAGCCCATCCTGGGGTGAAGATGCATGCAAATCTACTCCAGTTGTATTTTTGGCCAGGGATGAAATGGGATATTGCAGACTTTGTAGCGAGATGTTTGGAGTGTCAGCGGGTGAAGGTTGAACACCAACATCCAACAGGACTTCTATAGCCACACCTTGTACCTGAGTGGAAGTGGGATATTATCTCATTGGACTTCATTGTTGGTTTACCCAACTCCTCTCGATGACATGATGCTATTATGGTGATAGTCGATAGGTTGATGAAGGTAGCACACTTCTCGCCTATGCATGCTTCCCATAATGCGTCATCAGTTGCTAGAGTGTTCATGGAGGATATTATGAGGTTGCACGGTATTTCGTGTCGGATTATTTCTGACAGGGATCCAGTGTTTACTTCAGCTTTATGGACATCATTACAACATGCTATGGGGACACAGTTGAACTTCAGTTCAACGTATCACCCTGAGACAGATGGACAGACTAAGAGGGTTAATCAAATCCTCGAATATATGTTACGCATGTATGTTATGGATCAGCAAACACGATGGGAGGATTATCTTTATCTAGTGGAGTTTGCTTATAACAATAGTTACTAGAGTTCCATTAGCATGGCACCTTTTCAGGCTATGTATGGGTGTCCTTGTTGTACTCCTCTTAGTTGGGATCGATTAGAGGACAAATTGTTATTAGGACCAGAGATGTTGCAGGATATGGAGCAGTAGGTGGATTGGATTAGAGAGCACCTAGTAGCAGCATAGGATAGGTAGAAGAAGTATGCGGATGTGCATAGAGTGGATCATCAGTTTTCTATCGGCGACAGAGTATTCTTGCGGGCGCGTCTGTGAAAGAGTCCTATCCATTATGGAAAGGGTTCTAAGTTGGCACCTCGCTTTGTCGGACCTTTCGAGATACTCGAAAAGATTGGTCTAGTTGCTTATCGACTTGCTTTGCTACCCAGTCTAGCATGTATTCATGACGTTTTCCATGTTTCAGTTCTTTGGCCATATCATCTAGATGTTACTCATGTCCTTGATTGGAATTCTTTACAAGTAGAGGACAGGTAGCTGGCTTTGGAGCCCGTGGCCATAACGGAGCACAGAACACTCGCTCTTTGAGGGTGAGATATTGATTAGGTCAGAATTCAGTGGGATCCGAGGGATGATGCTTCATCCACCTGGGAGGATGCAGTTAGGATGAGGGAGTTATATCCCTAGTTGTTTGCAGGCTTCCAGGAGTAAGCTTGGTTTTTGGGGGGAAGAATGTAATACCCCTCTGTTTTGATTCTTGTTCAGTTTTCTTTATGCTATGTTTGGTTGCAGCTACTTTGATACTGGACACACCTTGTTATTTGTGTTTGATCACTACTATTGAGTGACAACTATTATTGTGTGATGTGTTGATCTGATTATCGTTTCATATGCTTTAATGGGTTAATGATGTTGTAGAGTTAGAATGAGATGTTATTATGAGATTATTGATTATGATGTTAATGTCAATCTTTGATGAGTGGATTGGTGAAGAGGACGATTTTGCATCACTCACTTGCGGGCGCCCTATGAATCCATGATTTCTTCTTCACAGTGTGTATTATATGTTGGATATACTGTATTATGTTGTTTAAGTGGTTTCAGGTTGCAGGTACATGACATTGACTCCACCTGGTTTCATAGGTTTGAGTGTGTCGATCCAATGGTTAAGTTGAATGGGAGATAGTAGCTAGGTAACATGTGTTAGGTCTATGCCCTAGCCTTAGTGTGTCGTCAGTCCGATTTATTGAGTCATGTTTACCTTATTTAATGTAATATGATTCTGTTAGATGCATTATTATTAAATCAATGTTTAGAATAATTGCATTGGTAAAAGTAGTGATTATGTTATATTAAATTAAAATTATGCTTTGATGTTATATTTAAAGTTGATAATTAAATTTAATTTAGTTAAATTTTAATTTATTTAATTAATTGAATTTTAATCTCAAAAGGGTTGAATTTAGTTATTAAATAATTAAAATTAATTAATTAGGTTTATTGGATTAAATTAAATTAAATAAAAAGAAATTGAAAGATATTTGAAAATTACATTTTGGAAATTGAAAGAAATTGAAATTGTATTTTAAAGTCAATTTGGGTTTTCGAAAATTGAAAATGAAATCAATATCTAATTCTCAACTTTACATGCATTGTGATCTAGGGTTGCATGGCGGGGCATTACATATATCTCAAAGATTACAAAGACAATATCCTTCAAAATGAATTAGAAACTCCCAAATATGATATATATTGCAAATGAAGTCTTCCCAAACTGATAAAACCTCTCCAAGACTCTGGATGTCCAAGTAATCAGTCAAAATGCCAAATGTGTAAAATACTGAATAAATAATACCTGGTGCTAAATCTAGAAAATGTGCATGGACACAATGATAGAGCTCCTGAATAGCTTCCAAACATAACTTGAATCATCAAAAATGGAGAAACTGGCTGAAAGTTATGAGCTCAGAGGTCAAAATGGGAGATCTGACTTCAAATGGATGTGATTTTTACCTGCAAAAAAATATGGAAAATGGCCTCCACCACTGCAAATTATGTCGAATCAACTTTCCAACGATATGTCATTTGCAAATTTTTGACACTGTGGTAGAAAGTTATGGCAAAATGAAAAAATAGTTGTATTAGGGCAAATCAGGGTACTTGAAGGCTAAATAGGCACAAAAGTTGATGAATAAAATGGTACAAAAAATTCAGCCTCGGTTCCTCCATATGACCATGGGTGGGGTTGGAGCAAAATAGAACCTTGTCGCTTAGCGGTAGGGGGTGGAGCTGAGGTGGCGTTGGCGGTGGTGGTGGCGGTGGCACCACCACCCAATATGGCACCCTGACGGTAGAGATATGACCACATGCAGGTAAGTGGGGGCATATATAGACCAGTTGGTGGTGGGAGAATGCCGACGAGCAGTGGCCGGTAAAGGAAAAATCCGACAAGAAAAAACAAGCGACGGTTGATGGGAGATGTACGAGGCGACCGACAATGACTGCGTACTGTGGTACGATGGTAACAAATATTGTAGGCCATATAATGGAAATAAACCCCAAATTTAAATAAAATGCCACCAATTATAAAATATGGCCCACAAAAAATTAAATACAACCCAATTCAATATTTGCAAATAGCCCAATAAAATAAAATTGCAGACCATATAAAATTAAAATAATTTTTTATTCTGCACAATCGTACTTGACCTTGGGTGGGCCATACGACCTGCCCAAGCAATTTTTTTTTGCCTCACGAACAACCGATGCCGAATATAGGCATGTTATATGTCGATTTTCATCTCTCAGGATCTGTGGATCTGAGGGAGAGGTCAATTCAAGGTGAAAATTCTCCTGAAGGTCTGCAATCTCCAAATCTTGCAAAACTTCAAACCCTCATAACTTTGGCATAATATGTTAGATTTTGGAGAAACAAAAGTCGATTATGAATTTTTCAACACCCTTGGACTCGGCTAGGAGCTCATATTTCCTCCAACACATGCCAAAAGTGACCTTCCAAGAAAACCCTAATATGGAGACAACCTCAAAGAAGATCTTACAACCATAGCTCAATCCTCAGATTTGGGAAGGGTCTTGCAGGAAGGGCTCTGATATCATGTAAGAGCTAAAGATATTAGCTCGACACCCAATAACACCTAAAAAAATAATGATAATCCTTCCACAAGAGGATATGCTAGAATGAGCTTGCTTGATATTAAGACCTCTCAAATGGTGAGGTATGAAATGATAAAAGTATATTACAAATGATAAAATAACCCTCCTTATATAGGAAATGGTGAGATACAAGATGCATTAAGATGTTGCCATGTGTCTTGATCAAAAATTATGTGACAACATGTAAACCCTAACAACCTACCTAGGGAATGATGATCTAATTGAGATAAGTTCTAGAAAAGACAACTCATCTTCTAGAAGGAATCTTATCTCCTACAAACATGAAAAGGGGAATTACCCCATTATTTATGATTTATTTAATAATGCAACCTAGGATTAAATTATTAAATGAAGACCTAAGTTAACTTATGCTAGTGTAATACATAATTAATTACACTAACAATACAAGCCTTGTTATGCAAGAAATGATTGTTGTTGTTGTAAGGCTTGAGCTTGTTGTTGTTAAAATGCTTGTTGATAGGATTTTTGTGCTTGCAATTCTTGTTGTTGGGCTTGTTTTTGTTGCAAATATTGTCATGCTTACAATGTTATACTATATTGGCTCAAAATATTTTGATATTTTGGAACATGAGGTGGATTTTGAGGGACCATGGTGTGAGTGATTTGTGGGTTGAGTTTATTATGGGGTGATTGATGTGTGATCAGATTTTGAGGGTTGTACATTAGATTTATATTTGGTGCATTCTATCCTTGATTTTGCGCTATCACTCCTTGTAAAATTTGAGATTGGGGTGGAGGAATGTAGGTTTGGGGTCCCATTTTATTTTGCATTACTTGGGGGAACAAAGGTTGAGATGGTGTAACTTGGTGTGGCGATATCAATGGCATACTTTGACTTTGGATCAATTGATTGGTAAGGTTCCCTTGATTGTTTTGATGTTAGGAAACCAATGGATTGGATATATTTACTTGTTGTGTTTGATTTTGTACTAATGTGTTACCTTGGTTAATGGGATTTGTGACCAAGGGGTTTGATGTGTTTTATTAGTTGGTTTGAGTGGCTTATGGAACCAATTGATTTGATGTGTCAATGGGATCAATTGATGAAAATAGACCTTGTTGTGTTAAGGTTTGACCTTGTATGATGGAATTCACTTGCCCTTGTTGTTCCACTTGGGGTGCTTGGCTCACATGACTTTGTGTAACATTGGGAATACTTTGGGTACTTATGGTGGTGGAAGAATATGGCTGGGCACTAAATGTTGGTGTCCAATTTATGTTTTGGGGAAGGGTTGTATCTTGGATACCCATAGCTATGTTGCTTCCTAGGGAGTGAGACCAAGGTTGGTTGCAAGTCATGTTGCAAGACTAGTAGTCAAAGGTTGAATTGATGCATGTGATGAATTATATTGAATGATAGATTGAGTCACACCTTGTACAAAGTTTTGTATGATGGAAGCTTTAGGAATAGAAGACACATTTCCCAAGGGTTGTTCCCTAATTGTATCCAAGTCGAATGTTGAAGGGAGTTTAGCTCTTTCCTTTGATAAGGCTATAATTTATTGTGTGGGGTTCATCTTAATCAAAGCATTGATGACATGGTGCATGTTGGGGTCTTGTTGATATTCAAGAAGTTCCTTCATGGTGAGCTCATGTGGGTTGTTTGTAACATCTTCTACTTCATACCCCATCTCTAATAATGTTTGTGGTGTTTGTTGTGATGGGGTCGAGTAGATCCTTGGATAAAATTATTGTGGGTTGGGATCACTCATGGTAGATGAGGTTTTGTTTTGTTCCATTTTTTTCTTGTATTGTGATCTTGTTGTTACCAAAAATTATTAATCAACTATGGGAGAAGTGTGTTGGTATTTGTATTGTTGGAATTTTCTAGTTGAATAAAATTTTGGTAAAAGTGACCTTCTAAGGTGTTTTGGACCATTTATGTGAATGGATGATGAAAGGGATGAGTGATATGGATGATGAAATTATAAACTTTGGACAACAATTTAGAATAAAAGGTTTGATGTTTTGGATACAGATGCTAATGAACTTGTGAATCTAAATGTAGAATTGTGACCCTTAGGATAAACGTGTTTAAAAGGGCGATGGATAACTTAACTAAATGTATGAAAATGGATTAATTTACACACATATAGATAAACTAGGGGATGATTGGATTATAACCTAAGTCTAGAATGTTGATGTGTCCAAAGTTTCAAAGTTGTTAGTGAGGTGAGATGTCAAAATGTTTTGAGGTGAATGGAAGGATTGATCCTAATGTGTGAGACTTAGAGGGAATTTTTTTACAAGATAAAGGTAGTGAAAGACATGCTTTACCCTTAGAGTGATAAACCTAAGAACTCAATGTTTTGATGGTAGAAATTTGATACAATGTTTGGCAATACATTTACTTGTTTTCACTTTGTTGCTTGGAAGTCAATGGTGTTTTGAAAGTAAGCCCAATATGTGGTGTGTTAAATTGATTTAGACTTTGATTAATGAGATTTATTTTACCATATTCAAATGTCTTGATTAGTTTCAAACTAAATGTCTATAACCAAGCAACTTTCTTTCCAAAAAGCTTGAACTGTGAAAATTAGGATGCTAAATCCATAGTCCCTTATGTTGACTTTTGAATAATGTGAATTGAGATATAAGCCCAAGTATTATGAATCTCAAAGATATTGTTTAAAAAAAAACAAGATATCCTTAAGGACATGCAATAATATAGAGCTTTTCATAGGTATTCACACTAACCAAAGGGTTTAAAATTTTGATGACAACGTTCAATGTTTGTTTTGAGTTCTCTTTTAAATCAAGCAATGCGTAAAATTGACTCAAAAGGTGATGGAGATATTTCAAAAGTCTTCTTCCATAAGGCTTACTAGTCGGGCTCAACAAAATTAGTCACATAACAACCCTAAGGAGTAGATACATATTTTTTTAGTAGGATTACCTCATCCCCTAAGGAATGATGTAATCCGTGAAGATGGAGGGGTCAAATAGGCCATGTCAAGGAAATGTACTATCTTGATATG
The DNA here is from genome assembly GCA_007115665.2 of Sequoiadendron giganteum. NCBI lineage: Eukaryota > Viridiplantae > Streptophyta > Pinopsida > Cupressales > Cupressaceae > Sequoiadendron > Sequoiadendron giganteum. Next base: position 77,843,279 of record CM021110.1, read on the forward strand.
CCTAGCTTTGTAAAAGAGAATTAACTCTTAACCTTTATGCCTCAACCAAAAACTGGATGTGGTAAGTAACTTGTAGGAGTGGTGCGCCTCCCATGCACTACTTCAAAGAATGTTTTAGAAAATAAGGATACCTATTGCTAAGAAAAAGTGTTTAATGACATTCGTGAACACAAGGGGTATAAACCATATGTAAGCTACTTAAAGATTTAACTGTTCTTGAACAACTCATAATGTTTAGACAAGGATTAGGCACTGTCATGTTACCACACCCCCAATATAAGCTACTTTCTTTCGATTTCACAAACTTTATATAGCACATCGGTAAACATGATTTTAGGGTCACTCATATGAGTTACCCATTGCTAGATATATCTCATTAGTAGGTCCTTATCTAAAAAGATAATAAAATTCTATTTCTCTTTGTAATGCCCCGCCACGAGACCCTAAAGGAAGTTGCAACACAGCACGGAAACGTACAATTTTTTTTCTTAAAAGTGCATTATTATCAAAGAAGATGCACAATAAATTGCAACAACCTCTAAGGAAACATGACAAGATTACATATATTACCAAACATACACACTACTTGCACATAAAACGTTTGAAGTAAAATATTAACCATACATTTAATTGCAGATAATTACAAAGCATTAAAGAGACTAACACTAAGAATATAATATAATAAGCTTCAGATTACATTAACTTACAGGTAGATTACAATACTCACTCCTGGAATGAGGTAGAACAACCTAACTATTACAATTACAAGATTCCTCCTTGAATACATTTCAGGAGTGAATTATTTACAAATACCAACTGAAATAAAATACAAGATAATTGAATGAAACCATTGGCATCCACGATCTCTCCAACTAGAAGACCTCGCCACATGATCTGCAAATCAAAGGGGGGACCCAAAGACGTAGGGCGCATGTTCCTCCCAACCAAGTGGTACCCGAAGGCCTACCCCCCGTGCTAGGAGATAGTAACAAGGATACATGGACAACCTACTACCTCTAGTCATAGGTTGACTCATACTGAATCGACCACACACAAGATTCTAACAAATAAAAGATCACACCGCTTCCAGTTAACACAATCCATAACTTAGCAAATTTCACACAAGATACATGAGTTACCCGTCAAATCTTTCCAGATCCCGACCCCCATCGAGCTTCACTCTCCTACTGATCATACTTGGAGCAAGACCACTCCAATCAAGGAGAAAACAAACAACCAAACTTCTCCATCCAAAGGAGGAACAAAACATCCCTGTTCATGGAAATTGGGTAATATACCGAAAACGAAAACACACTGCCCAAAGGAACTAAAACAACTAACTTCACAACACGACAACCCTCATCCACTAGAACTCTTTGGAAGACTTACAATAATTAAGACCCATTTCCCCAAAAAAGAACACAAAGGAAATAATTACTACAAAGCAATTGCAGGAAAATAATCTACTTTTGGATATACTAAATCCATTTCCCTTTTAAATTCATTTCACAACAAAGAAAACAATTGCCTTAACAAAATAATTGATTACAACAATTAAATTGCCTCTATAGTAAGATCAATTTTTTTAAATATATTTTAAAAGAAACATATTTCCTTCTATAATTAACTCCTTCCATTTTCCAATCTAAACATAAAATATATGATATCCTTTGAAATAAAACTATCTTAAAAATAAAAACATATATATTTAATGCATATTCATAAAATACACATACATAATTATATTTTAATATCTAATTATGTATATATACTTATGATATATACTCATTAAATATATCTATAAATAATTGCTATTTTGTTCAAATCACAAAAATAACATCAACAAAAATATATACCTATACATATACACATTATACATATATATATATATAAAATATATATATATATAAAATATATATATACATACATATATAGATAATGTATATATGTTTAAATGTTATACCATATAAAAATTATGAAAGCTAAATGAAATTCACGATATTCGAGATGAACATTATACCAAACAAAATTTCAAACTTCTGTATTTTTTGTTTTAAATAAAAAAAACTAATAAATCAATACTATGGGCGCCGGCTGTACAGAGTACAGTCTGGCCACCCAGGAACCGGGGAGGGTAGTGTTGCCATGTGACAACGCTTCCCCCCAAGTGGTGGGCACGCTACCTCATGGCAGCTGCACCTCCCAACAAGTACTGTGGGCAGTGGGAAAGGCTTTGACATTCCCACCAATCACCATACAACTAGAATTTTTTTTTTACATAAATTGTTTTATAAAGATTTCAGAATTTGCATAAAAAAATACGCATTCCTAGAATTCGTTTCAATAACATTCGTTGTATGATGATTTCAAAAATAAATAAAATAAATATTTATATATATATATATTATATATGTATGTATATATATATATATATATATATATATATATATATATATATATATAATTTTCAACATAATAGACAAATTGGAGGAATTTTTCCAAAATATACACCTACAGGTGAAATCATAAAAATTTCCAAAGAACACGAAATTTCTATAGTGGATTTAAAAAAAATGAATCTTTTAAAAGACTTTCACAAATTTAAATCTAAGCAAAGCGACTACCAATTTCCAACAAAGGTTTACAATATATAACCTAATATCCTCTGGTTTTCTCCACCACAAAATGCACAAAGGTTTCAAAGAATTTTTTTTTTTCTACAAAGGTTTAATATTTTTCCTAAAAATCTTCACGACAACAACAGAAGCTTTAAAAATTTCCTTTCTCTAAAATCAAATAATTTTCCTTAATAGATCTAGCAATACCAATAACTACACAAAACAATTTCTACACTAGATTTTAAACAAACTAATTTAACAAGTAAAGAACTTGTATCAAGAAGCTTTAGACAAGATGAATCTTTGATGTTGAGCCTCCTCCAAAGCTTCCACAGCTTCTTCCTAGCAACCACAGTAATTCCAACACCAAAATAGTATCCAAAATTCACAGTAAACACAACAAGAACAATTCCTTTACAATTCCTACAACCAAGAAACTCTACAATCCTCTATGTATTTTCCAAATTTTCATTCTTTCCCCAAAAATAATATCTCCCCAAAAATATCCTCACACTCCCGTGAAGAAGCTTTCCTCTTCTTTTTCAAATCCAAAATTCTCTCCGTGAATAATTTTCAACCACCTCTTCATTAATTTAACTCTAACATGCTGGCAAAAAATAAAATATCTTCTAACAACCAAATTTAATTTAATAATTCCAAATATTAATTTAATTCCAAATTGAATTACCACTAATTGAAATTTAAATTCCAAATTAATTAAATTCTCCTTTTCTTTTAATTTTCTCAACATCATATTTAATTAATTAATTTTAATTATTTAATAAATAAATTCAACCCATTGGATTAAATTTAATTAATTAAATAAATCAAATTTAATTAATTAAATAAATCAAATTAAATTAATTAAATAAATCAAATTTAATTAATTAATTTAAATAAAAACTTCTAGCCACAATGTCTAATTTTAATTAAATAAATATCCACAATATTTAATGCAATAATTCTAAATATTTATATCCATAATCAAGAACCCTTTAGAATTAAATAATATTAAAACAAGCAACCAAAGACACAACAAACTCGACTGACGACACATTATGGCTAGGGTGTAGACCTGACATAGGTAACCTAGCTACTATCTCCCAATCATCATACCGTTGAGTCGACACACTCAAACCTGTAAATCCAGGTGGAGTCGATGTCATGTACCTGCAAACTTGTATCCAAGGCATCAATAGCACATATATATAAAATCATTATAAAATACACCGTGAAGAGGAAATCACAAAATCCCAGGGTGCTCGCAAGTGAGTGATGCAATTTTGTCCCCTTCACCAATACAGTATCACCCAACTAACACTTCCATCATTAATAAAACTCAGAAGCAATAATCATGTCATAATAAACCAACATTATTCTTAATCAAAGAATGTCAAGTATAACATCAAGGAAAGTACATCTCATAACACACATAGTCCATGTCACTCTATAAGAAATGATAAAATAACAAAGCATCTTAATCTAACTTAAGAGAAAAATAGAGGGGTGTTACACTCTTCACCCAAGATTGCATGAAGCACAAGGGGAGAGGATACGTACTAACTTCTTGGGGTGAATCAATTTTTTTTGTAAACTTAGAATGTTTCTCTTCATCCAAGATCACACAAAGTGCAAGGGGAGTGGATACACACTAAAATTTTACACAAGCATGGCAAGCACAAAATACACTCATTATTTTTAAATCCTCAAAGGAAATGATGACTTCATTTTAATAGCACCAAACTGAAGTATGAATTTGTGTTTTTTCAATTTTAAACCAACATTGCAATGGTGAGGATGTTTGGGTTCATTTTAATCCAGCTTTGAAAGATCATAACATTTTAGATTTTAAACCCAATTGAAAGCTAGCTGTCCTAAAGCATGAAATGATTAGCATATGATGGGTTATATCATCCCATAAGTGTTTAAAAAACACTTTTACAATGAAGATTAAATGACACTTTTCTCCTTTACTTCAAGATTTTAAGCTCCTCTCAAAATCTACAAAATTAGTTAGCCTTATAGAAAAAAACCAAAAATCAGTAAATAATTAGAGAGTAGGTTAAACTAAAAATTTAAAGAAGACATGAAAATTTGACTCTCTATTTTACCTTGCAATAGCACCAATGTGCCACAAAAGTGCCACTGTGTCATATAGAAATAGTGCCTTTGTATTTCAATAGTGCGACCATTTTTTAATAGCGCTGCTCTGGTGAATTTCAATAACACCTCTCTGTTCAACCTGCGAAAAACAACTAGAATGATCAATAGTGCTGCAATATCAAAAGCAAGCATTTTTTAGAAAAATCAAAAGTGCCACCATAAAGCAATAGCACCACAATAAAGCAATAGCACCACTGTAAATCAAAAGTATCGTTGTGCAACAAAAGCACTGCTTTGGTAAATTGCAATAGTGTCGCCTTGCCTGCAACCTGCAAATCATGGGAAAATAAATAAAAAATCATCAAATTTGGTTAGTTCTCCCCTCCATCTAGCACAAAAATATAAGCATAATCATAACGTAAGCTAAACATGCTAGATCCAATGGATTTTAAGAAATATCTAACTAGTTAAGCTATACTCACAATGAAATTATTGAAAACAATGAACAAAGAAGCCATTAAAACATAAACAAACAAGAAATACATAATGGAAACCTATTCTAATACCTCAAATCTCATCCCATTGGGGGATCGATGCTGCATTGATGTATAATGTCAGCCCTTTCCCAATCCCTAGATTGAAACAAGCTCAAAGATGGTAGCCATTGATGAGTATTGATGAAAATGAATGCAAATTAAGCTAAAAATGGATGAAAAGATAAAATGGATGCAAGATGAATGAGAGAGTATGAAAATGTGCAACATAACTTTGCTAAAATGGAATTGGATCCTTTTCTCCAAGAAATGAGGAGCATTTATAGGAGAAAATGGTGAATCAAAGGCCAGTATTGATTTGATTGATCAATGTATGAGAAACAATGAGAGGTAAAGGCATGGATCAAGGATTCTCATCAATGGATGAAAATGCAAGTTGACAAAGATCAAGGAGTTAATCAATAGCTCTCATTGATTCAAAGAAGCAAACTTCCTAAAAATTAGGAAGTTTTTAGGAAGTTTGTTACAAGAATATTCCATTTTGGAGGAGTTCAAATGGAGGAATATTCTAGGGGAATATTCCCTTGCAAGTGGGAGGGTGAGAGAAATTAGCCAATTAAGTAATTTAAGAAATTAATTAATTATGTAAGATAATGGAAAATTAGGATTATCATTAAATAATTAACTTATTTAATGAAAGGGGGTTAAATGACATTTGGTTGAATAATTAAGATTATTTAATTAAATGAGAGGACATAAGAAATTTAATTAAATAATTCACATTACCTAATTAAATAAGATGAAAATTAACATGAAAGGGGATGAATTAGCCAAATAATATTGATCATTTGATTAATAGGAGAAACTCATGAATTTAATTAAATAACTAGGATTATTCAATTAAATGGTCGAAAATGAAGTGAATTTAGGATTGAATGGTGTTAGTAGTCAAATTCCTTTCCACTGCGGGAATGTTTTGGTGCCAACCTAATTTGAATTTGCACGATTGAGGTGCATAGCTGAACTTGGAGAATTTTTTTAAGGTTGAATATGGTATAAATAAGTGTTGATTTGTTGATGGATGATAAGATAAATGCAAGAGATTTGAATAATACAAAGTGCAGAGTTGTAGGGTGAAAATTTGTGTAGTGTAGTGTGAGATTTCATGTGTTAGATTACTGAATGTAGTGAGCAAAAGGTGTTTACAATTCTTCAGAAAGACTACGAAGGTGTTAGTGATGCTATGGTGGTTTTTTTTGTTGCATTGAGATGGATTTATTATTGTAACACTTTTCTCTATCTTCTTTTCTATTCTAGCAGTGCACCTTTGGCAGCGAGGCTTACTTTCTTCTGGGCAGTGAGCCCTATTTTATTCAATGTTGATATTACTTTATATTGTGAGCTAATCCTCATCATGGTTTTTCCAATCTTCGTTTTTCCACGTAAATCTAGTGTTTCTTTGTGTATGATGTTGATTTTGTTCTGTTTCTATTATTTGCTTTCATGATAAATCATTCTAAAAAATTAAGGGTTAGTTGAATTAATGTGGATCTGAGTATTTGTGAGGGTTTTAATTTTAAGGTACAACTAACTCACCCCCCTCTCAGTTATCTTGTGCATTCAATAGATGCATGGCATGATTTCAGTCCATCAAGGAAAACATATATGAGTGGTAAGTTGCAACACTTGTGATTTATCATTTGTTTTATCCATTTGAATCTACCTGACCTAGGGTAAGCACTCTTTATTAAATATCATCATTGATGTCATGGAGGTGGAAACACCATAATGGGGTTTGACTTAGGCAATCCTCTATATAACACAACCCTTTATTTCCTTTCTTTCTTGTAGGTGGAAGATCTGAAGTGGATTTGGAGAAGATTAAAGAATCAACATAAAAATCAAGAATTCAAGCATATCATTCAACAAATTAGGGAAAGAGCGATCATTCATCAACACACGAAGTTTTGAAGTTGAGTATAGCAAGGAAGCACCAACAGACTGTAACTCACTGATACTTGTTTAGAGATTCTAGAAATCACAATTCTTAGTCTAGGGCACCCATGCCCTTGACTAAGCAGTTTGTGTCTAGATTTGAATGCCAAGTTCCTTTGTCTCCACCCTCTACTTCACTATTCTTAATTTATACTTATCAATTTTGTGGTTCTATGTATTTACATCAATTTTTTGTAATTGTATAGTTGAACTAGTTTACATTTAGAAAAAAAATTAATTAAATTCCTAATCAATACATCAACAACACCCAATCACCCCAAAGGGGACCAAAACCTTGATTAACCATTTTGAATCTTCCTTGAGGATAGTAGCCAAGTGGTCTTTTATGATAATTCTTGTCCCCCAAAAGGTGATGTGTGGAAATATGCGAGTTAGACCCTAGATCCTCTTTTCCCACATCACAAATTATTGAGAATTTATGGAAGATAATTAAAAATAATTTACCTTAATAAATTAAGTAGTTATCTATTCCCTATCACTAAGAGAAGATATAATGGAGTAGTTGACATTACAAGTAATAGACAAATTATAAGAGGAGAGAAAGTATTTGAATTTGGAGATTTAGTGATTACACATATTTGATAGGAAAGGTTTCCTAGGAACAAATATCACAAGCCAAAGTCAAAAAAATAGGCCCTTACAAGACGATAAAAAAGTGTTCATTAAATGCATAAGAGTTGTAGTTTCTAGTACAATTGAATGTCTCTCCAATATTTAATGTTTTATATTAGTTATTTGAGGTTTGGATTACAAAAACATAATTATTTATAGTAATCAAGGGCTCACATTTTTAAGTGTATCTTTATAATTTTAATCTCAAATATTTGTTTTGATATTTGTAGACCTTAGTTAAGTTATATGAAATATTAAAGGATGCCTAAGAAAGGTTAGATCAACTTGATACCACATTGAATACTCTCTCCCTAGGCATCATATTATCTTGATATTTTGGCCCTACTCATTTTCAAAATCTTAACCCTTCCATTTGTAAATGTTTTCCTATGTTATGATTTAGTAAGTCAATTTATTATTTCTTGGGTCTTGTCTCTTTATGCTTGGTAAATACCTTAAAAATTATATATCAAGGCGAGTCAAGGTCATAAGTCATCTTATAATGAACATGATTTTCATATTGAAATAAGAAAATTTAAATAAGTTACCATACATTGGTATTTGCATACTTATGAAGTTTAAGAATAATATCTTTTAAAGTGTATGTGATTTTCTTGTCAACCCCACAAGTCTATAGGTTATAAAAATATTGGAGTTGTCAAATACTTTAGAAGCTACACATATTTGATGCTAACTTGTGTTTTTCCCACCTTCCTTAACTCTATGAAATATAAACCATCATGGTCATTACAATTTAGCGGATGCATAGACTTGAATTTTATATGCACAAGTATCATAAATATGCCAAATTCTACTTTCTCTTGTGCCACACATATATGCAATAATATAAAGTAACATGTGTGTATTTTCACTTCATACAAGCACATAATCTTCAAGTTGCAATATGCATGTATGCTTCAAGTTTACATCATTAAATACTTATTAGAGACAATTATATCATGCACTAATGAGATATTTATGTATTGCATACTTGCTTCAAATATTTAACATCCTATAAAACCTAATAAATATATAAATTTATGCATATACCTACATTATGTGTACATATGCATTTAAAGTTTTTGTTTTTCTTCCTTTCTTCTACACAACTTCACTTCTTTTATTTCCTAGATAATTGAGACTCTCCTATATATTTCATGGATACATAACTCATAACCTAAGAAAAGGTGGTAAATATTCACATTTTGTCACACTTATTGTGCTTGATAAATACTCATTTATGCCTAATTTTTTTAATTCTTATTGTATCACAATCCCTGTGTGAGATATTTTGGTCATAGATTCATGATCATACACACACATTTACTTGTTCAAAGTAGATTCTATGATTGCATGAAATAAGCCACCATGAATTTAAGTTTTTGAACTTGTAGACACTTAAAAAATCTTAATTGATATTTACAACTAATTTTGATTAACTAAAATCATTTCTTGCTAAATCACTTTAGACTAACCAATTAATTAAATAATCAATACTATTTAGTTAAATTCATCAACTTATGCTATTAATCAAATAATTAACCTTATTAGATTAATTCACCTTTTTCTGACTAATGTTCATCCTATTTAATTAAATCAAATCATTTAATTAAATCCTCCTAAAGTCCTCTCATTTGATTAAATAAATCAAATTATTTAAATCAAATGTCATAAATCCCCTAACCCACTCAAGTTGATTAATTTTGAATTAATTAACTCTAAATCACTCTCTAATCATCATTACCCATTTCTATAGCTTTTAACTCCCCTAAAGTTAAATCGACCAATGGTCAACTAACTAGGTTGCACATAAAATTTACTTCTTTTAATTATCTAATTACCCTATTTATCCTCACAATGGCATATTCTTAAGAATATTCCTCCCAACCACCCTCTCATTCAATTTCCCTCCAAAAGGCTCTTACACACCCATAAATACCTCTTACAAAGGCATTTACTCCCTCTTACATGCCATCTTGTCTCGTACAAGGACATTCACTCTTACATTCTTAACAACATTCTCTTACATCCTCAACCATATTCATTTAATCCTCTTACATCCTCTTTACTCATCCATTCCCCAAAATGTGCTCCATGTACAACCATTAACCTTGTGACAAGTGTCACATTTCTATTGGATCTTATTTTAATCCCACATTCACCAATTTCAATCTTTCTTTAACCCTTCACTCCTATAAGTAGAAGCCTCTTCTACTTGAAATGGATCCACAACTTGAAGCATTCTTACTATAGGAATTTTTAGCACTCTTCTCATATCATTTTTAGCTTGTTTTCATCATCACTTAGCATAAATCTCACACTTGGAATTATCTACATCATTGGAGCTTATAAAAGGGATCGGGAACAAGCTTATTTTGACATAAAAGGAGCACCAATCCCACTATGGGATGAGGTTTGATAAACTTAGATGAGTTTACATGCTTTTATCTTGTTTTATTTCATGTTTTCATCATATTTATTGTCTTTGTTTGATTTATAATCTCATAGGGAATGCTTTGTTTAGATTTATAACATGACTAACCATTGTTTTTTTGTCTCTTATTAGCAAATTGCAGATTAGGCATTCACTTTTTTGTGCTAGAAGGAGGGCTAACATTTTTAAATTTGATAATTTGGCTTGAAATTGACATTTTTTGTAGCTATAGGAAGGCAACACCACCCTTGGTCCATACAAAATCGCCTTTTCATATAACACCACCATTGCTTGTAGTTAGAGTGGCACATTTGCATACAACGACACTTCCATCATGTCGCATCACAGTCACAACCCTCTGTCACGTCACCTTTGCGATAGTGCCACCTTTTTCTATTTGGCCATTTTGATTAAATTCTGCTTTTTAACAGACCACCACCTTTGTTTCTGCACTGCCTTTGTGCTCTTTGTCTACTATAAAGAGCCACCTTTGCATTTCACCAAAGTGCCGTTTTCATTTTCAACGCCACCTTTGTAGATTGAAGAGGAAAACCAATTGGAAGAACCAAAAATATTTTTTAATTCTCTTTGTAATAGCTTAGGCTTTCCAATTCTGCTTTTCATTTTCTATTTTAGGACCAACTAGCATTACTTTGGGCTTAAAATTAACTATCTAATTAAGATTTTCAAGTTGGACTAAAATTGAACATTATAAATTTACTAGACATTGCTATGTGGGATAAAATTGAACAAGGCAAACTCACACTAAGTTTTTGGTGCTTAAAATGAACTCACCTTTACTTTGAGGATTAAAAATAACTGGTGTCTTCTTTGTTTTTTGGTTTGCAACTTGTCTAAGGTGTGTATGCTCTTCTCTCACACCATTTGGTAATCTTGAGAATCAAAAAAATCTTGTGACATTTGTATAACCACCCACATATTTCAATTTGGATCTAAAATGAACCCGATGCTAGTGTGACGAAAAGGTGTTGTGTATGCTCTCTCCTCGTGCTTCACGTAGTTTGGCAGGTCAAACTACAAATGTAATTCCTTGATTTTTTATACCTTTAGAGGGCTTGCCACCCTGCTTCGAAAGGTGGGAATGAACCAAGCAGTACCAAGCTAAATCCAAGTTATTTAAAATTGCTATATAAAAATGTGTTTGTGATGAAAATCTTAAACAATAGGTGTGGATGTGTCATACCGACAAGTGTCACCCTTAGTGTACATGTGAAACATCAAAATCCTTTCTTTGGAAGGGATTGGGAGGCCTCTTGATTGAAATAATCTTGAGCTAATCTTTTCACATGTATGACCACCTTGAATGAAAGCCCTTACTATGAACCAATTGTTTAGTGACCAGAAAACCTTTATGCTTGTTGGTGCAGGAACAATCATTTCGAAGCCGCCCCACATTTTACTATTCAAAGTTGAAATAGGAAAATATTTAGGATCTTTAGATCTTCAATATTTGAGATTTGGTGGTCTCGAGAAGTGTGTGTCGTGGAGGGGAGCTAGTGTCACCAAATCTCTAGCTATTCACTTTGTCTTAGTGTTTGGTGAAATTTGAGTGGGGAATTAGCAAGTAGTATCTTTGAAACCTAGGATTGTGCATTTTGCAAGTTAGTTAAATACATTGCTTGGTTCTCAAACATTAAAAAAAAACATTTAACAAATCATCAAAATTTCAAACCCTTTGGAAAGAGTGAATATCTTTGAGGGGTCCAATTATTACCGCTTGTCCCTAGGGATTTTATCCTTAGAGGCTTCTAAATACTTGGGCTCATATCTCAATTTTCTCTCTTCAAAGTCAACCTAGGGAAACTATGGCCTTGACTCTTTGATTTTTAGATAATGGACCTTTTGGAATGAAGATGAGCTAAGGCATAGGAATTTAGTTTGGAATTTAAACAAGATGAGTTGGTGTGGTAAAAAGAACTCATGTAATCAAGATAAAAAGACAATTGAACCCCACACATGTGCTTGTCTTCATGATTTCTTGCAAAGTCAAAATTCCAAAACGAAGGTTCACTTATCACCACTTCAAACTTAGGCATCTTAGTCCAAAAGAAATAAAAAAGATCCTTTTAGCACTTCACCAAAATAGAGATAGGTTGGTATACAACTTCTATAAACGTGCTTCAAGGAACAATCTAGATTTGTATGCATTCTTTTGGAGTCAAAACTCTGGTCTTTTTCATGATCTTGAACCTATCTAAATCATTGGGTCTATAGGATTTGAAATTTTTTGTGGTCTAGCATGTTCTTCAACACCTTGGTATTGTAAAGAAAGTATTTCTAGCTTCATCTAGGATCAAAACCTACACTTCCATTCATCACAACATTTACCAAAATCCATCTCACAAACAACTTTTAGAACTTTGGAAAAATCATCTATGCTAGACTTTTGGTAAATCCTTAGATCAAAATAAAAATCATCTTGTTTAGCTAGGTGTGTGGGAATGAATATTTTCTCACATATTTAGTTAAATTAGCACCCTTTTTGGACAAGTTCATCCCAAAATCACATCTAAACATCTTGGGATCTACAAGTTCATTATCCAATCAAACCAATCAAAAATAAAAAAATACAAAGGTCTAGTATTGATACAAAGTTCTCAAAAGCTCAAACATCCATACCATTCACCCTTCATTTATCACATCATCATCATTTGATCCTTACCAACATCTTAGAATTTCTTTTTGTACCTAAAGTTTAGATCAACCAAAGGAGTTAGAGGGTCACCAACCATATTCCTAAAAGTTGATCCTAATTTTATGGTCCAAACAAGGTCACAACACAAGAAGATCATGGAGAAAAATAAAGAAACATTGACCTCAAGTTATTTAAGTCAAACAAAATTCAACCCTAGGGTATCTATCAACCCTCCACTTAATCCCTCACAACTACCTCAAGATCCTCAAGAGGAAGGATTCCACAAATAACTTAAAAGAGATGTCCCAAGATGAAATACTTGAACTAATTCAAAATCCAAAAACTCACAAACTTGTCAACACAGTCATGAGGCTAAATCCCACCCAATACATGTTGGCATTAGCAAAAGAAGGGGCTAAACTCCCTTTCAATTTTGATGTAAGAACCATTGTTGAAAAACCTTTGGGGAACATCCCACAAGCATCATTCACACCATCGTTTCCAAGCATCATCCAACCAATTACTCAACCATAATCATCTCATACACCAAGCCTGCCTATGATCACCAAAGGAAGCTCATTACTCCAAGCCCTCCAAGGGCACCCACTTTTCAACAATCAAAACTTAGAGGCCAACACAATATTGGGTATGCCAAACATCATCCCACAAGACCCTAAGCAACCATATGTGCCACTAATCATCCATGATATAAATAATTCATCCAAATTTCATGCTACCCCATATATTCCATTGATACACAAGGCTATAATCCCAACATATCACAAGGACAAGTGGATTTATTTGGACAAGTGGGTACTTTCAATGCTTCATCCTCACTTCCATAAGGGAAAACATCATAAATCTTTCCACCATTCCCTATCTTGACATCATCATCCACACCAATTCAAGGTATAGGGAAAATCCCTTCATTAAACACATCAATCCAAAACCAATCAAATCAAGTCAACCCCCCAAGAACAAATCAAATCAACACATATATCATACCAAATCCTCCAAACATGCCACTGATATCACAACACCAAGTGGCATCAACCCAAATATCTCAACCAATCATCACATCATCTACAACACCTCAATCCCAAAATCTTGTCTCCCAAGGAATAAGCATATCAAACACACCATCCACCACTCAACCCCTTCTCATCACCCAAAAAACACCTCAAAAACCACCCCAACAACCTCTTGTCACATCATCTCACACCATCCCACAAAACCCCCCACCTCCACCTCCAAATCCAAATGTGGAAAATCATTATAGTATCACATTACAAGGAAAACAACAAGCTTACCAAAAGGCCTTACAACAATTTCAATCCCAACAAGGTCAAGCACAAGCTTAAGTGCAAGTGCAAGATTTGCTACAACAGAAACAAGCCGCACAATAGACACAACAAAAAGTGCAAGCATAAGCCCAAGCACAAGCTCAATCACAAGCTCAATACGGAGCACAACAAGCGCAAGCACAAGCCTTGTTACAACAACAAGCCTATCAACAAGACTTACAAAAGCATGCAAAATAACAAGTGTTGATAGTGCAACAACAAAAAACAACACAACAATAAGCCCAATAGTAGGCGTTATTGGCTCAACAACAACAACAAGAAGAAGCCCGACAACAGGCATTGTTGGCACAAAAACAACAACAGGCATACCAAAAAGCATTTCTCGCACAACAAAGCTTCCAACAACCTTTAAAAAACACACAAAAAAATGCCTTAAATCTTAACATGCAAGCCACCCCATCCTTCACCCAACAAACCATACCGCCTCAAAACATATACATTCCACGACCCGATCCACAAAATGATCTCTCCATGCAAGTCAAGTTGCTCTCGCAAAAAATATAGGACATACAATCAAGAAAGACAAAGAAATCAAACACACAAGGAAATTTGTGCCCTTTTCCATTTGATAGAAGCATTACTATGGTTCCATTCCCACCAAGCTTCAAAATACTGAAATTAAAAAAATACCGAGGAAATGGAAATCTTGAGGATCAAATCAGAGAATTCCAAGTACATTGTATGGAAGTAGCATATGATGATTCTTATCTGATGTGACTCTTCTCTCAAAGCTTGGCTGGTCCAAAAATGGAATGGTTCTCCCACTTACCCACTAGAATAAAAACGTTCCAATAAATCATGGACTTGTTCATAGAAAACTACTCATTTAAGTTAGGCATGGAAGTGAGCTTGGAAGAATTATCCAGCCTCAAATAAGCTAAGGGAGAGATATTTGTAGCTTTCCTACAATGATGGCGATCAAAGGCCAACAAAAGAAAATGGTCCATGCCAGAGGAAAAAAAATATCGAAACCATTATCTCTAACCTTGAAGGGGGCTTGTCCTTCCACCTAAAAATGTAGTACATCACAACATACAATTAGCTAATCCCCAAGGCTCTCAACATTGAAAGAGCCCTCATAGCACAAGGGTGCACACCCGCATATCAAGATAATAGACCATCAACAAGCTACAATGATAAACCTCGCACGTGGGCTAAGAACAAAAATTTTACCAATGATGGTGTCATTGATGCAAAGGTTGTTATTAGTGCCCCAAGGAAAAATACACAACAAAAAACATACCCACAACCACAAATCAACACTCAAAACAACCCACAAACAAACCCAAAACAAAAATAACCCAACAATCAAATAGTCAACAATGTGAACACTTAAGGGGGACCACCCCAAAAGAGAAAATATCCACCAAAAAAAAAATATACACCACTAGGGGAACCCATTGAATCTATCATACAACGACTAGTACAAGAAAACCTCATCATGCTCCCTATTTAGGAAAATTACCAAGAGCCTCAAGTAAAGCCACCATGGTATAATGAGAAGCAACTTTGTGACTTTCATAAAATAAAGGGACACACAATAGCTAGTTGTATGAGAATCAAAAATTTGATCCAAGATCTCATTGATGATAAAACTATAACCATCGAACCAACATGGAATCAAGATCTCAAGATATACATGAATCCGATGCTTGATCACAATAAAGGGAGCAAAAATGGAAAAGGAAAGAATTACACCAACATGAACCATATCTATGACCATGTTGTAGCATCATTAGATGAATGGGTAACAGTTCTCAATATCAAAGGACCTAGAGCTGAGTGCGGAGTCACCATACGTTGCGGTAGAATTTCTATCCCAAGACCTTCACCACCACCTAGGGCACCACCTGCCAATCTGAAATATAACCCTAGTGGTTATAGCATCTTGGAACAACTAAAAAAGACCCCACACAAATCTCCATCATGGATTTGCTTAAAATATTTCCTACACATAGGGACATCCTAGAGAAAGCATTAGCCACATCCTCCATTCCCACAGACCTTGATGTAGATCAATTTCAATCTATGGTCAAACATATCACCACACCACATAGCCTTACATTTTATGAGCATGATCTCCCAACCCAACCATCTCATAACCACACATTTCACCTTGAGGTCCTATTCCATAAGAACAAAGTCAAAAGGGTCTTGGTGGATGGAGGTCTAGGCTTGAATATTTGTACGTTGTAGCTAATAAAAAATCTAGGATTCTCAAAGGATTTCATTGACAAAGGAAAAGGTATCACCATTAGGGCCTACGATGACCAAGAATGGGTGTCCCAAGGCACCATTCAACTCTCCATCCAAGTGGGGCCGACAATCATGGAAACCACCTGTCAAGTCCTTGACCTTAAGCTTCCATACAATATTATCATAGGGCATGCATGGATCCATGGGATGTAAGATGTCGCATCTACATTTCACCAATGTGTAAAATTCCCTTACCAAAACCAAGAAGTCACAATCCATGGCGACCCTAAACCTTTTTATTACTGCGAGAATCTGGAAGCCAAATACTACAAGATCCCCCCAAGTTCCAAAAAATGATGAGGGACCCACATCCCCCTATGTCGACCCATCTACTTTGGCCTCCAAATTTAAGACTTGAAGACACCCTCAATCTTGAATCTCCCAAAAATTAAGGCTATAATCCAAGATAATGGTTGTGGGGACTATAAACTGAAGAAGAGTACCTTTGTGATAGGAGAGCTACCTCAGTCTCCTAGATCTCATGGAAAATTGCAGCCAATTGACATGACATCCAGACCTTCAAAGTAGAACCTACCACTTTTAAAAAGTGGGGAGATCTAAGCAAGGAGGTCGTAGACAAAAAGGATATATCAAGCTTGTTGTACTAAGATGAAAGACCTATTCCTGTTCTTCCAATGGAGGATGACAACAAAAGACTACAATTAATACTTGGCTAGGGCTATAACAAAAATGAGAAGCTTGGGAAAAATGGCAATGAGCTATTAGAACCTATCATTCCTAAGAAGCATCTTAAGAATCTTGGCCCTGGATGTACCCTTAAGAAGATAACCATTCTTGGAAAGCATACTAAGTTAAAGAAATCAAATCTCCTCCTTAATTATCGGTATCCACTAGCTTACCCCTAGATAGCTACACTTTCAATATAATTGACCTATACAATGAGGATTCAAATGTCTTCATGATCACCACCATGCCATTCGATTCAAGCAACCAAGTCACCGAACTAAAGCTTGTTTACCCCCAACTCATTGACTATGACCAACGATCTTAGATATGTTTGAAAATGATGAGGCTCTCTCAGAATTGATGGGACTAAGGGATAATCTACCATATGGAGATCACAAAGCAGGGTTTGACATAAATTTGGATACACATATGTACTATGGGGAAATGATTGAATCTCTTAGTCGTAAACTTAAAAATCTAAGAGTAATGTCTAGATCCTTAAGTGAAAACCACATTGTGGCAATTTTTGATCCCAAAATAGTAAAAATAAAGGGCATATCCGATAGTCAAAACCTCTTGAGGCACCAAAGGATGAGGGATTCAATCTTCCCCTTAGTGCCATTCATCAAGAGAAATTAGCAGTCCTAGTAGAGAAGTGCAACCTAGTAAATTTGGGAGCTGAGGAGGCTCCACACATCACTTTCTACATTGAGTCACTTTTGATCGAGGAGCAAGAAAACCTAGCAGCATTTCTAAAGGAAAGGAAGGTGAAATTTGCATGGACATATGCCAACATGCTAGACCTTGATCCAGAAGTAGTGGTCCATCGTCTAGTAGTCTATCTAGAGGAAAAACCCATGAGACAAAAAATGAGAAAGATGCATCCAAAAATCACCTTGTTGGTTAGACTTGAGCTACAAAAATTCCTTGACATTGGCTTCATATGACCCATTAATTATGCAGAATGGGTTTCTAACCTTGTACTTGTTTCCAAGCCCATTGGGGGCATTTGAATCTACACTAACTTTATGGACTTGAATAAAGCATGTCTTAAGGATGATTTCCCCCTCCCCAACATAGATACAATTCTAAATCTGATAACAGGGCATGAAATGCTATCATTAATGGATGAATTTTCACGATAAAACTAGATTATGATTGCAAAGGATGACCAACATAAAACAACCTTCACCTATCCATGGGGCACCTACTATTGGAATATGATACCATTTGGGCTGAAGAATACCAGAGCTACCTACCAAAGGGCTATGAATTTTATCTTTCATGACATGATCCACAAATTTGTAGAGGACTATGTGGATGACATACTAGCCAAATCAAGAAAAAGTCAATACCATATATCAACACTAGGCCCAATCTTTGACAGAATGGAAGAATATAAGGTACAAATCAATCCCAAGAAATGTGTCTTTGGCGTCATGTCGGGAAAGCTCCTAGGATATATTGTATCAATGAGGGGGATTGAGATAGACCCTATAAAATTCAAAACAATCCTCAACAGGGAAATTCCACAGACACTAAAACAGTTGAGGGGTCTACAAGGAAGGCTTCAATCAATTTGAAGATTCATAGCACAGTTGGCAGATAAAGCCATCCCATACTCTCATCTCCTTCACAAGGGAGTGGCCTACAAATGGGATGAGAAATGCGATCATACATTTAACCAAATCAAGAAATACTTGCTAACACCATCAGTCCTCATGCCACCGATCCAAAACAAATAATTGATCCTCTACATATTAGCTACGGTAACAACTCTTGGTGCTCTTTTGGATCAACATGATGCAATAGGGAAAGAGAGATCCATCTACTAAATCATTAGAACCTTAGTGGGACACGAGATAAACTACACATTCATTGAAAAATATCACCTTGCAGTAGTGTTTGCCTCACAAAAGTTTAGACACTACATGCTTGCTCATCAAATAAAGACAATGAAGTTGATTCTTTTCCTAATTTATTTTGATATTTTATAAAAATAAACTTCAAAATATGCATTATATAGGAAAGGGTTTAGAAAATACTAAGGAAAATAACAATAATAATCAAATGCTTCAAATAGATAGATCCCACATATAAACCAATTTATGCTTAATCCAAATACCTCACAACACCATAGAAATAGTGCAATCTTTAGAGGAAATACATATTTTCAAATCATAAAAAAAACATTTAAACACCCAAATCTAATGAAATTTAATCAAATATTTACAATTGAACTCAAATAATAAAGTGTTCAGACTAACCATACAAATTAACTTACAATTAGCAAACTACAAATGGTATGAATAAGAGCTCCATCAAATATCCAAGCAATTAATCATAACTATAACTGGAAATTTTCTAATAATGAAAACTAACCATGTAACCCACATGAAAATATAACAAATAACACCAAACAAATGATTTTGTTTGTATTGTTTTCAAAATAACAATTTTTTAGCAATTTCAAATCCAACTTTTACATGAGAGACTGATTGCCCTTTATAAACAAGGCACAAAAACTTAGTTTACAATGAGTGGCGAAGATTGATCTAACACCAACGGTTTATATTCCATGAGAATTTAATATTTAGAGAAATATTTAATATAATTTATCATTTATTTCCAACTAACTCTAGTTACACCTTTGTCTTTAAGGAAAAAGATAAAATAACACCTTTTTGGCCCCTTTTGGAGAGATAAAACACTTTTTATAATGTCCATCACATTGAATGATGAACTTTGGTATAATTCCCAAGAAATTGAGATAAGACAAAATTCTTATTTTAAAATTTTGATGAATAGGAACAAAAAGACACTCTTTCCAAGAAAACACTCCTAGGTGAGGGTCTCTTGAGATGATTTGTAATATGATGAAGACATATAGTAGCTCAGGGGTTTGACTTATAATCCTTAATAATAATTTCTCCCCCCACCTTCTCTTTCTTTGCATATTACATGAAAGCACTGAGTACAAGAGTAAGTTCATCTAAAGGGGATCCTTTCAAGACATGTATTATGAAGCACTAAGTATCATAATCCTTTGTAAAATTTGTATATGAAACTTTCTCGGCATGAGCACCTTCTTGAAACCTCTTAATATTGAAAAAGAATTGGGTAGATGTATGTAAATTGTTTTGATTGAAAGGAACTTCCTAAGGGATTCCATGTAGTAATAATTTTCAATGCAACTTAAGTAAATCAAAATTGAAAGGAATACCTTTGTCAATATGTTGGTTAGTCAAGACACTCAAGAAATCAACATAATTATCTAAAATTTCATCTTCTTGGGACTTCATGTGCAATGACTCCTATTGGGATTTTTCAATTGTTTCCCTTCTATATTTCATGGCCTCTATATAGTAATAAGGTTCATTTAAATTCTCCTTACTTAAAATTCTTTCTTTCAACAAAATCTTAGGAGACAACTTAAATATAACTTCTACCTTTGGTAAAACTTGGAAATGGAAATTTTCATTTCCCTTTCAATCATCGATGAGAATATTCATGTCCTTCCCCAAAGAGAAGAAATCCTTTTTAAATTGGAATTCCTCATCAATAGAATGACAACCTTGATCATAAACATATTTCATCCATGATTGAGTGGCTTGGGCCATACAGGCCTTATTTTATCAATTTCATTTTCTTATCGTTTAGATAGGATCACTAGAAGAAATACAGTGTCATCATCCTTTTGTAGAGGGCCTACAAGATACTTAATATACACCTACATATCAACCACTTGTGCCTTTAAATGAGTTTTGGTCAAATCATCATTATTCATTCTTTGGACAATTATTTTCATGGATCCGTGTAGTTCTTCAACTTCTTAGATTCTAGTAGTTGGACCTAGATTTATTGTCAAAATGTTGAAATCCTCTTGTCTCATATCCCTATTTTCCTTTTCTAAAACCATAGTTGCAACTTGTATAAACCCTTGAACCTATATCATCTTTAGATACATGATACTACACTTTAGCCCTCTTCTTATCCTTGGGCTTCTCAATTCTATTAAGAAATCTAGTTAGATCCAACTTAGGGCACTCAACAATAGGTTAATTTTTATTTAATCTAGACCATAACCACTTTGGAGTAGATGAATCATTATTTGGTCATTGATATGGTGGATAAGAATGGGGAATTTCTTGTTGGCCATCTCCCTCATTAAAGGTTTCCCAATTTGAGTTTTGATCCTTTGAATCTACCTCTTTATTGAATGTGGAAGTAGGGGGATGCTACATAAAAAATTGCTCGTGAAAAAGAACTTCATTAGACACTTGATGTCGTAATTCCTTAGAAAGTCCTAAGTGAGCTAGGAAATGAAAGGAGATGGTATGGTAATGGGAGTGGGAAAAGGGATGGACATGGATCACAAAGTGGAAAAAATGGAAGACATAGTAGAGATGGCAGTGGGAGTGATAACTAGTAGTGGCTGCTAAGAAAGTTCCTAGGATATTAAGAAGATGAAAGTGAGCATAGAAGATGAAGTGACTGACAATGGTGAAGAGGTTGTGACATTGGGATATATAATAGATGTGTCAAGCTTAGAAGTAGATGATGTTATGGTAGTACATGCGACTTCTTGAGAAATAAAAGGAACAAAGGTAGCAGAAATTTTATATGATGGAAGAGGTGGAAATTGGTGTAACAGACTCACTCATACTACAAAGTAAATTCTTAGGTTTTTACCATACAATTAAATACAAACATATGCTTAAAAAATAGGATAGTAATTTTTTTTCTTTTCATTCATCATTTATTGTACATGATCATAAAATATGAATGTATAATATAAATTTTGAAATGAACTACATAAATATCCAACTTGAGAAATAAGATGAAACTTTTAGTTATAATTCATACATGTAATACTTTCAAGTATATAAGTTTACATAATACAATAATGATACAAGGTCAAGTCTTCCATATCTGGAAAATGCTTCTATTTCACAAGCCTTGGCATTTTCATGTACAAGAGGGAGAGCATCACCTAAGTGCTTTACCTCTAACCACATACCAATAGTCCCTCGCACACCTTCCAACTAGAAGTGGCCCTACCCTTCACGAAGAGTATAGACTAAGGAACCCACAAGTATGCCATCTGGGTTTTCTATTGTTGTGTCCTACATAACAAATCAACCATACAAATTTAGACATCTCTAACTAAGTATGACCAATTTGACTGGATATGCAATTTGGATAATGGTCAATTGACTAATGCAAGGAGAGACTTTTGCATTATTTTGGCCAAAGTTTTGAAATATATCAAACACTTCCTTAGGAAGTGAAGTTGTAAGTTAATACACCTCTAAATTGACTTGGAAACCAACTTGACATAAGGTTTAACACATAACTGACTATTTGACTTGCTTGCTTGGCCTTTCATTAAGGATACTTAATCATAAAATAATATCTTATTAAATTCAGTAAACAACTAAGATGGATATTATTTTTTGAATTTGAAGATCCATGTTACAATCTTGTAACATCTTGGGACTTGGCAACTGCCCCTTGTTCTAGTACTTGCACTAAAACCCTGAGAGTAACTACTCTCCCATTTTCATGCAGCTACGGTTTACAATGTTATCTAACAATGTTATTGACTTATTGACTTGAGACACTTTGTCTCATATTTAAGTTCCTAACTACTTGTCAATATAATATAATATAATAATATTGAACAATAATAAAAGATCACTTCTTTTAAAATAGTTCAGATTTTTCTATGGTTTTTTTATGGTTATATACACAAGAACTCAATAATAGTGTTGGTAAAAATACAATATAAAATGCTAACTTCTTTTGTCTGAAAGAATGCTAACAAATGGGGTTTATTGGACTTTCAAAAGTCAATCGAGTGCCACTTCATCATGCAATAAATCTCTTTGCTCAACAATCTATTTTTGGTAATTCATGCAAAATGGGTTTCAAGGATAATTTTTCATTTAAAATAAATGTTTCTCTCCATCTCTATCTTCCTCTCTATCTCTATCTTCTTATCCCTCTCTCTCTCTCTTCCCTCCTCTATATCTCCCTCTTCATATCCCTACCTCTCCCTCTTTCTCCCTCCCTATTTCAAACATAATATGAGCCTATTTATAATGGAGCCTGATTATCTTCTTGATTCAGAATTTTTATTTTGGTCATGATTAAGTGGATGCATAGTTTATTTGAAGCTATCACCTCTCCCTTTATACCTTTGTTGGAACATATTATAGTGCCCCTAGAAGCCACGTTCACTAAGAAAT
The DNA here is from genome assembly GCA_007115665.2 of Sequoiadendron giganteum. NCBI lineage: Eukaryota > Viridiplantae > Streptophyta > Pinopsida > Cupressales > Cupressaceae > Sequoiadendron > Sequoiadendron giganteum. Next base: position 77,866,770 of record CM021110.1, read on the forward strand.
GTGTATACAAAATATGTGTAAGATCTGATCCATCTCCATCTTCATATCCTTCTCTATCTCTATCTTCCTCTCTATATATCCACCTTCTCTAACTTATTACCTCTCCCTGCATCTCGCTCTCTCTCTCTTCCCCATCTATCTTTCCCACTATATCCATTTCTTTAAATATAGCCCTCTTTCCATCCCTATCTCCCCCTCTCTCTCCCTCCATCTCTCTCTCATCACACACACACACACACACACACACACTTCATATTTCTCCATCCCTATCTCTATCTCTATAACTCTCACTCACTCACATACACAATCCTTGTTTCTCCCTCCCTATTTCTATATTTATCTCTCCATCTCTCCTCCCTTTCTCTATCTCTCTCTCCCTCTATTACGTGATTCTATCTCTACTTCTCTCTCTTTCTCTTCACATACCTCTCCCTCTCTCTTTATCTTCCCATATATATATCTTCCTCTTTCTCTCTCCCTCTCTCGCCCCTATTTCTCTCTCCCTCTCCCTCTCCCCATCTCTCTATATCTTCTTATATCTCTATCTCTTCATCTGTATCTCCCTCTTCTTCTTCCTTTATATATTTATATATCTTCATCACTATCTCCCTACCTCTCTCTATCTTTATCTCTCTATCTACTTGTCTCCCTCTTCGTCTCTTGATCTATCTTCATCTTTACCTCTATCTTCCTCTCTCCCCCTCTATCCCTAGACATGTCTCCTCTCTCTATCCATCCATATCTCTCCATCTCACACTTCTTAGACCTCTATATCTATATCTATATCTATTTTCTTCTCTATCTCTATCTCTCCATTTGTCTCTATCTCATTATTTCTCCCCTCTCCTCTGTATCCCTCTCCTTCTCCTTCCCAGTCTCCATTTCTGTCTTTATCTTTATCCCTCTCTACTTCATATCCCTCTCCCTCTCCTTCTCCATCTCTGTCTCTATCTCTACCTTCCTCTCTATCTCTATCTCCTTGCCCCTCCCCCCCTCTCTCTCTCTCTTACCCTCTCTATCTCTCCCTCTTTCTATCCATCTCTCTCTGGCTCTCTCTCCCTGTTGCAAACATAACATGAGCCTATTGGTAATGGATTCTAATTATCTTCATGATTCAAAGGTTTTTCAGTTACATTTGGATCCTTGTAAGTGAATGCATAGATAATTTGAAGCTATCACTTCTCCATTGAGACCTTTGTTGCACAAACAACATCATTTGCTAAATTGCCTACTGTTGATGGTGTTTTCTGCACGACAACAACTCAGACACAATATGATATCCTATCTCTCTGGAAAGGAAAATCTCTATAGGAAAAGAGATAACCCCAAGGCCTCTAATGTCAGGTCTTGACAATGCAACAAAACAACTCAGTGATAAATGTGAAAATGCTGGTAATCACAATGGGACCTTACTATGAGCAAACAATGGACTTTGAATTTATCAGATCTAAATAATAAATTGATAATTTGAAACTTGATGGTAATCCTGATAATAAAGAAACAACAAAATATAAAGGTTTCAGAGATAATTCTAAGACTATTTCTAACCCTAAGATTGAAAATTTGAAAAGATAAAATGCTCAAAATGGACCGATCTCTCATAAACTACTTTCTGTTTAACCCAGATGAATCTGCAATTTCACAAAAATAGTGCAATCTTCTAAGGTATTTAAAGATTTTCAAATCACAAACATTCATTCAGCCAATTCTATTACAATTGAGATGAACAAACCCTTATAATTGAACTAAGCACAATTTTGAGTCCAAGCTAACTTTACAAAGAAACTAACAATCAACTAACTACAAAAAGTATGGACTAGAGATCGTTGCAAACATTCCAAACATAAAACCCTAAGCATTATCAAACCATTTACCATAAACTTGTAAGCAATCTGAAAGATAGAACAACAAGAATCATGCCAGATGAAATTCCAAAAGATAGATACCAAACACAATATCTCTCTTATATTAAATCACCCAAAGTAGCAACAACTCCAGCTTTCTGTTACAACACTTGCTTGAGAATAAACCCTAAGTCGCCTAATATCACTTATCTATTTTTCTCTCTATCCTTCTATATGCCTATCTATCTATATTCAAATGAGGCAACATGCCTGATTTTATAGAGAATCCTTAAGATAGGTCGGCCCAAAAGACAATTTACAATAAAACATGACCTACAAGAGGTCGACCCAAAAGATAATTGAACACATGAAATGTGCCACTGGTACCAATTTCATCCAAAACCGCCAAGATACCAAAAAGGTCGGCCCAATACATGTGAATAATGGGAAGCACAAATACTAATGTAACCCTATATCTAGTCCCCATCTTTGTCCTTGGCTCGATCTTCTTCACCATGTATGGCCAACAAAACCCTATCTAGCTCAGAAACAGGTGGCACAGGAAAAACCATAATCCTTCTTTCAAGGGACTTGATATCATCTCTCGCTTGCCTAACTACACCATCCCAATCAGCCTTATTAAATCAATATCTATCTATGACTGCAATATAAGTTGTAGCATCATCCAGTTGATGTCCAGTAACTAGTCCTTCACTGACTGGAGAATAAACATCTCTCCACCATTCCCTAAGCTGCTCCAAACTAAGATGTTTTGGAGAAAACTTCTTCCATCCAGTCATGACCTCAAAGAATGAAATGCACCTATCATAGATACTGGTCAAGGTATCCTCAATCTGTCGTGTCTGCTTATGGATCTTTTTCAAGGCCTTTTGCCTCATTTGCAGAATTTCAAACCATTCCCAAGGTTCGAAAACCCTTGGAAAAGGAAGAATCCTGCACTGTACTAATTTGTCCTCAGTGAATCCCATGATTGTTGTGGCCTTCTGTAGTAGGAGGTCGTGTCCACATTATCCTGAGCTAAGATAGCCTTCAACCAATCCATTGATCTCATTGCATCTCCTCCAGTTGACAATATGTTCTTAATAGCATCATCTCCTTTAATTTGGACACCTTGCAACCAAGCAACTATAGCATGTGTGGTGCCCTTCATCTTCTCAAGTTCATAGATTGTCTCCTAAGGCAAGATACTTGTAGTAGAGGAGGAAGAGCCAATAGCTTGCAAAGGTTTCATCAACTCTTGCAAGTATTTCCTTAATTTCTCATTCTCCCTCTCTAGCTCATGACTAGTTTGCACAACCTTCTTCAACTTGCCCACAATCACAGCACTGGAGCCTTCATATTCTTCAATGTCCTACTCCACAGTAGCATGCCCCAAGTCAATAGTTTGTACATTATAGTCTTGGGCAGTCACATTGTCTCTATCTTTGTTTGGAGCAGGAGTAGCAATATGGGCCACTCTATTACCTGACCCATCTCTCTCAATTCAGGACACAACCCTTCCTTTCTTCTTTGTTTTTTCCTTCTCCACATTAGCCATGAGAACATCCCAATTAGGAGGGGCATCCTCCACTATCACCATTTTACTTTTCAACTCCTTCTCAAGCCAATCTGGAAAAGTGGAACCAATAGGCACAGTATCTTGCTTATCTTGCCTTTGCTCCTGATGATCAACAGTTGCATCCTTTTCAACACTTGGACTTTTAAGAATGTCCATAGTTGGATTTTCTTTCTCTTGTACTTGTTCTTCCACAACCACCTATACTGGTGAAGGGGCCCTAGCTTTTATTTCTTCCTCCTTTTAAGGAGACTTGTTCATTTGTTCCCTCACAGATGAGCCTGCATGTGATACCAAGGGAGACTATATTACCTTATCAATCTCTACCTTTGCATTATAGAGGTCTCCCTCCTGAAACTCTTCCTCGCCTAGATCCTTAGGATCCTTATTCTTCTTTAATTCCTCCTGTGTTACCAGCATCCTGAGGAATGTAGACACTCACTTGTTCAACAACAGGAATACTCACTGAAACATTCTCCTTGGTTGCAATATCCCTTGGAGAAGGAGTCCTTGAACTCCTCATGTATACTTGTGTCCTTTCCCCTGAACTTTCCACCTCTACCACTGGTGGCTCAATTTCCTTGACAACTTTAGGAGCTTCCTCCACCTTCTGTGACAGCTTTGTGATTCTTCTCCTCTTTATCAATGGTGGAGCACTTTCTACCTCCTCCTCTTCTTACTTATTATTTTCAGCTTCTTTCTTAGAGGCATGTCTCCTCTTCTTAGCAACAGGCTTCCTCTATTTGCTTACCTCTATAGCCTACTCAGCTTGAACCTCCCTTACCTGGATTCTAAAAGGAGAATCCACCTTTTCTTTATCCTTAGGATCCGGTTCAAGTGAACCCTCGGAAGCAGAGTGAGACTCTAAGTCTCCCATTAGATCATAGGTGCATGGAACACCTTCGCTCTCCAGCTCTATCATCTTGTGTTTCAACCACATCTTGGTATATTTGATCACTGGGGCCATGAATTGGTCCAACTCAGTCTTTTCCTCCTCTAACCAGTCAACTTCTCCAACTGGCCTATCTTTTACTACTTCATAGACATGACCCTGGATCACATTTCCATCTTCGTCTACTTGGTCAGGGATGGACTTTACATTTTATAGTCTCACCAAATCCACTGGCAACCTACAAAACTTCTTCTTTCTTACCTCAAACTCATCGGCAAGGTAAACCCAGTAATCTTCAATGTCAGCCTTATGGCTATATTCCCTACTGGCCTTCTTTTGATCTTCGCTAGTGATGTCAAACCTTTCCCTCTTGGAATGGAAGGAGAGACCAAGAGTACTCATCTCCTTCTTAGAAGCATGAGCAGACTGAATGGAAGCACAAAGCTCACCCATTCCTATCTTTAGGGGAAAATCATTCCCAAAACCTATCTTGTGCATCTCCCCCTTTACAACATTATGAAAGTCACAAATCTGCCTAGTGACTTCCAACAATATGACATGATCAGTAGGGTATCTGGGGATTCTATATGGATCTCTCTGAAAACCATCAATCTTGATGTATGATAAAGTTGGAAATTGGATAAACCGTGCCCCATATCTCTTTATCAATTCCTTGGCCTTATTAGAAATTCTCATATGCTCTGTACCTTGGAGCAATCTAGTGATGCACATTGTGAAGGAATCATTGGATCTCCTGTAACTCCCTCCATTTAGGTGCAACTGTGGATATACTTCATAGATGGCATCCTGCCCAAAGATACCCCTAGTGCTTAACCCCTTGTATGGGTGAAGTCTCGCCAATGAATACACTAGGTAAGAAGTCATGGTAAAAGTCCCGGTTTGCAAGTGACAACACTAATGGCACCTACCCAGTGATAGTCAATTCCCTGCTCCTTTCTAGCAATCACATTAAACATCCATGTCTCGAACACTCCTGCACTCTTCAATCCCACCAACCTGCTGAGAAGAGTGATGACATTGTAGTACTCTCTCTTGAACTTAAGCCTGAATAGTTGCTTAGGCAGCTTGGAGAAATGAGATTTAGGCTTCTCTAGCCAAGAGTTAATCACCTACTGAGACTTGACTATATTCTCCTCATAATACTTCCTAGCACCATCCTTGTCAAAGGCCACCACATGGAACCTATCAGGCATGTTAAATGTTGTAGAAATGGATACCAGACTGAAACCTACAAGAATCCTACCCTGGGGGCCAATTATCCTCTATGTCCCTCTATCATAATTTTTGGCGCACTCAAACACCAGCTCATAGCACTGCACTGTAGAAGGAAAACTTGCCACATGAGCCAATCTGGCGTCTATGATTCTTTTTGCCAACAGAGGAGGGTTTGGTGCTGACATTTCAGCCTTGAAATCCTCATAGTCCCACATGCCTACATTTGTATATGTGAATCCTGACCAAATTGAGGTCAACTTTCTCTTAGGGATCCGGCTCCTTATGTCCAACTTCACCTTCTCTGCATTTAAGATGGCAGAAGTCTCTGCACCCGGATCTGTTGCCTTCCCTTTGCCTTGACCAATGACATCTTGTCCTAATGTTGGCTGCAATCACAAAAAGAAGACCACAATTAGATCCACAAGAAACAACAAGTGCAAGAAATTAATACCTCAAAGTTTGGGATTTAGCCCCCCTCGCGGATTCTACACTGGAGAGGATTTTCGGGAAAATTCGGACTAGGCGGATTCTAGCGAACCAAGCATGCAAAATCCCACAATATCATTTCAATCCATCAATTAATAAAGGAAAACCATTATAAACACTTAGCATAAGCTCATTTAATCAATCAAAACATCATCAATAAATAGATTCTTCCATAATCATCAAATTAAACCTTTTCCAGAAAACTTGAAAGAATCCACCAGAGACAAATTTGGCAAAAACAACACCAATTACAACTAACCCAGGAAAAAGGAGGGGACGCAAAACATCTGGGAAAATCCAGAGGAAACAGATTTTGGAAAAAGCCAGATGTATCATCACCAAAGCACGAAATCAGTAAAATGACCTGACTGTGGACACCAGGAAAATCTGGAGTGAACGGATTTTGGCGAGACAAATGAAGTCCGGGAAAAGGTGGTGAAAAAGAAAGAAAGAGATAAGTCAGGGAAATCCAGGGGAAGGGGAATTCCGCGAGGACCTCAAAAACATGAACCTATCCACATTTTTCTTTGCGTTCACCAAGATAATTCAAATAACACCGGACCTAAAGCCTGCATTTTGACAACAACTTAACCTAAACCTCCAATGAATGAAACACAAATTTAGAACACTCCTGATAGAAATTAGAGGATAATTGGCCATGCCATAGGTCAAGGACCCTAAAATGTCTACCATGAAAGCACAGGGAACAAGGCACGAATTGCTCACACACTAGAATTGAGAGTCTTAAGACCAATGCAAGCAAACACCCAAACAAGAAGTAGTACCAAACCAAGAGCAAACACCAACGACCAACCTAGCAGACTAGTAAAGCAATGAAAACCCCCAAAATGCCCAATGATAATGCACATACCCAAGGAAACCAGGAAATCATGAGAGTCCTGAAAATAAATGAAGCAAAGCAATTCAAAATCAACAAAGTAAAAGAGCACTCCAACATACCATGAGAGTGAAAGGGCTGGAACTGGTGATGCCAACAAAAAACTATCCAATGCGAGCAAGATACAATCCATGCACATGAAGTGCAAATGCAGAGTCCAAATGGCCTCGAAAATCTCAAAATCCAGAAAAACACCAAAAGCTCCAAGACTCAAGGTCGAATGATAGAAAATGCACAAACTCAAATGATCATTTACCTCCCAAAATTCAATATATCAAAGCCCCAAAATATCCGCACAAACACCATTAATGTGGTTGACAAGACAGTCACGACCACAAAAACCCAGGGATTCGACGAGGTGACAAACTTCGGGGAAATCCAGACCATACGGATTTTTTCGAAAATAGGGTAAAAAGGCAGCAACTTCGGACATCGACAGGAAACCGGGAGAATTTAGCCCAGGCGGATTTTCCCGAAAGTAGTGAAAACTTTGGAACAAAGTCAAAACTCAAGATTTTCAATAAAACTCATAAGTGTGCCACTTCAATTGGAAAGATGGACATTAAAGCACGAACCCAAGCAAGGGAAAACCCCCAAAAAAGAAGGGCCAAAACAACAAAAAGAGAAAAAAGAAGGTCCCCACTTTAGTGGGGCGTGTGTGCAAAAACTGCACAACAAATGACGAATTTGCTGGGGAAATGATCCAGAGCATTTCAAGGATAAACTAGAATCAAGAACCCAGATTCTCTGGTTTCAATCTTCTCATCAAGACTCTTATGAAAAAAGTTTCAGAAACCACAAACAAGAGGACCTTTTCCTATAACAGGATCCAAGTGTGTGTATTATGCATTTATCCCTATCCTGTAAGTGCAATGGGAACAAGAGAAAATCTGACCAAGGCTACATAAAAAATTCAAACTTCAAAAGCAGCTTGGATAGAGCCTCATTGGCAGTCAAGCGTTCATAGCCCCGATGAGGTTATCGCTGTGACCCTCCCAAGCATAACTCTACTACCAGTCAGGCGTCTATAGCCCCGGTAGAGATACTAGGATACTTCTGATAAAGTGAAGCTCATTCAAATTTTCAAAATATCCTTTTCTCTTTTTCTTTGTTTTATAGAGATTTTCTGCTTCACCTTTGTAAGTAATGAAACTCACACTCAAGGATGAGGAACACAGTGGCACTAAAGCAGAATATAAGATTTTTCACCAAGCCAAACCACTCACAGACCCAATGCAACTCCAAAATCTTTAATTTAGTGTGAAAATGTAGGACCCAAATATATTCCAAAGTGTATATAAAACAAGTGATTAATTCCAAGTACAAGGGAGATCAGATAAAAGAAATCCACCACCTTTTCTGAAAAACTGATTGAAGTTTATAAAAGAAATTTCTAGAACAATACCAAATGAAATAGCCCATTGCACAAGTGCAACACCCCCAAGGAAACCAGGAAACCCAAAGCAAAAAAAAACAAAAACGAAAAGCAGGACAAACCAAAGCAAACCTAAAATACCAGAGCAAAACCAACAACAAAGCAAAACAGAAAGCAAACCTACTCTAGCTATGTATAGGATGAACTGCAAGCAGTTCAAGGTTGAAAATAATGCTTCAGATATTGCCCATTAATAGGCAGCGGGATATCCTCACTAGTGAGGGTTTTCAAATGAAAAGCATTATCTCCCAGAATTTCTGAAATCTGGTAAGGACCAAGCCATAGTTTATCAAATTTACCATGTTCTCCCTTACGATCATGGGCTTTATCCCAGTAGAGAACTAAGTCAAAAATTCTAAAGGCCTTTACCTTAGCTCTCCTATCAAGCCATCTTTTTACTACACCCTGATGTTTAGCAAAGTTCTCTAGGGCTTCATCTCTTTTCTCTTCCAAATGCAACAATTTAGCCAAATAGGCCTCACATTTATCTTCTTCATTATAGTAGTCATTAATAAACTGTAGGGTAGGGATTTTCAACTAGATAGGAAACACAAGTTCCAAAACATACACCAAGTCATAAGGAGAGGTTCCTATGGATGCCTTTTGTCTAGTACGATCAACCCAAAGAGCAAATCGGAGCTGGGTCTACCAGTCCTTAGGATTTTGTTCTAACAACTTACGGATAACTGTTAGTAGGTTCTTGTTGGAAGACTCAGCTAGACCATTACCCTGAGGGTAATAATTGGATGAAAATTTAATAACAATCCCATGATCAAACACCCAATTAGAAAAATTCAGTGATGCAAATGCAAGACCATTATCATAGACCAAAAATAGTGGACAACCAAAATGATTGATAATTCCTGATTCAAGAAAATTGATTACCACATCTAAAGTACACTATTTACAAGCAAGAGCCTCTATCCATCTAGTAAAATAATCAATTATGGTAAGAATATACCTATGGCCAGTAGAAGATGAGGGATTAATTGGAAAGTCCATACCCCACTAAGCAAATGGTTTTACCTCTATGACTAGCTGGAGTGGAAGAGCTGTATGTTTTTCCTTACTTGTTGTAGTCTGACATATGTGACAAGTTCTCACATGTTGGTGTGAATCTTTGAAAAAAGTGGGCCAGTAACAGCCTGCCCTCAAGATCTGATGTGCAGTGGATGATGCATAACCATGGCCTGTGTCATATTTCTCATGAAATTCAATCATCACTCTAGCAGTTTCTTCTTTTCCCAGACATCTTAAGTATACGCCCTCATGATTTATTTTGTACAAGATAGCCCCTTTCATCATAAAGATTCCAATCTTTAAGCGTAAGGCCTGTCTCTGAACCGTATTAAGGTGATTAAGACACCGCTGATTCAAAAAATAGAAAATGATTTCATCATACCAATCTCCTGGAGATACCTCTTAGAGGTAACAATGTTGGGCGGTGAGATCAGGACCGATCTCAGCCATTGTCTTTGTAAGTCCTTGTCCTCTTACTAATTTCATGGGCTCGATTTCCATATCATATTCTTGTAACATGGTCACCCACTTGGCCCTTCATTCACCTAACTCATTCTGCATCAACAACAACTTTACTGCAGGATCAGACACTATGGAAAAAACTTTATTCCTCAAGATATAGAGCCAAGACTTCTTCACTGCTCTGACCAAAGCATAGGCCTATTTTTCTACATTGTGATATCTTAATTCTGAATCTTTTAAGGGAGTAATCATGAAGGCTATAGGGTTTTCATCCCCTTGATTAGACTTTTGAGTTAACATTGTAGCACAAGTGTGATCAGAAGCGAATGAATATATGTAAAATGACTTAGTGTAATCCGGACTCACCAATATAGGAGCTTCAACAATAACCTTCTTGATTTTTGTAAATGCCTCCTTATCTTCCGCATTCCATTCTATCTTTGCTTCTTGTTTCAACATAGCATTTAATGGCTTGACTATCTCTGCAAATCCTGTGATAAATTTCCTAACAAAGTTAATCTTATCGAAGAATGACTTCATCTCTTTCTTGTTGGTAGGAGGCTAAATCTTCAAGATAGCCTGAATTCTTTCAGGGTCAATAGCAATACCTTATTATGAGATAATGTGTCCTAATAAATTTCCTTCTTTAACTCCAAAAATGAACTTCCTTGGATTAAGTGAAATACCAAACTCTCTACATCTTTGAAACACCTTGCATAAATTTGTTATATGATCACCTTGTTTCTTGGAAAAAATAGTCAAATCATCCATATAAATAATGATGCACTTACCAATTATATCCTTAAAAGCTATATCCATAGCTCTCTAGAATGTAGCTCCAACATTGATCAACCCAAATGGCATCCTTCTGTAAGAAAACATTCCCCACTTAGTAGTAAAGGTAGTCTTGTGCCTATCCTCATACTGCACCATACCTTGGTTGTATCCATAATACCTATCCAAAAAGGACATCATTTGGGATCCATTAACAATCTGAAGCACCTCATCCAATGAAGGAACAAGATAATTATCCTTTTCTGATACTCTATTCAGATTCCTAAAATCTACACATAGCCTAATTTCTCCATTCTTTTTCCTTACTGGAACCAAATTTGCCACCCAAGTAGAGTGTCTTACTAGAAAAATAATGCGTGTTGAAAGCAATTTTTGCACTTCCTTCTGAATAATGGGTTCCAACAAAGCATTAATTGGCCTTTGTCTTTTCCTGAATGGTTTGACATCTGACTTCAAAGGAATGGTGTGTGTGATGATTGAAGTATCATATGTTTTCAAATCTTCCTAACTCCAAGCTATTACATCATGATATGTATGCAAGGTATCAATAATTCCCTTTCTTTTTTCTAGAGTACATACCTTGCCAATAAAAACATTCTTTGAGTCCTCTGATGTCCCCATATTATATGTCTCACACTGGTTGCTGAGAGACTCCCTTTTAGTCTGTTGTTCTTGATCTCTTATCTTATCTAAATCAAATATTCATTCAAGCTGTACCATACCTCTTGGAATGGTATTAGTCTTCAGATTGATGATTCCTCCAAAGTCAATTTCTGCTTCCTGAGGCTCTATCTCATCAATAACTTGGGAAGCAAACACATCACAGCTTGTAATGAAGTCCAGAATATGCTTATCATCTTCAAATACCTAGAAATTAGTAACATTGTCAGGCACTGAAGGGACTGGAGTGAGCTCGACTGTAAACTTCTTCAATCCTAAAAGTGACAGTGGCTGCAAGGTGCTAGCAACTTGTGCTAGAGAATCAACAACTTGATTTTTGTTTCGAGGGATTAATTGGATATTAAAAGCATCGAATCCCTTGATGAGATCCCAAAATCTATGCCTATAATTGGTCATTCTTCTATCATGACACAAATACTATTTTCTTACTTGCTTGATTACTAACTTTGAATCTCCGAACACTTGTAATATATTAACCTTCTTCCTTGATGCCATCAATAAGCCATGGATCAGAGCTTCATATTTAGCGATATTATTAGTACATTGGAACTGAAGTGTGTGAGAAGCAAAGTAGTTATTACCTTTAGGACTAATCAATTCAAATCCTGCTCCAGCACCTTGTTTGGATTTAGATCCATCAAACCTTAGTGTCCAACAGCCATCAGGTTCCTTCGGTTTCAATTTACCTTGTTCTTTGCTGGGGATAGGGGGCTCTTCAGGAAGCACTAGGTTCTTACCTTTATCATTGTTTGATTCTTCTTGCACATTGAGTCTAGCAGGTAGGATTGGATTAATGCATTTCTGTATCTGTCAGACCGTAGTCTGACACAAGTCACATTCCAACTCTGAATGAGGAGCATCATGGACTCTGCACCAACTTGGAAGCAATAATTCTTCAAATGTCATGCTTCCATTCAGTTGTATCTGATCTTCCATACACTTCTGGATGAACTCCTGAAAGTTATCCAATAAACCAAGTTGCATGTCCTCTTGGTCACTTATTCCATTCTCTTGTTCAATCAATGTCTCAGAATCATTGCTCTCTGAAATGTGTTCATCTGGAGAATCCTGTAGCATAAAAACTTCTTCATCTTCTGCAACTAATGCAGCCAACACATAATTCCCCATGCTAACCTCAGACACCAATACCTCATTTGAGATATTTTGGTATTCCGTGATTACATATTTCATTATGGGTTCTCTTTCAATTTTGATATGATTTGGACTCTTTTCCATGGTAACCACATATGGGAATGGTCCGTAGATGTATATCCATTTAGTGCCTTAGCGAAATATCTGTCTAGAATCAAACTATAAGTGTCAGGAATGTCAGCCACTTGAATATTGATCACTTGCTACACCCTAGGATCTAATGCAAGCTACGTAGGGATCATGTTCAATTCTCCAACTACACTCACTTTTGTTTTGTCCAACTGAGTAACCTTCTTCTGAGAGGCAATATGAGTGATACCCAATGCTTTGCAAACAACAAAAGGCATAAAATTTGTAGAGGCTCCTGAATCTAGAAGACAATTATGTAAATTATTTCCAAAGATACGAACAAAAATTAGGAAAGGAGGAGTTTCCATCTTACCTTGAAATAGATTTAGATGAGTGTCAACTTGTGCAACCTGACCTTTATCCTTATCTCCCCTCCTGTCTATAGGTGGGACCTGACTTCTGGGTGTCTGAGAATTAGAAGACCTAGTAGCAACCTCATTTGTGGCCACCCCTTGCGATGTTATATTTGAGCTAAATGACCCCAGAACTGCATTTTTAATGGCAAGAATTCTTAATAATTCAAAGGTAGAAAGACTCACCTTTACTTTCTTGAATTCCTTAGTCACATATTCACCCAATTGCTCCATATTCAAATCAACCTGGGCTTCCTTGTTGCCACTAGCTTGCTTATCTTTGGGTATTCCAACATTGTTCCCTTTTGACAGGTACTAGGTTGGCACATGAGGATAAGGTGAATTATTACTAGCTTGTGGATCTGGTGGAGTACTGAAATTGTTAGGAGGGATGGAAGTAGTGAAAGGACCTCCAGCCTGTGGATCCTTGTTAGGCCTATTTCTTAAATCATATTTCTTCACTGGTTGTTGAAACATCTGAACTTCTTCAACACTAACTTCTTCCTCATCTAAAGGGTCATTATCATTCTCACTCTCCTCATTAAACAACTAGGAAATATCATCTTCATTCAGCACCTTCTCTACTTCATCTTCTATAATAGATACCTCTTTTGGTTCATTTTCCTCACATTTGGGGAATGGGGCATGATTAAGTACCAGTACTGGAGAATCGTATGGATTTGAAGGTACTATTTCATGTCCAGTAGAATTATTTTCAACCTCATACTGAAAGATAGAAGCTGTAGTCTAAAATTTAGCACAGTCTAACTCAGAGTGTTGACTTGTTTTATGGAGCCTGCACCATCCAGACAAAGTTGCTTCTGCTAGGTATACACCATTTAGAGGCTTCTCCTGAGTAGTGGGTTGATCCAAAGGAGTAGGAATCCATCCATTATTAGGCCCAACATTCCAAGACCTATTCTGCCTAGGCTATTGCCCTTTGTCAAATCCTTGTCCACCTTGCTGATTTCTATCAAAAGTATGACCAGAACCTTGCCTTCTCTCATAATTTTGATTTCTGTCAAAGTATTGATCTCTTTCAAAATTCATGTTTTCCCTGCCATAATTAGATTGTATATTTTTCTGAGTAGCTTGAAGCTAGCTTTTCTAATTTCTGAAATAAGTTACCTTTGTATTCAACCTCTTCACTTGTTCAGATAATTCATCCAACCTTTTTTTATCCAAGCTATTAGGTGGTGTTGGATTACCTCCAGAAGGATATCCGAGTATGTTTCCAGAACCAATAGCCTGATTCAAGACTTCTGAATTCTACAAGTATGTAGGAAAACTAACTTGTTGTTGCTGAAGGGGTTGATTAGCTCTTTGTTGGGGATAAGAAGTCATAAGCTGAGCTTGATTTAAAGGTGGACCTAGATGAGGAACCAGAGGAAATGATGGTATATGATTCATTATAGGAGCGTGACTAGTCAAAGCTTGGTTAAGGGCTTGAATTTGTCCAGGGTGAGCAGCAGGTCCTAATAAATGCTGCATCAAGTCTGTGTTGACCTTTACTACCTTTACATATGCAGTGAGCAATGCATTCAGAGGATTAGTCCTTTGTTTCAGGAAGGTGGCTGTAAGGCTATCCAAGGCTTCAAGGTACACCTCCAAAGCAGTATTTTCATTCCCAGCATAAGGTGTTTGGAGTTTGGTATATGATTGATGGAACCTATCATTGACTGATCCTATGGGCTCATTAATCTCTCTTTTCACTCCAGTAAAATGCAAGTACAACTCATTAGCACTAAAGAGAATCTTGAACTTTTGCAGGAATGCAGCTTCCAACTCAGTCCAATTATGGATGGAAGCAATAGGTAAGTGATTGTACCAATAGAAGGCTTCTTCTCCTAGAGAATAAGGGGAAAAGCTTACATGCAACATCTTCATGGTTAATCCCTCTATCCCTCAGACAAGTCTAAAAAATCCTAATGTGTTCTTTTTCCGTTCTGTTGGGGTCATGAGTATGAAACTTAGAGTAGAAGTGCTCAGGGTTCTTGGGCATAACATTGTAATTATTGAAGATCAATGGGGATGGATTATTAGCAAGAAAAGCCATTGGTGGAGGTGGGGGTGGTAATGGCTGATTTATGGCTGGTTGTGGCTGTGGACTAAGAATCCCCCTAGAGTTAGATGAAGATGAGGATTATGGAGATGATGGAAGTGGGTGAGTTGATGTTGATTCTTCCCCTTGTCTGGTCCTTCTTGACCTAGTAGGGGCTTGTAACTCTTTAAATTATTCTTCTCCTGGAATAGATTGAGTTCTTCTTCTAAGTCTCTTAGGAGAGATGGCATTTAAGAAATGCTCTAGTTTGCTTGTTCAAAGGCCCTCCATCTAGCGCCAATCTGTTGATGGTTTTTCCTACATGGCAACAACTCAGACAGAATATGATATCCTATTTCTCTTGAAAGGTAAATCTCTATGGGAAAAGAGATAACCCCAAGGTCTCTAGTGTCAGGTCTTGACAATGCAACAAAAAAACTCAGTGATAAATGTGAAAATGCTGGTAATCACAATGGGACCTTACTACGAGCAAACACTGGACTTTGAATTTATCAGATCTAAACAATAAATTGATACTTTGATACTTGATGGTAATTCTGATAATAAAGAAACAACAAAAGATAAAGGTTTCAGAGATAATTCTAAGACTATTTCTAACCCTAAGATTGAAAATGCCAAAATATAAAATGCTCAAAATGGACCGATCTCTCATAAACTACTTTCTGTTTAACCCAGATGAATCTGTGATTTCATAGAAATAGTACAATCTTCTAAGGTATTTAAAGATTTTCAAATCACAAACATTCATTCAGCCAATTCTATTACAATTGAGATGAACAAACCCTTATACTGAACTGAGCACAATTTTGAGTCCAGGCTAACCTTACAAAGCAACTAACAATCAGCTAACTGCAAAAAGTATGGACTAGAGATCGCTGTAAACATTCCAAACATGAAACCCTAAGCATTATCAAACCATTTACCATAAACTTGTAAGCAATCTGAAAGATGGAACAACAAAAATCATTATAGATGAAATTCCAAAAGATAGATACCAAACATAATATCTCTCTTATATTAAATCACCCAAAGTAGCAACAACTCTAATTTTTTGTTACAACACTTGCTTGAGAATAAACCCTAAGTCGCCTAATATCACTTATCTATTTTTCTCTCTCTCCTTTCTATCTATATTCAAATGAGGAAACATGCTTGATTTTATAGAGAATCCTTAAGATAGGTCGGCCCAAAAGACAATTTACAATAAAACATGACCTACAAGAGGTCGGCCCAAAAGATAATCGAACACATGAAATGTGCCACTGGCACCAATTTCATTCAAAACTGCCAAGATACCAAAAAGGTTGGCCCAATACATGTGAATAATGGGAAGCACAAATACCAATGTAACACTATATCTAGTCCCCATCTTTGTCCTTGGCTCGATCTTCTTCACCATGTACGGCCAAAAAAACCCTATCCAGCTAAGCAACAGGTGGCACAGGAAAAACCATAATCCTTCCTTCAAGGGACTTGATATCATCTCTCACTTGCCTAATTGCACCATCCCAATCAGCCTTATTAATTAAATATCTGTCTATGACTGCAATATAAGTTGCAACATCATCCAGCTGATGTCCAGTAACTGGTCCTTCATTGATTGGAGAATAAACATCTCTCCACCATTCCCTAAGCTGCTCCAAACTAAGATGTTTTGGAGAAAACTTCTTCCTTCCACTCATGACCTCAAAGAATGAAATGAACCTATCATAGATACTGGTCAAGGTATCCTCAATCTGTTGTGCCCTTTTATGGATCTTTTTCAAGGCCTTCTGCCTCATTTGCAAGATTTCAAACCATTCCCAAGGTTCAGAAACCCTTGGAAAAGGAAGAATATTGCACTGTACTAATTTGTCCTCAGTGAATCCCATGATTGTTGTGGCCTTCTGCAGTAGGAGGTTGTGTCCACATTATCCTGAGCTAAGATAGCCTTTAACCAATCCACTAATCTCATTGTATCTCCTCCAGTTGACAATATGCTCTTAATAGCATCATCTCCTTTAATTTGGACACCCTGCAACCAAGCAACTGTAGCATGTGTGGAGCCCTTCATCTTCTCAAGTTCAGAGATTGTCTCCTAAGGCAAGATACTTGTAGTAGAGGAGGAAGAGCCAATAGCTTTCAAAGGTTTCATCAACTCTTGCAAATATTTCCTTAATTTCTCATTCTCCCTCTCTAGCTCATGCCTAGTCTGCACAACCTTCTTCAACTTGCCCACAATCACAACACTGGAGCCTTCATATTCTTCAATGTCCTGCTCCATAGTAGCATACCCCAAGTCAACAATTTGCACATTATAGTCTTGGGTAGTCACATTGTCTCTATCTTTGTTTGGAGCAGGAGTAGCAATATGGGCCACTCTGTTACCTGACCCATCTCTCTCAATTCAGGACACAACCCTTGCTTTCTTCTTAATTTTTTCCTTGTCTACATTAGCCATGAGAACATCCCAATTAGGAGGGGCATCCTCCACTATCACCATTTTACTTTTCAACTCCTTCTCAAGCCAATCTAGAATAGTGGCACCAACAGGCACAGTATCTTGCTTATCTTGCCTTTGCTCCTGTTGATTAATAGTTGCATCCTTTTCAACACTTCGACTTTTAGGAATGTCCACAGTTGGATTTTCTTTCTCTTGTACTGGTGAAGGGGCCCTAGCTTGTATTTCTTCCTCCTTTTGAGGAGACTTGTTCATTTGTTCTCTCAAAAGTGAGCCTGCATGTGATACCAAGGGAGATTATATTAACTTATCAATATCCACCTCTGCATTATAGAGGTCTCCCTCTTGAAAATCTTCCTCGCCTAGATCCTTAGGATCCTTATTCTTCTTTAATTCCTCTTGTTTTACCAGCATCCTGAGGAATGTAGACACTCAATTGTTCAACAACAGGAATACTCACCGAAACATTCTCCTTAGTTGCAGTATCCCTTGGAGAAGGAGTCCTTGACCTCCTCATGTATACTTGTTTCCTTTCCCTTGAGCTTTCCACCTCGACCATTGGTGGCTCAATTTCCTTGTCAACTTTAGGAGCTTCCTCCACCTTCTGTGATAGCTTTGTGATTCTTCTCCTCTTTATCAATGGTGTAGCACTTTCCACCTCCTCCTCTTCTTCCTTATTCTTTTCAGCTTCTTTCTTAGAGGCATGTCTCCTCTTCTTAGCAATAGGCTTCCTTTGTTTGCTTACCTCTATAGTCTTCTTAGCTTGAACTTCCCTTACCTAGATTCTGAAATGAGAATCCACCTTTTCTTTACCCTTAGGATCCGGTTCAAGTGAACCCTCAGAAGCAGAGTGAGACTCTAAGTCTCCCATCAGATGATAGGTGCATGGAACACCTTCACTCTCCAGCTCTAGCATCTTGTGTTTCAACCACATCTTGGTATATTTGATCACTGGGGCCATGACTTGGTCCAACTCAATCTTTTCCTCCTCTAACCAACAAGTTCTCCAACTGGCCTATCTTTTACTGGCTCATAACCATGACTCTGGATCACATTTCCATCTTCCTCTACCTGGTCAGGGATGGCCTTTACATTGTATAGTCTCATGAAAACCACTGGAAACCTAGAAAAATTCTTCTTTCTTACCTTGAACTCATTGGCAAGGTTAACCCAGTAATCTTCAATGTCAACCTTATGGATATATTCGCTACTGGCCTTCTTCTAGGCTTCACCAGTGATGTCAAACCTTGCCCTCTTGGAGTGGAAGGAGAGACCAAGAGTACTCATCTCCTCCTTAGAAGCATGAGCAGATTGAATGGAAGCACAAACCTCACCCATTCCTATCTTTAGGGGAAAATCATTCCCAAAACCTGTCTTGTGCATCTCCCCCTTTACAACATTGTTAAAGTCACAAATCTGCCTAGTGACTTCCAACAATATGACATGATCAGTAGGGTATCTGGGGAGACTATATGGAGCTATCTAAAAAACATCAATCCAGATGTATGAGAAATTTGTGAACTAGATAAACCATGCCACATATCTCTTTAGAAATTCCTTTGCCTTATCAGAAATTCTCATATGCTCTGCACCTTGGAGCAATCTAGTAATGTACATTATGAAGGAATCATTGGATCTCCTATAACTCCCTCCATTCAGGTGCAACTATGGATATACTTCATAGAGGGTATCTTTCCCAAAGATACCCCTAGTGCTTAACCCCTTGTATGGGTGAAGTCTCACCAATGAATACACTAGGTAAGAAGTCATGGTAAAAGTCTTGGTTTGCAAGACATTACACAACTGTTCATGAATCACAACACTGATGGAACCTGCCCAGTGATAGTCAATTCCCTGCTCCATTCTAGCAATCACATTAATTATCTAGGTCTAGAACACTCCTGCACTCTTCAATCCCACCAACCTGCTAAGAAGAGGGATGACATTGTAGTACTCTCTCTTGAACTTAAGCCTGAATAGTTACTTAGGCAACTTGGAGAAATGGGATTTAGGCTTCTCTAGCCAAGAGTTAATCACCTGTTGAGACTTGACTATATTCTCCTCATAATACTTCCTAGCACCATCCTTGTCAAAGGCCACCACATGGGACCTATCAGGGATGTCAAATGTTGTAGCAATGGATACCAGACTGAAACCTGCAAGAATCCTGCCTTGGGAGCCAATTGTCCTCTGTGTCCCTCTATCATAATTTCTGGCACACTCAAGCACCAGCTCATAGCACTGCACTGTAGAAGGAAAACCTACCACATGAGCCAATCCAGAGTCTACCATTCTTTTTTCCAATAGAGGAGGGTTCGGTGCTGACATCTCAGCCTTGAACTCCTCATAGTCCCACATGCCTACATTTGTATTTGTGATTCTTGACCAAATTGAGGTCAGCTTGCTCTCAGGGATTCAACTCCTTATGTCCAACTTCACCTTCTCTGCATTTGAGATGGCAACAGTCTCTGTACCCAGATCTATTGCCTTCCCTTTGCTTCGACCAACGACATCCTGTCCTGATCCTGCCTACAAACAGAAAAAGATGACTACAATCAGATCCACAAGAAACAACAAGTGCAGGAAATTAATACCTCAAAGTTATGGATTTATCCCCCCTTGCGGATTCTACACTGGAGAGGATTTTTGAGAAAATTCGGACCAAGCGAATTCCAGCGAACCAAGCATGCAAAATCCCACAATATCATTTCAATCCATCAATTAGTAAAGTAAAACCATTAGAAACACTTAGCATAAGCTCATTTAATCAATCAAAACATCATCAATAAATAGATTCTTCCATAATCATGAAATTCAATCTTTTTCCCGGAAACTCGGAAGAATCCGCCAGAGACAGATTTTGGCGAAAACAACACCTTTTACAACTAACCCTAGAAAAAGGAGGGGACGCGAAACATCTGGGAAAATTCGAAGGAAGCGGATTTTGGCGAAAGCCAGATATATCATCACCAAAGCATGAAATTGGTAAAATGACCTGACTACGGACACTGGGAAAATCCGGAGTGAACGGATTTTGGCAAGACAAACAAAGTCTGAGAAAAGGTGGTGAAAAAGAAAGAAAGAGATAAGTTGGGGATATCCGGGGGAAGCGGAATTTCGTGAGGACCTCGGAAACCCGAACTTGTCCACATTTTCTTTGCTTTCACCAAGATAATTCAAGTAACATCAGACCTAAAGCCTGCATTTTGACAACAACTTAACCTAAACCTCCAATGAATGAAACACGAATTTAGAGCACTCCTCACAACAATTTGAGGAGGATTGGTGATGCCCTAGGTCAAGAACCCTAAAATGTCCACCATGAAAGCATAGGGATCAAGGCACAAATTGCTCACACACCAGAATTGAGAGTCTTAAGACCAATGCAAGCAAATGCCCAAACAAGAAGTAGTACCAGACCAAGAGAAAACACCAATGACCAACCTAGTAGATTGGTAAAGCAACACAAACCCCCAAGACACCCAATGATAATGCGCATACCCAAGGAAACCGAGAAATCATGAGAGTTCCAAAAATAAATGAAGCAAAGAAATTCAAAATCAATAGAGTAAAAGAGAATTCTAACATACCATGAGAGCGAAAGGGTTGGAATTGGTGATGCCAACAAAAAACCATCCAATGCGAGCAAGATACAATCCACGCACATGAAATGAAAATGCACAGTCCAAATGGCCTCGAAAATCTCAAAATCTAGCAAAACACCAAAAGCTCCAAGACTCAAGCTCAAATGATAGCAAATGCACAAACTCAAATGATCATTTATCTCCCAAAATCCAATATATCAAAGCCCCAAAACGTCCACACAAACGCCATTAATGCGGTCGACAAGACAACCATGACCACAAAAACCCGGGGATTCGACGAGGTGACAGACTTGCAGGAAATCCGGACCATACGGATTTTCCCAAAATTAGGGTAAAAAGGCAACAACTTTGGACATTGACAGGAAACTGGGAGAATCCGGCCCAGGCGGATTTTTCCGAAAGCAGTGAAAACTCCAAAACAAAGTCATAATTGAAGATTTTCAATAAAACTCATAACTATGCCACTTCAATTGGCAAGATGGAAATTAAAGCATGAACCCAAGCAAGGGAAAACCCCCAGAAAAGAAGGGCCAAAACACCAAAAAGGGAAAAAAGAGGGTCCCCACTTCAGTGGGGCGTGTGTGCAAAAATTGCACAACACCTACCAATTGAACTCATGTACTACAAAAATTATGCAAAAAATAGACCAAAATTTATTTTAATTGACCTTTCACACCTCTTCGACGTATCCATTGCACAACAAGGTGTGATTGCTAATATATATAATTATATACATATATATATATCTAATTCTTATATATATACTTATATGTTATATATACATGTATATATTTTATTTAACATATTTTCTTGATAGACGATTTGACTTGATAAATAAACAAGATTGGAAAGTCGATGAAACAATTTGATTCATAAATATATATCACTTTATTTTTCTTTATCAAAAAAGAATAGACCAATACTCGACAAGATTTAACCTAACCCTTTGGCTTGACTCAACCCAACTTAAACAAATCACAATAATTGACTCAATATTAGGATTAGGGTAGACCTACATGAGTGTGTGCTTCAAATCATCTAGCATTAACTTGTTATTTTTGGAGTCTATACTCCTCTCTCTAGTAATACTCTCCCTCTCCCCCTGGAGGGTAAGAAATTAGTCCCGCATTTCACTTAGAAATCCAATCAAATAGTTAGCCTATTATCAATCACACCATCATCATAATCTTGATTCAATAACAATAATTTAATCATTAAAATTGAAATACATTGTATGGCATTTAATCTCATAAACATGTTAAAAAACATATAATCATCATTAGATATCAAAACACATTTTAATGTAAAAAGTTAAAAATAATTTATAAAAATAAATTAGGGTGTAACAATTGGAGGTATGGTATCCTGAGTGGGAGAAGAAATAGCAAGAGAATCCTAACCAAATTTTCCCTTCTTGATTCTTTTTGTCCTCTTGGTAGCATGTTGCTCAGACCCTTCACTTTGGCCTCCTTTCCCCTTGTACACTTTTGTACAAGAAGTGGATTGTCTTTGACCCCCTTCATCTTATTTTCTTTTCCCTTTCCCTTATCATTATATTATTTTATTGCTTATTCTTCCATGATTTCATTACCAACCTCTATTTTCTTTCCCTTAGGATTGGAAGTACCCTCCTCCTCAGAAGATTTTGATTCATTAGATTTTTTAGCCTAGCCTATTGGGCTGTAGAAGATTATATGTCAATGTGACACCTTGGGTGATTAGAATAGCCACTTGTATATCTACCCATATTTTTCTTTGATGACATCCTTCATTATTTCCTCAAGAGAACTAACTTCCTCTTCAATTGGTTGGCTGAAAATTGTTATGTACTCTACCTCTTGGACCAATTCTCCATCATGTATCAATTGATAAGGTACCACAATAATCTTTAACTTTCTTATTGAATCACGATGGAGTCTTGAATAACCTGCTAATGGGTTTTTGAGGGCTCATCCCTTTGCTAATGTAAGGGCTTTGGTCCAATGGAGTAAACCTGAAATGGGGTGGATAAAAATAAATTTTGATGGGGTGTTGAAGGGAAACTCGAGGCCCTCAGGTACTCGGTGTGTTGCACAAGACACTACTGGTAATATTTTAGCAATTGAAACTAAGAAATTGGTGGAAGGTACCAATAATGAAGCGAAGGTGCAAGCTGCACTACTAGCAGTGGATTTGGAAAACAAGATCCATGTAGAAAGATTGCATTTGGAAGGGGACTCACAGGTGATTGTCAATGCGATTGCGAATGGCAGAGTACAAGTCTAGAAACTTGATAAAATAGTCAATATAATCTGAACTAATCTCAACAACTTCCAAAACTTTAAAATTTATCATATCTATCATGAAGGCAATGCATTAGTGGATCAACTATCTAAAATAGAAGTGAAATTTTTTGAGCAGTTTGGATGAAATGTAGCGGAGGTTTCGTAGAAGGGATAAAAGGTGGCAGATAATGTTAGCCTCATTAATGAATGGGTAGATTGGTGTAGGGTGGCATTATTGCTCTCATTTTACTATAGGGGCTTTGAATGTAGGATGAGCTCTTTGAGACAAATTCACCCTCATCCTCACTTTCAAAGTGCACATTCTTTCTATCTCTATCAAATTTTCACTGGTGTATGCCAAAGGGTTGCATCTGTAGGGGAAATGGAAGCAAAATTCTCCTTCAAGGCTTTGAAACAAAAAATGGCATTTTGGGGCCCTATTTCAGAAGAAAGACTGGAGAATGTTTTCACCACGAGAGACCCTTTCTTTCTTAGTCTGGTTTGGACTCTCTTGGGAATTGAGTTTCTAGTTTCAAAGTTTTGTTTCTGCACAAATAGGGATATTTCCTCACTGTTTTGTGCATGGGACCTCCATTTTAGCTCACGAGCAAAGGTGAGAAGGGTGGTCAAAAGGTGTGTTAGGTCAGAGTGGCGGGTTGGGTTGGAGGAGATTTTAGCTTGTGCTATGTCAGGTGAGGTTTTGTCGCTGCTCATGGTGATTGGATTGGTTTTTTGGGTGGGCCTCACCATTGGCACCTATTTCTTCTACATTATGCTCTTGGAAATATTTCAGAGAGGAAGGCGAAGGCCTAGAAATATTAGGCGTACATTCTAGATTATCTGCATGATTAGGAGTTGGTTGTTGCTGCTTGGATTCCCAAAGAACAAATGAATCCATACCTCTTTCGTTTCAGGTTGGCTAGTGCATGGACAAATATGGAGGCACAAAGGAGGGAAAATGTATGTGGTGGTGGGTTTCATGGGAGGGTTCATGGTGTGGCGCAAAGACACGACATGGATCATGGCCAAGGTCCTCAATGTGGGCATGGATGCAGGTTATGAATTGGGGTAGTTCAGTTCCCCTTGTATTTTGTTTTCTTCTTGTGATGTCCCTAGTTCTAGTTTCTTTGCAAACATGAAAATATAAAGAATGTTGAAATTTTTTTCTTTGTGGGTGGAATGAGTAGTGTATATTTTGATTCTTGTTTTGGACTGTGTGTTTATGCACCCAGTTGGTACTTGTACATCTCGAGGTTGGGGTTGGAATTTTGGTGTCTCTACAGTTGGGTTGTGACTAGGTTTTGTTTTCAATCACTCAAAAATATGTATCTACTCAATTTTGTATTTTCACATTATAATATAAAAATAAAATATATATTTTATCGGCCAAAAAAAAGAGGGAGTCTTGAATAAACCCTCTTCCTAAATTCATGATAATATTAGAAATAGAACCAAAAATCCTCCAACTGTCCCTTATGGTGTTATTGCAAGTTAGGAGGGGATACCAAATGTCTTAGTGATTTATATTATGGAGATATAAATGACCACTCTCCCATTAGGTACTACAATTCTCTTTGATCTTCATGATAAGATCTGGACATTGGGTTGGAGTTGGAAATCCAATAGCTTATGCAATTTCATCACTTACCAACCTTTGAGGTAACATGGAGGGAATTTTTCCAAAAAAATCATTCTTTGAAGTCCTCCAAATCCACATGTCTGAAGTTAGTGTTCTCAACAAAGTTCCAACTTGAAGAAATTTTAGATTTAGGAAATACTCCCTTGAATTCATACTTTATTTTGTTTAGTCTAGGAATTTATACTTGCATAAAAAACCTTGATGAATATCCTATATTTGTTTTACCTTGAGTATTAATGAAAAAATTCCATATACAATATGATGTTAGCATCATAAACTCCTTCAATGTAATGAAAGCAACAATTTAAATAAGGAAAACCATCATAAATTAATAATCTATTCAAATTTATCACCAATGTTGGTAGTTTAACCATAATAGGATGTGGGCCATTTACATGCCATTGGATTAGTTTTCATGCAAACAATTAGTATATTTATGTAACCTTATTTAGTTCATGTAAAAAATTTAGGATCTACTAGATGTTGTGGAATTTTCATGGTCTCATGGACTTATCCTAGTCCAACACAAATTAGTGCATATTGTGATTCAATGTTCTCCTGACAGAAATTTGGGAAACTTCAGTATGTTTGCGAGATTTTGTCAATCCTAGGGAGATGACAAAAGGTCCTAGGTGGATGGGACATATCATAATTGAAATCAAATTTATGCAAGGGTTTTAAAAATGACTTTTGTGAGAATCCGAGAGGGAAGAGAATCAACATGAGATTATGGGTAGATAATCACAAAGAAATTATGGGTCGAGGGGATATGTCCTAGTTATGGATAAAGTAGTGCTAACATTGTTTTCTTGCTCTCCTAGTAGGGATGTAAGGGGCTTAGGGATGCAACAAAGGCTTCACATACATTGAAATTTTTGCAGAACCTTCACGGGTTGCTAGGATATATGGAAGTCCTATGGTTGATGAGATATATCTATACTACCATTGAGATCTCTAAAGAAAGAAGAAATGGAGAAATCTAGGTCATGGCTCGAGATGATTTGGTGGGGAATTAAGATAGGAAAATATGGATCTCCTTTTATGGATAATCCTTCTAAAACCCTATTTGCAAGACATTTTAATGATTCTCTTTATTAAAGGGATTCAATAATTTTGAGATGGTTGATTTTTCATATTTCAAGGTGAGTTCACAACAAATTTCATTTCTAGCGAAAAACCCTACGATTTTGAAAGCATGATGTCACTAAAACTTATTGAGACAACCTAACTCATTCCTAGGAAATATTTTAAATTTTATGACATTCAACAATGATATTTTTCCCTTCTCTAATCTTCCACCATGGGTTTGCATATTACGTTTTAAGGTATCATATATGGAAGAAAAAATCTTATTTATACTCGATAAGAAAACATTTTTTTTAAATCCATAGGCAGACATGATGATTTATATATAAATGAAAATATTACATTTATAATTCTAATTGAATACACAATAAAATAAACATTTCATTATTTCAAATGAACAAAATTATTATCATCAACTATTACATCATATAGAGTATTGTACAACAATTCATCACATAATACAAACGCCATAAATTTGATGTGAAAAACATATAATCAATAATATATGTATAACAAGATCATGTATTTGAATCATCAAATATAACATAATTAATACAATTTCAAGTGAAATCAAATATTGTCTTTTGAAAAACCAAGTCTTCAACATTTCAACTACAAGAGGGAGAGCATCACCCAATCGCTTTTCCGTTAACCATAGATCAGTGGTTCCCCACACACCTTCCATAAGCAAGTGGCCCTACCCTTCATGAGGGTAGAAAATCAAGGGAATCTCCATGATTGCCATGCCATTTGAGAACTAAAGTTGTATACTAAATATAAATAATCTTTCATACAACTCTAGATACCCTCTAGAGGAAGGATCACATTTCTGACATGCCCGGTGGGACATGCCACATCTTGATTCAAACCACAAACACCCCCTCCATCTTATAGGGGCATGTCCTTTTTGAGGATCTCCTCAAAGAAAAACAATGCGACGGAGAGACCTTTGCAAGCTACTTGCAAAGATGGCATGCCTTGGCCAGTAGGATGAAATCCCCACCAACAGAAAAAGACATGGTAACATTGTTTATCGAAAACTCCCACCCAAATATGGCGCATAATTTCCAACTCCATTGTATCACTACCTTTGCGGGACTTGTGGAGAAAGGCCCCATCTTAGAATGAGCCCTTGTCGCAAGAGGACAAGTCAAACATTTCAATTCTGATAGAGATAAATCCTTTAGGGATAAACCTCATTATTGGAATAGAAACAAAAATGCTATCAATGATGGTGTCACTGACAGTAAACATGTCCAATTGGTAGCCACCATGCAAAGATATCCTTCCCAGCAACAATCGTCCATTCAAAACGCCATATCTGTCCCCCAAGGGGCACCACGACAACAAGCCAATCAAAATAACCAAGGGGGGATCCTTCCCAGAAATGTGATCCTAATAAAATGCTACTCCTAATGTGAGATGCTAGATAAAAAACTGTTAATGCAAGGAAAAGAAGCAACAAGATAAAAGGGCACCTCAATAAGATTAGCCTAAGAAATAGTGAAACAAAGGAGATGATTTAAAACAAATAATGATTCAAGTGTGTTATACCTTTCCTTTGTTGCTCCTTCCTTGATTGGCCCTTTGATGCTTTGAGAATTGTGTGCTCCTTGGATGGAAATGAGATTGAATGGATGCAAAATGAATTGACGCAATATGGATTGGTGATGTGAGTGCTATAATGGATGAGAGCTTGAATGGAAATTTTGTAAGAGTTTTGTTGCAAAAGACTTGATTCTTAAAATGAGGGAATTGAAGGGGTATTTATAGGCTAAATTGAATTCTCTAGAGAATTCAACGGTTGGAATTGATCCAACAAAGATCAAGATGAAGGGCTATGGTGAGTTGAGGACTCACAAGCCCTCACATCTTGACATGTGGAAGGTGAGATGTCTTAGGGTGGAGTGATGTGGAAGAGAAGGACAAGAGGTGGAAGGGAAGTACATGAGGTGGATGAAGGACAAGTACCTTTGAGGTACCTTGGGGGATGAGAAGATTTCCTCAAAAAAGAACTTCTTGTCCCCAAATGAGGATGAAAGAGACTTTTGAGGAATTTTATAATTCCTCAAAAATCTCCATGGGAAAAGGGGAAGTGTGTGGGAAAAATAAATGTAAATTAAAAATTTAAATTCAATGGAGGGTTCATTGGATAAATGGAGGTCTCCAAAAAGTTGGAGATTTGTCACATGTGGGAGATGTGACAAGTCCAAGGTTCTAGAAGCCTTGGGCACATGTAAAATGACATGTCACATTTGCATGGGGGATGAGGAAGACCTTGGGGAGATAAAAGTGAATTAAAAATTCACATGGGGAAGGGAGTCCAGGCTAAAAAGGGTAAGTGGGAAGGTTGACCAGAAAAGTTAAGCCAAATGTGGCTAATGATTCTGATTAAGGTTGTGCAAACACAGGATTAGGATAATTAATGAGAGATTAGAGGCAAGTGGGAGATTATGGAGGATGTGACACTTAATCAAGATTAAGTGATGCACATCCTAATCACATATTAATTAATTTAATTTGGATTAGAAGAGGGTTATGGAGAATGTGACAAGGAGAGAGAAAAAGGGGAATTAAAAATTGATTTTAATCCAAATAGGTTAAAAGACTAAATTAAATGATTTGTCATGTTTATTTAATTTAGATAAGAAAAGGGGGGTAAGGTAAAGTATTTAATTTATTTAATTACATACTTTAGGAACCTTAGGCAAAAAATGAAATAATGATTAAATAAATTATTTAATCACTATTAATGAAATAGATGAATATAATGGACGATTTTAATCATATGGAAGTGATCAAATTTGGATGTCTACATTTATCCCCTCTTTGAAGTATTGTTAGAATAACCTTGCTTCAAAGAAGAGAAAGTGCAGATGACTCAATAGGGGAATTAATCGGAAAATGATGCCCCAGTGTGGGGAGGAGGACCTGAGCTGTCCAAATTAGTGGAGTAATGGATGAATATGCCCCAATCCAGGGAAGGGGTGATTGTGGCCAAGAAAATTGGTAAGTGTGAAGGGTATGCCCCCTTGAGAGGGTGACGAGGGAAAAAGAAGGGTCCCGGGCAACATCTCAATAAGAAGAAACAAATGGTATAGTTGGAAATAGAGCAAAAAATTAGGCAAGTTTTCCTTTTGAACGAAGTCAATCAGAAAAACAAGGTGCAAATGGCGGCCCAGGGAAGAGAAGAGATTAATCAGAGGAATAAAAGGGTAAATAAAAGGTAAAAATACCTTTTAAAAGTGAATATAAGGT
This sequence comes from Sequoiadendron giganteum, assembly GCA_007115665.2. Classification (NCBI taxonomy): domain Eukaryota; kingdom Viridiplantae; phylum Streptophyta; class Pinopsida; order Cupressales; family Cupressaceae; genus Sequoiadendron; species Sequoiadendron giganteum. The sequence goes on from CM021110.1 coordinate 77,896,083, forward strand.
AATTTTGAAATTTACCTCACCTCATTTGCATTGTAGCAGTTGAGAGAAGAAGAGAAAGAGAAAGCAGACAAAGAGTGAAGATGTCGGGAGATAATGACATTGAGATCATCCACCGGATAGATGAGGTTCGATGGTTGTATAGGTAGCAGGATGGGCCCCGCCAGGTAAGTGACAAAACCCCCCATGCATTAAATTGAAATTTTAATGCATTTTGAAATAGAGTATTAAAAATGTAAAATATGGGTTTTGTGGGCGGGAGAAAAATAAAAAATGGGTAGGAAATAGATTAGGAATATTTAAAAAAAAAAAAAGTTTAAGAAAAACTGGGGTGGGTCCAACTTAAGCGAAGTTCTGGCCGGGTGAGTCCACCGGCAGTGGTATCGCATCACAGGGTGGTACCCACCACCAACCGCGGGGCACTTATGGCACCACACGCCACGCTTCTGGGGGGCCTGCGACAGGGTGCCATACCGTAGAGCTTCGTGGGGGCATTGCCAAGGTGGGGCCATGGGGTGGGTCACCGGCTGAGGGGCAGGGTGGGTCCTACGTGTCGGGGGCGCGCGCCAGGGGGTCCACCACAGGGCGCCGAGGTGTGTCCACCCCGCTGCAGGGGGTGGATCCGTCCCGGTGACCCGCGGGCGTGTCCGCCCCGCTGTAGGGGGCAGATCCGCCCCAGTTGGTTGAGGGCAGATCCGCCCCACTGTAGGGGGCGAATCTGTCTCGATAGGCCAAGGGCGGATCTGCCTCACAAAAGGAGCAGAAGTAGATAGAGAAAAAGAGAGAAAAAGAGGGAGAAAAAAGAAAAGAAAGAGAGTCAAATGTGTGGCAAAAAATGTGGCGAAGAATTTTAACAGGGGGGATTATTTTTTTGTAGGATTTTGGTAGATTGCGGACTCACGAGCGGAGGCCGAAGGCGTTGGTGTTGTCAATTGAGGCAATGAATAGAGTGGATCATGTAATGTTGGAGCGGGCGGGGTTACTGCACTTGGTGCAGTTTCCTGAGATGAGGGCTCATAGGGTGATGTTGATAGCCCTGATAGAGAGGCGGAGCTTGGCCACATCGGCGTTTCATTTGCCGACTGGAGAGATGACCATGACACTGGAGGATGTGTGGTGGATCCTGAGATTACCGATAGTGGGACGGTTAGTGTGCGAGGAGGAGTTGAAGATAACATGATGGAGAGACCTTTGCAAGCTACTTGCAAAGATGGCATGCCTTGGCCAGTAGGATGAAATCCCCACCAATAGAAGAAGACACGGTAACATTGTTTATCGAAAACTCCCACCCGAATATGATGCATAATTTCCAACTCCATTGTATCACTACCTTTGCAGGACTTGTGGAGAAAGGCCCCATCTTATAACGAGCCCTTGTCGTAAGAGGACAAGTCAAACATTTCAATTCTGATAGAGATAAATCCTTTGGGGATAAACCTCATTATTGGAATAGAAACAAAAATGTTGTCAATGATGGTGTCACTGACACTAAACATGTCCAAGTGGCAACCACCATGCAAAGATATCCTTCCCAGCAACAACCGTCCATTCAGAACACCATATCCGTCCCCCAAGGGGCACCGCGACAACAAGCCAATCAAAATAACCAAGGGGGGAATAAACGATAATTCACTCAGTTGGGGGAACCCCTTAGCGCGATGTTTAATAAGCTTCTTCAAGCCAATTACCCCATAACATATCCTATCACCAAACCCCTTGATACGTCCAAACCCAAGCCTGCTTGGTTTAAAGACAATGAATACTATTAATTTCACAAAATTAAGGGACATACCTTGGACAAATGTCAAGGCTTAAAAACCTACATCCAAGGTCTCATCGATCGAGGTGAAATACATGTAGATGCTAACACAGCATCTTCATCCAATGCTCAATTACAAATATACCAAAACACTTTTTGTAACCATAACTAGGGTCCTAGTACATCCAACTCAAATCCTGGACCTAGCAATAATAACCAGCTAGGAAACAGTACCAATAAATCAGCTACAAAAGTGTACCACATAATTATCAAGGCGTGGTTTCATATGTAGAACAAGTGGAACCATGTGTATCCATGATAAATGTTAAGGGAAAAGATCCACAATGTGCTATTACTACCTGGCGAACCCGCATCACAGTCCCAACAACATCTCCATCCACCCAACGACCATCCACCAATTCCCAATATAACATCCTAGACCATCTAGGTAAGACTACAGCCCAAATATCCATTTTGGATCTACTTAAGTCATCTCCTGTACATCAAGGTATCTTAACTAAGGCTTTGCAGAGCACACAAGTGCCTGATAACATTGACCCTACCCAATTTCAAGCATTGGTAGGCAATCTTTCATCGACCTATCAGCTAGCCTTTAGCCAAAAGGACATGCCACATCTTGATTCAAACCACAACCGCCCCCTCCATCTCGAGGTCGGTGTCAACTATCAAAAAGTAAAAAGGGTACTAGTAGATAATGGTTCAGCCCTAAATCTCTGTACATTAAAGTTCATACAACAGGTTGGATACACCCAAGCTGATCTGAGAAATGAAGTGATCACCATCAAGGCCTACGATAATGCAGAGCAAGATTCTGAAGGCATTATTTACCTCCCTATTCAAGTGGGACCCATTGTCTAGTACACTATGTGCCATGTTTTGGACCTTGAACTCCCATACAACATCCTTCTTGGCCATCCATGGATTCACTCTATGCAAGCTGTACCATCCACCTATCACCAATGTCTAAAATTCCCATTTCAAGGAATGGAAGTCACCATACAAGCCGACGCTCAACCCTTTGAATATTGTCATGCCTTGGAAGCCTCTTTTCCATATTCGCATTATTGCCCAGGAGTCGAAATGGGGGCACCCCCGACATCTGATCCTATCCCATCCACCAATACCCTAAACACTTCATCCCCACCATCATCAACACCTGCTTCCACCGTCACCAAGGTCTAGATCATAGATAAGGGATGTGGTGAATATGAAATGCACACCACACTCAATGTGGCAACCATGCCACCTTTGCCCCACAGATATGGGCAACCAATTCTGCCACTACCAGAAGTAGAAGAAAAGACACTCACCCTCACTTCCAAGAATGTGGGGTCCACAACATTCAATAATTTGGGATCCCTCCAGGATCTAATGGACGATGATATTAGTCAATGGGTTTATCAAGAGGAACCTGAACCACCATGTCCCCTTATTGAATACTTTCACGAATTCTATCCACATGCCTCCAAATTCATTGAAAATTGCCATTACCAAGGCGGAGGCCTTGGTGCAGAAGAACAAGGAAGATGTTTGCCCATCGAACCAACTACCATCCGACCAAGGAATTTGGGCTTGGGCTATGATACCAAATAGAAGGGTCTTACAACATTCACTAACACCTCTAACAATGTTAGTGTTGACAACAGTTCCATCGAAGACATACCAGAGGAAGAGTCCATCATACACACGTACGACAATCTGAATCACATTGACCTCCCCACCATGTTTGAATGCTCATCTATTTGTACCATAACCTTATCCCTGAAACATCCTGAGCTTATCGATCATGACCTACAAGGTAGTGCACCTGTCAGCACATTTCCCTTAGAGGATACCTACGTACATCTAATGGAATTGGGGGAAGATGAACGCCCTAATCGCAAAAACAAAAAGAAACAAAGGAAAAATGGGTCATCAAGTGAAAACCTCACCGAGGCGCTTTTTGACTACAAAAAAGTTAAAACAAAGGATGTATCTGATAGTGAAAACCTTGATACAACACTGGAAGATGGGGACGTTCATCTTCCCCTTGTACGAACACAACTATTTGAGCAATCTTCGATTCTCATTGAAGAAACGCAAGAGGTGAACTTGGGGACAGGAGAGACTCCAAGGATAACCTATGTGGCCAAATCTTTATCTGAAGCAGAATACATCACCATTTTCTGAATTCTCCGTGAATGGGTTATCAACTTTGCATGGGCTTACTCTGATATGCCTGGCCTGGAGCCCAACCTTGTTGTCCACCATTTGGATGTCCATCTGAGGCTAAACCTGTCAAGCAGAAGCTCCGAAAAATGCACCCACAAGTGGCATTATTGGTTAAGAAAGAACTGGAAAATTTACTGGATGCTAGTTTTATCAGGCCCATTGACTACTCTGATTGGATCTCCAATATTGTACCTGTTGCTAAACCCAATGGAGACATCACGATTTGTACGGATTTCCGCGATCTCAACAAAGCTTGCCCAAAAGATGACTTCCCTTTTCCTAGCATCGACATGTTAGTCGACATCACTATAGGACATGAAATGCTATCCCTCATGGATGGATTCTCTGGCTACAATCAGATCCAGATTGCCCCCAACGATCAACATAAAACAGCTTTTACCACACCTTGGGGTACTTTCTGTTACAATGTCATGCCCTTTGGTCTCAAAAATGCAGGGGCAACATATCAACGGGAAATGACGGTTATATTCCATGACCTCATTCACATCATCATGGAAGACTATGTCGATGACCTACTGGCAAAATCTAGAACCAGGGAAGAACACCCTACCATTCTGAAACAGATCTTTGAGCACTTAGAACAATACAAGCTACGACTAAATCCAAAGAAGTGTGTGTTCGATGTCACATCAGGAAAACTATTGGGCTTCATAATGTCCTGAAGAGGCATCGAGGTTGACCTAGCTAAGGTGAAGGCTATCATGGATATGCCTCCACCAAGAAATTTTTAAAAAATTAAGGAGCCTCCAAGGGAAACTACAATCCATCTGCCGGTTTATAGCCCAACTTGTAGATAAATGTCAGTCATTTACCCACCTTCTCAAAAAAGACACTAGCTTCAAGTGGAATCAGTAGTGTTAGTTGGGTTTTGACATGCTCAAAGGATATTTGGCCCACCCGCTGATCTTAATGCCACCTATCCATGGAAAACCCCTCCTGTTGTACATATCTGCCATGTCAATAGCACTAGGGGCATTATTGGTGCAACATGATGAATCCTCAAAGGAACAGGCAATCTATTACATTAGTCGCACACTAGTCGGGTATGAACTCAATTATTCACCAATGGAAAAGGCATGTCTTGTCATGGTTTTCAGCATGCAAAACCTATGCCACTATATGCTTAGCCATCCTATAAAATTAATATCCAAAGTCAACCCCCTCAAGTACCTGCTATCCAAGACAGCCCTAACTGGTCGGATGGCTAAATGGATCATGCTCCTTAGTGATTTTGATATAGAGTATGTAGATAGGAAGGCCATTAAAGGACAAGTAATAGATGATCAATTGGCAGATGCCCCATTAGTGGACACTTATCCCATAGAAACTGAGTTTCCAGATGGAGTATTTGCAGTCTCAGAAGCCACCACTTGGACACTGTACTTTGATGGGTCACACACTCATAATGGATTGGGGGCAGGAATCTTGCTTATCACCCCCCAAGGTGACTACATATCGAAATCATTTAGGCTGGAATTTCCCTGCACCAACAATATCTCTGAATATGAAGCCCTTCTCACCGGCCTCAAAATTGCAGTTCAATGGCACATCACTCATTTGCAAGTTTTTGGTGACTCCCAATTAGTCATAAAACAAGTCAACGATGAGTTTCTGACAAAAGATGAAAAGTTGTTGCCTTACAAATGAATGGTGGATGACTTCAAGAAATATTTCACTACCATCCAATTTGAATAGATCCTGAGACTCTAGAATAAGGCAACAGATGCTATGGCTACCATTGGTTCTCTCCTTGACATGCCAAAAGATTGCACAAATTGTCAATTCCTAGTTGAGCAACTCCTAATCCCAGCGTACGATATCCTTGAGACTGACATGGTGTGTGCTATTGTAGGTCCTGAATCCCTTTGGTACCATGACATTTACACCTACATTCATGACAACACCCTCCTGCCTGACCTCACAAGAAACCAACGTAAATCATTTATCCAACACACAGCCCGCTACACCATTATCGGTGATACACTTTATCGATGTGGGTATGATGGAACTCTCCTCCATTGTTTAGATGAAACTGAAGCTCACACAACATTAAAAAAAGTGCATAGCAGTATTTGTGGGGCCCATTCTAATGGTATGGCCCTAGCCAAATGGATTCTCAGAGCATGATATTACTGGCCCATGATGGAACATGATGCTTTGAGTATGTCAAAAAGTGTCTTCCGTGTCAACAACATGCAGATTTGATTCATGCTCCAACACAAGATCTCCAACCCATCACAACACCTTGGCCATTTTCACAATGGGGTTTTGACTTGATTGGCAAGATCTACCCTCCATCTTCATATGGTCACACCTTTATCATCACAGCCACTGAATACTTCACCAAGTGGGTGGAAGCCATTCCACTCACTCAAATCACTAGTGTTTAGATCTCTAAGTTCATCCTCTACCATATCCTTTGCAGGTATGGTATCCCCTCCACCATCATCACCGACAATGGAAAGCCATTCAAAAATAAGTGCATGAAATTCTTTTGTGACACGTATCATATCCAACATCGTTGGTCCACTCCCTATTACCCCCAAGGTAATGGCGAAGTAGAAGAAACAAATAAAACATTGATCAAAATCATTAAGAAGATGGTAAATAGCACTGGCCACGATTGGCACCTCCATGTCCATCCTGCCCTTTGGGCCTATTGTACATCTATCCACACCCCTACTGGAGCCACTTCATATTCTCTTGTCTATGGTGCTGAAGCCATCTTGCCAATCGAAGTTGAAATCCCTTCACTCCGCATCTCCCTCAAGAATCTCATCACTGATGAAGACACCCGAGTGGCATGCTTGGCACAATTGGAATTGCTAGATGAAAAATGGGTCAAGGCTTATAACCATCAATAAGAAATTCTGCCCTCGCCAATTCGAGGTTGGTGATTTGGTCCTAAAAGAAAATCAGTGGAATTAGCAAGATCGAGAGAAGAAAGGTAAGTTTGAAGCCAATTGGTTGGGCCCTTATGTCATCACCTTGAAGTATGGTTCTGGTGCCTACAGGCTCTCCACCCCTGAAGGCGAGCCCTTGGAGGAACCCATCAACATCATGCATCTGAAGAAGTTCTACACTTAGGTCAGCTGGGGTATCCTTCTTGGTAAAAGTCAAAAAATACAAAAAATATTAAAAAATTTTAAAAATCCAAAATAGTAAAGAGAAATAATCCGTCCTATGGTGAGAACCACCCCTGCATGGCACCTTGGATACGTACAATTGGTGAAAAACTGGCAACAGGCACCTCTCGTATAGGGTTGAATCATTATCTACCTCTCGTCCTGGTTACTCTATGACTTACCCATCGATTCCTCAATCCCCATATCCTCCCATCTACTTGCATCACCTCATCGCTTGGTATATTTTGGTTGAGCATTGGATGATCGCCATTCGCTATCTGCAATATTAAGCTTATTATCCTAATTTGAGCTTGTGTCACTTCATTGATGTGTTGTCTTCATCTAGGCTCACCCTTCATGGTCATCTCCATCTAGGTCTCCTGGTGAACTATGTTGCCCTTGCGCTTGCATGTAGGAAAAGTTGATCTTTTGATCTACCCCCGGGGCTTCTCCGTGTCTTTGTCCTCCATCTGCTGTCGTCCTCACACTCTTTTCGCTTTTATCATCATCCCCTCTTGAACTACGACACCTCTGTGCTTGCATGTAGGCAAGGCTAATCTTTGGATCAGCCCCCGAGGCATTTTGTCCCTCACCATCTGTCTTCACGGTCCACTTCCCGATCTTATCCATCATCGATCTTTTTTCGTATCTAAGCTACGTTGCCCCTATGCTTGCACTTAGGCGGGGTTGATCTTTTGATCTACCCCCGGGGCTTGTGGTTGTCTTGGTCGTCCATCATTTTCCATTAGTCCACTTTCCGCTATTTTATCATGGTCTTTTCCTAAACTACGAGGGCTCTGCGCTTTCATGTAGGCAAGGTTGATATTTTCCTCAACCCTCAATCCCTTAGTTCTTTAGGTTGTGTCTTGTCTTGTTGTTGTCTTGTTATCAAGAATGCCCCTATCATAGCTGATTCTTCACAAACAAGGTCTCCTCGTATCAAGAAATCTGCCCAAAGACAATCATCCTACGTCATCTAGGTCACTTTAGCTTAGTATCCATCATCGGTCTTAACAGGATGCATCCTTCCTAACAGACCACATCAACCCCATCCATCCTTGGGATCTTATGGAAAAGGACGCTTGTAATTGATTATGATCTTTTGGTACTTTTTGGATTTTGTTTATCATTTGAGCTCCCTATAAACACTAGTCAAGATCACCATGATCCTTCATATTGTGGTGTGTTTTTCCCAGTTAACATAGGGACATCTCTTGACTTTTGTTTTTGTCTACTGGGATGCCCCACATGGTACCCACCAGGATTCCTTTTGGATACTATGTTATGTGGGGGCATCCCTTTGTGCTTGTGGTTATTCCAATACCTGGCTCGACCAAAGTCATCGTGAATTTGGGGTATTGGGATATCCTTCTTGTTTGTCGTGTTTCTTTTATGCATTAGACATTAATCCATCTTGGTTTACATACCCTGACACCCGATGTCTTATGCTATAGCAAAAATCAGTGCTCTAAAGGATGGCAAATTGCATTCATGTTGCATTTCATCTCATTGCATATTCCCCCCCTCATCCTATCTTACTCCTACATCTATGACTTGTGATTTTGGTTGTACAAACCCTCATTCGCTCTTACTAACTTTTCTTCTTAGGATCCTTAAGGTCTATGAAAGGTAATACAACCCACACACCCTACACATGTCACCTACCCATTGATTTTTATGACTACATTCATTAAGTTCATTTATCCATTTTAACATCCATCCATTTATCCATTTTGCATACATTCATTTATCCATTTTCATCCATTCATTAAATTCATTTATCCATTTACATTCATCCATTCATTAAGTTCATTTATCCATTTACATTCACCCATTCATTAAATTCATTTATCCATTTACATCCATCCATTTACATTAAAGTTCATCCATTACCATTATTCATCTGTTCATTAAATTCATTTATCCATTTTCATGCATTCATTAAATTCATCCATTCATTAAGTTCATCCATTTACATCATTCATCCATTCATTCAGTCCGTTTATCCATTTTTATCCATTCATTAAATTCATTTATCCATTTACATTCATACATTCATTAAGTTCATTTACCCAAATCACATCATTCACATTAAGTTCATCCATATTACATACATACATCATTCATAGGCCCATATTACTTAACATCATCCATAATCACACATGCATAAGTAAAACATTCACATCATAAAACAACGAACACATCATATACATATGCATAACATACATTAGCTATCATAGGAACATCAATAAAATATCGTATGCATACCATACATCACCAAAATATGTGGCATAATATCAATGGGGACCATCACATATCCTCATCATAATAAAACAATGTCCATATCCAAAATATAGTCACCACATACTCGCCTCCATATTATGCTCAAAATAAAGTGATCTGAAAATATGCACTACACTACCATCTGGTACTTGTCAAAAGCACCTATATCCTGTCATATGTCATCTGCATGTCCTGAGCTGCCCACACCTGACCTCTATGGAGACTTAGGTACCGGTCCCCTGTGTGTTGAAGTCCCCTGAGACTCACACCCTGGGGTCCCAAACCAAGAAGGAGCCGACTGGAAATCACTGAACCCTTTGGTTCGTGTCCCTAAAGACTAGGATGGTACCGACATTTGGGGTGTCTGCCTAATGTACCGCGCTATACGCTGCACTGGATCTGGCACTACCTGCTCATATACACACCTCCAATACGCTGCCTCCTACATATAATCATCTATCTTCCCAACCTAGTACCGAGCGACATTCCGCTCATGCCTATACCTATTCCGCTCTTTGCTCATGGCTTGTCGCTCCTGCTCCGATGCCTCCTATGCCACTATTAATAGTCGTATCTGCTCTGCAAACCTCTCCCTCTCTGCCCGCATAGTCTCTAGTACTGTGTCATCACCCTGCTCGCGACGTGCTTGCATCTATGCTATATCCTTCTCGGCGTTATCTGCCCGACCCACTACTGAGTCTCTCTGAAATTATAGGATCTAGACCTATCTCCATAAACTATCCCTATCCCCCTATAATGCCTGCATCTATACTTGTACACTGTCCCTCTCCCCCTGTAGAGCCTGCACCTGTCTCTATGCACTCTCTCTCTCCAACTGCACCATCTCTAGTCTGACCTCTGTAGCCTCGAGTCTCGCCCTCATCTCCTCTATGGATGTCTCTGCCAAAGATACCCTCTCCTATAGTGTTGTCCTCTCTTCCTAAAATCTTGTCACCTGTAGTCTCAGTGCCTCCATCTCCCCCCCTCCTGCTAACTCCGACTGACCTTGCATCTGTGCAACTGTCATCGCTACCTCTAGCCTGTCTCGGTCCCATGTCACCCGAGCCAGCTCCCCTCGTGCTCTCTCCCTCTCTGCTCACATCTCATCCCTCTCTCTCTCCACCACCTGTATATCTGTCATCAACCGACCCACCACCCGCTCACACACTACCATCTTCGTCTCCCGCACCCTCTACACCTCCGCCTTTGCCCTCCTCAACTCCCCCTCTAGCATGCATATCCTCGCCTGGGCCCTTCTCAGTAACACCACCGGATCATCTACTGTAGTTGCTAGAACTATGGCTAAGGGCTCCATCGCTTGTACATCCAAGTCCATCACCTCCCCCCCGCTCTCCTCCTGCATCGGCTCTGCCTGCCTCATCACCCAAATCTGTCGCGACTATCCCCTCCTCCCCACCCTAATTAGTCTCCTCCCCTCCTGCTCAACTCGTTGGGCTCTCCTCTGTCGACTACTCTCAAGCCTCTCCCTGGGTTGTCCTCTAACATCCATCACCATCTCTACCTCCTCCTGCGGATCTCTGACTCTCACATCCACCTTTGGCTCTAAGGCTCTCCCCTCCTCCTGCTCTACTCTCCCCTACACCTGCCTCTGCCATACTCTAACGCCAATCCCTGGCTGAGCAGCCCTCCCCTCCACCACCCGAAGCATCTCCACCTCTGGCTTGCTCTCCAATCTCACCACCTCTATCTCCTCACCTCCACCACCTGCCCCTCCTGCCTCCATCTCCTCTACCATAGCTCTCCTTGCCCTCCTCGGTCGTTGACTCCTCCTGACTCTCCCACGACACCCTCCTCCACACCACCCCTCTCATAACCATCATCCTCATGTCCACCCTGCTCCAGCTCCTCCTCCTGTCCCTCCTCCTGTCCCTCCTCCTGCTCATCCTCTTGCCCCCCCTCTGCGGCTCCCACAGCTAGCACCTCCGGTGTCACCCTCTCCCATTTGTGGTTACAAAACCACTGATCATATCGCTCTATCACTCTAGCATCCTTTGGACCCTCCCACCTCCCTAGATAGGGCACCCCACCTGCCATCACCCATGTCTCCCTCACACCCCTCGCTAACAATGCCTCCCCCCACGGTACCTCTCTGGTAATCCGCTGAAACATAACTGGCGCTCCTGGAATGTCCTACACAAGTCCAAACTGACGCACCACTTGGTCTGGACAATGCAGCTCCACTATGTGCCCTAGGCTCCCAATCAAGAAACATCTACACATGAAGAATCCTCGCTGTCTCTCCCCCTCGGTCCTCCATCCTCTAAAATGTTGAAACATGTATGGCCGCCATACAATGTCCTCTACCTGTAGATCATCAAATGCTCTCCTCCACCGCTCCACCTCTCCCTATGTCTCATACCATAGGATGCAGCCCCTGGCTTCCCCAAACTGCCATGCTAATGACTCTCTATCATCCAAGTCTCCTCCTTTGATCACTATGGGCCTCATCACAGCGATGTGCGTCCATCCCCATACTTGCAGTAGCGTCCAGTGCGTCAAGCTCTGCACCCCTCGATAATAGATCACGTGCATGTCCCGGTATAACTGGGCCAATACGCACGACCCCCAGGAAAACTGTCCATCCCTCCACTCGACAATATGTCGAATCACCCCCATGTATTGTAGGCTGCAAAAGTGCCTACTCTGATCTAGCAACATAATCTCGCTGATCAAGCAACATAGAAATAGTGGTAATGCCGGAACCCCCAAGTCCAGGCATCTATCGACATCCAACCTTCCCCTCTCTCTATCGACAAGTCCTCTCACCCAAATAATACCAGAACAATCTCATCTAACTGCTCTCCTCTCAACTCCTCCTCGCACACTAACTGTCCTGCTACGAGTAACCTCAGGATCTGCCACACATCCTCCAATCGGCAAATGAAACGTCGATGTGGCCGAGCTCCACCTCTTTATCAGGGCTGTCAACATCGCCTTATGAGCCCTCATCTCAGGAAACTGCACCAAGTGCAGTAACCCTGCCTGCTCCAATGCTGCATGATCCGCTCTAGTCATCGCCTCAATTGACAATGCCAACGCCTCTGGCCTTCACTTGTGAGTCTGCAATCTACCAAAATCTTGCAAAAAATCATCCCCCCTGCTAAAATTCTTTGCCACATTTTCTGCCATGCATTTGACTCTCTTTCTTTTCTTTTTTCTCCCTTTTTTTCTCTATCTTCTTCCACTCCTGCTGTGAGGCAGATCTGCCCTTGACCTACTAGGACAGATCCGCCCCCTACAGTGGGGCGGATCCACCCTCTACTAGCCGGGGTGGATCTGCACCCTGCAGCGGGGTGGACCCGCCTGCGGCCCGCCGGGGCCGATCTACCCCCTACAGCGGGGCGGAGACGCCTCGGGCGGTGCTGCTGTGCGTAGTCAGCCATACAGGCGTGCCCTGTATGAGAACAAACTTCATCAGCGGTTACTTGTGCCCCACTGGTACGACGCTTGGCCGGTGCGGCCGTGGCCTTGGCCGGCTAGCCCTCGTTGGGGCGGCCCCGCCGCTGGCAGTGGCAGCGCCAGTCCACCCCACCTTAAGGTGGACCCACCCCTATAGTGGGGCGACTCTGCCCTAGTCGGGGTGAACTCGCCCTACAGCAGGGCATCTCTGCCCCAACTGGGGCGAACTCGCCCCGCAGCGGGCGGCTCTGCCCCGCCGTGGGGCAGACTCGCCCTTGTAAAGGGGCGACTCTGCCTCAGCCGGGGTGAACTTGCCCCGTAGTGGGGCGGACCTACCCCGGCCCCTGGGGCGGATCCGCCCATCGGCAGGGCATATATGCCCCCCCCGACGACTGTTTTTCTTCCCCCCCCCCTAAAACTTTTTTTTAAATCTTCCTAATCTATTTCCTAACCATTTTTTATTTTTCTCCCGCCCACAAAACCCATATTTTACATTTTTAATACCCTATTTCAAAATATGTTAAAATTTGAATTTAAGGCATGGGGGGTTTTATCACTTACCTGGCGGGGCCTATCCTGTTGCCTATACGACTGTCGGACCTCATCTATCCGGTGGACGATCTCGATGTCATTATCTCCCGACATCTGCACTCTTCGTCTGCTTGCTCTTTCTCTTCTTCTCTCAACTACTACAGTGCAAATGAGGTGAGGTAATTTTCAAAATTACCTTATATTCACTTTTAAAAGGTATTTTTACCTTTTATTTACCCTTTTATTCCTCTGATTAATCTCTTCTCTTTTGAGGGCCGCCATTTGCACCCCGTTTGTCCAATTGACTTTGTTCAAAAGGAAAACTTGCCTAATTTTTTGCCCTCTTTCCAACTATACCATCTGTTTCTTCTTATCGAGATGTTTCTTGGGACCCTTTTTTTCCCCCGTCACCCTCTCGAGGGGGCATACCCTTCACACTTACCAATTTCCTTGGCCATAATCACCCTTTCCATGGATTGGGGCATATTCATCCATTACTCCACTAATTCGGATAGCTCGGGTCCTCCTCCCCATGCTGGGGCATCATTTTCCAATTAATTCCCCTATTGAGTCATCTGCACTTTCTCTTCTTCGAAGCATGGTTATTCTAACAGTACTTCAAAGAGGGGCAAAATGTAGACATCCAAATTTGATCACTTCCATATGATCAAAATCGTCCATTATATTCATCTATTTCATTAATAGTGATTAAATAATTTATTTAATCATTATTTCATTTTTTGCCTAAGGTTCCTAAAGTATGTAATTAAATAAATTAAATACTCTACCTTACCCCCTTTTCTTCTCTAAATTAAATAAACATGACAAATTATTTAATTTAGTCTTTTAACCCATTTGGATTAAAATCAATTTTTAATTCCCCTTTTTCTCTCCTTGTCACATTCTCCATAACCCTCTTCTAATCTGGATTAAATTAATTAATCTGTGATTAGGATGTGCACCACTTAATCTTGATTAAGTGTCACATCCTCCATAATCTCCCACTTGCCTCTAATCTCTCATTAATTATCCTAATTCTATGTTTGCACAACCTTAATCAGAATCATTAGCCACATTTGGCTTACTTTTTCTGGTCAACCTTCCCACTTACCCTTTTGAGCCTGGACTCCCTTCCCCATGTGAATTTTTAATTCACATTTATTTAACCAAGGTTCCCCTCTTCCCCATGTGAATTTTTAATTCACTTTTATCTCCCCAAGGTCTTCCTCATCGCCCATGCAAATGTGACATGTCATTTTACATGTGCCCAAGGCTTCTAGAACCTTGGACTTGTCACATCTCCCACATGTGACAAATCTTCAGCTTTTTGGAGACCTCTTTTATCCAATGAACCCTCCATTGAATGTAAATTTTTAATTTACATTTATTTTTCCCACACACTTCCCCTTTTCCCATGGAGATTTTTGAGGAATTCTAAAATTCCTCAAAAGTCTCTTTCATCCTCATTTGGGGACAAAAAGTTCCTTTTTGAGGAAATCTTCTCATCCCCCAAGGTACCTGAAAGGTACTTGTCCTTCATCCACCTCATGTACTTCCTTTCCACATTTTGTCCTTCTTTTCCACCTCATTTCCACATCACTCCACCCTAAGACATCTCACCTTCCACATGTCAAGATGTGAGGGCTTGTGAGTTTTCAACTCACCATAGCCCTTCATCTTGGTCTTTGTTGGATCAATCCCAACCACAATTTAGCCTATAAATACCCCTTCAATTCCCTCATTTTAAGGATCAAGTTTTTTGCAACAAAACTCTTGCAAAATTGTCATTCAATCTCTCATCCATTATAGCACTCACATCACCAATCCATATTGCATCAATTCATTTTGCATCCATTCAATCCCATTGCCATCCAAGGAGCACACAATTCTTGAAGCATTAAAGGGCCAATCAAGGAAGGAGCAGCAAAAGAAAGGTATAACACACTTGAATCATTATTTGTTTTAAGTCATCTCCTTTGTTTCACCATTTCTTAGGCTAATCTTATTGAGGTGCCCTTTTATCTTGTTGCTTCTTTTCCTTGCATTAATAATTTTTTATCTAGCATCTGACATTAGGAGTAGCATTTTATTAGGATCACAGAAGAAATGCAGAACTAAACCATTACACCACTCTATATATGAGAACACCTCTACAACACATTGTTTCCTCTTTTACTCAATTTTTCTCAAAAGCACCAAAAACACATTCTCATCATATTCACCACTTCCTCATCATCACCAAGCCAACTGCAAAACATAATCTTATCAAAGAAACACTAGAGGTTGACACTAGTAACACTTACTAATGAAAACATAATGAAACTAATCAAAGCATCACAACTTCTCAACCATGACTAGTTGACATCAATGACAATACGAACATAATATTGTTGACATTAATGACAAAACTGAATTTTCATACTTGCAACAATCTCCCCCTTTGTCATTGATGGTAACACATGATGTGAAAAACCACCAACAACAAACATGTAACTCAACAACTCTGATAATCAACATACTGCTCCATACCAACTCTTTTTCTTTCTCCCTTTTACTTTCTCTCCCCCTCATCTTACTACCATTTTCACATTATTCTCTCTCTCTCTCTCTCTCAATTGATCCTTTTTCACATTACTTTCTCTCCCTCTTTGACATCAATGGCAAAGGGCACCACATTTCTCTCCCACTTTCTTTTTGACATCAAACATACATACTTTCTCTCTCCCCAAAGGCAATACCTATAAGGGACAACAATTTCTCTGCAACAACCTTTTTTATTTTTACTACTTTGCATGCTACCCCTTAGGAGCACACAACAAATTATGTGGGAAGTGTCACATCCATCCCATTTACCAACTTAAATGGAAAAAATATTAATTTTTATTAATTTTTTGATAAGCCTATAGTATTATATGGATCTATTGGTCCTAATTGTAAGGAATCTAAGGTAGCTAAACAACTTCCTACACTAATTTTAAGAGGAGGGTTATGCAAAAAATCACATCTTTGCAACAGTTTCAAAAATATAACATAAATACCATTCATACCACAACACAATGATTTACATGGGGAAAACCCTTTTGGGAGAAAAACCCCTCTAAAATCTATTCAATATATTATTTAAAAATCAACAAGATTACAATATACTTGAAAATAAATATTTTCATAGGTTTATCACCAATCAAAGATCTGGAGGCAACTCAACATCTATAAGACTTTCACACACAACCTCCATCTCAAGAACCTAATATGTAGGAGATACAATACATGAAATGGTCAAACAATATCTACAAAACCATGACCTTAAACCACCCAAAATTAGTGCCCATCTTATCTCCAATTAAATATTCCCTATGATGTGTTAAAATGAACACCAACATGTGTAACTCCCTCTTACAACTATTTCTTATATCCAACATGTTCTCACCTTTCCCAGTTCAAGAGACCCAATTTTCTTAGGCTATAAATTTCAATCTGGAAGTTTGATTGATAAACAATTTGAACTGTTGGAAATCTTGTGAAGTTTTCTATCAAGTTATAACCCCCTTCACTAGTTATGGCCACTTTTGGGCCCAAAAATGCTTTTAAGTGGCTCAAACTAGACTATGAAACTTTTAAAAATTAAAAATTAAATATATTGAAATCTAGACATGATCTTGGGTTGAAACTTTACTAGCATGTTTATTTGACAATTTTGTAGATTTGGAGAAAATTTTGGATCCATCTACGCTCAAATGTAAACTCACTATAAATATAAAACTTTCATAATTGCAAGGTTGAGACACATTTTTCCTAACACCTATCAGGAGTATTAGATCACATATCTCAATCAATAGATTCTCCAAAATCCTGTTAAATTCTTCACTTTCACTATTAGCCTAAGGGTGATAATTAGTTGTGCTCTAATTATGGCTACACATAAAGTTATCTAGGAGTTCTTTTATTTTCCCATTGACAAAATACTTACCTTGATCAATTGCAATACTTATTGGAAACCCAAATCTTGCGATGATGGTTTTCATTGATAAAGTTTGTGGTGGTTTGTGCCATGTAATACTTAGTGGGTTCTACCTCTACCCACTTGGTAAGATATTCAATCCTAGATATGATAAAATTAGCATGGGTATTACATGTAGGGAGATTGAATGAGTTAATAAGACAATGGACCATTTTTTAAATGGAACTAATTTCAATGCTATCCACAATATATTTTCATCCCATGAAGTTGGTTTCCCAATCCTTTGACAAAAATCACAATTTTAGCATATTTATTAGCATCCTTAAATAGAGTTTTCCACCACTACTTTACAACATCACCTTCCTACTAACATCATCACGTGCTTCCTATGATATTTCTTATATTTTTTTGAGTACTTGGATGGTCAATCTCTTCCAATCTTATTTATAAGTCTTCATTGAATACTCACCAATGGATAAAATTTTGCAATATGCTTCAACTTGGGTAGTACCAAATTTAACTTCAATAGGTGTGCACCAAAGAAATCATGTTTGATTGGACATCCTTCTTCGCCTATATTAATTCATGATAAATAATTTCCAAAACTTGGGTATTTTTTATCCTTAACCATTACCTTAAAATTAAATTCTTGAATGCATGATCCACTTATTCATCAAGCATTTTAATGTTTCATGGTTAGTGTAAAATATGAATAAAGTATCCAATATATAGTATCTAATATTGTGTAGGGAAAACAACACAAATGAACATTTTTTTTGTGGTATAGTTATTTTTTAGTAGCCACAATTTTTTATCTTGAAAATAATCAGATGGCCTTTCTTCCCTCTAGGTTGTGCTAGCATCACACCAATTGTTGAGTTGAATGCATCCACATGTACATGGAACAATTGGTTCCAATCAAGAAAAATGAGGATAGTTGTCTCTCCACAATCTTAATTTTGAATATATCAAATGACTCTTAACATTTCAAAATCCATTAATTATTATTTTTCTTTAATAAATCCTTAATTAGACTATATATTATGGTATAATTTCTAATTAACTTCCGATGCCAACTAGTATAACCAAGGAAAATCAGTTTACTCAATAGGGTGAAAAAGATACATTTCTTCAAATTTATTGAAACCCTTAGGTTGTGAAACCTCTAAAAACATTAACCTCAGTACTTAATCATGATTTTGTATCGACTTGTACACTATATAATCATCTAGGCATACTTCTAGAAATTCATGTATGAAATATATACACATTCACCATTATTACACTCAATAGCATAGGTGCATTTTTAGACTAAAGGGAATTACTATGTATATGAATGACCCCCACCTAGTTTCAAATAGAGTCTTAAATTAGTCCTCTTATTTGAAGTTTACATAATGACAAAAAAAAAGCCCATGAATGAATGAATAAACTTATGTAACAATAATATCTCCAACACTTCCAAGGTAGTGAAGGGAGTGGGAAAGGGATCATGGATACATGCTCCATTTAATTCTCAAAAATCCATATGTGTTTTATTTATCCTATCTTCTTATTTTGGGTCACCATGGATATAATACAATGCACATCTTCCACTATTTTTATTTTTCCTTTCATAATTATCTTATCTAGTTCTATTTGGAACTTCACTTTAGTATTGTAATTTGATCAATATAATTTCTTATTTTTTGGTCTCACATCATCCCTTAATGGATTATCATTACTTATGCCTCTTATTTTGTCCCTTTTAATTCAATGAATGTCCTTGAAAAATAAATATGCATATCCTCTTAGGATTTTTTCTACCTTCATTACATCTTATTTTCCCAAAATTATATAATCATTTCCATCTTTTACACTTCTTGATTAGAATCTATTTTTTCCCCTAAATATTAGGTGTGAATAGAAATACTACTTTTGATCATCACTTATATCTATCACTTCTCTCTCTCTCTCTCCCTCCCTCACCTATTTGCACATCTAGGTTTTTTGGGTATTCTCCTCATCCACAAGGTATTTCTTTTATTATTTATTCAAAAGTAGGATTTTTGTGGTATCATTCCAACTTCGTCCATCTACTTAACCATTTTCCATATCCCCTTTTCTTTCTATGGTAATGCTACTATTTCTTTTTTACCAAATTTGGATATTACCTCACCTACAAATGAAGTAATCACCTCCTTGATCTTTTATAGTATATTTTTGAGATTTATGTTAGGATCATAGAATTTGAAGATTATGCAAAATTCCATAGTCATCATATCTCAATTTCTAGTTTCAATCCTCAATTCCTAGTTCATGTACTAGTTTTTTACTATGGGTGATAATGTCTAGTAAAATATTAAATTCTTAATTTTTATCAATTTCTCCAATACTATCCCATATTCCTTTATAATCTACCAAATGAATCTAAGTTTTGGTGATCTCTTAGTTCTCTTCAATTGTATCCATGTTTATTTCCTTCTTTATAAGCTTAGTAGAATATTTGAGTTGTGTGTATTCTACCTTCTCATTTCACTAAGTACCAATGTATCATCAAGGGATTCCATTCTTAAGTCTTCTCTTTCTAATATTATTTTCATTCTTACTATGTGACTTATAAGATCCCAAACTCTTGAATAATTTAGTAACTTGATATGTGAAATATACCTCTTCATTGAGCAGCCCCTTTTAGTTTACAATGGGATTACTTCTATAGTACATTCTAGTACCTTTTGGGTATTCATAATGATAAATACCTTTCTTTCACCCAATAAAAATATTTGTTTCTTTGTATCACTATATTCACATGCTTATGTTACATCTTTAAGGTTAGTTGAAAACTCACCCCTATCCATAATTATCTCACCATTGAATGTAGGTTCACCATCCAATCTAGTTCTTACATTTTTTTTATTGTATGTATTCCTATAACTAATTCCTTATCATCTATATTTCCATCCATGGAGTGGATTTATTTTTTATAATATTCTCTCATTCTTGCATTGAGTGAAACATGTACTACTTTACCATTTCACTGGTATATTAATTCTTCCTTTGTAGCATAAAATAGGCCATTTTAATGTTACAAACAATTAGAGATCTAGAAGAATAGTAAAAGCGCCAGGGGTGACCATATGCATATCTATTATTTCAATTTATATTTTTATTTAAATCCCCATTGAGTTAACCTCTATATTCCTCCATGTACCACAAGCACATATGGTAGTCTCATCTACTTAAGCATTATCAGATGGTGTTTCATGTTGTTCTAGCTCTCTAAGTACCTCATTGATCTTTGGAATGATGTTTATGTCAATGCACAAGTATAGCAATTATTTTTTACTAGTCTTCTATTAAATTTATCATCTAATGGTGTTGGTTACATTTTCCATTTCCTTGTTATTTTTATTATGTTTCTAATCTAAGGTTATCTTATCTATTTAAAGTCATTTTTATTCCAATATTTGGAAAATTTCCTTGGTTTTTCCAATAGGTCCTCTTCTATAAGATAAACCAACTCTTTCAACTTTGTATTTTTTTTTTCAGATATGGGATTTATAATCCTCCTACACTTTTTTTATTTTCTTTTGATTTGGATACACTACTAGATTATGTTTATTCTTTTTTAGGTATTTTTCTTCAGTGTCACTCTCAAATATTTTCTATAGTTATTTATTTTTATTGGTGTCAACCCCTCCTAAAGTGATCTCCACAACTCTATTTTATTTTATTCTTGATTATATAAGGGCCTTCTTTATAAGGATATCCTTCTTCTCTTCGAATTATATCTCCAAAATCTCCTCTATCATGGATGGTTCTCTTATCTCCCATTTAATTTTTACATCTATCAATTTTCCCTTCCCTTTTAGGTATTTTTTATTAATGCCTTAAAGGTAGGGATGCATTTTACCATTATATTTCCTCAATATTCATTCCCAATGTTAGCCCATTCCAAGAAAACTATGTAGAATTCAAACAATTAAATACATGAATTTGCATTAAAAAAGATGCATATTAATTTTTTCTTGTTATCTCCCTTGCATTCAATAGCATAGTGCCCTAACTTCTTGTATTTGTAACATGTCACCTTTCTACCTTTTGTTTCTTCATCTTCTATGGCCTCCTCTATTATTATTGCTATCATAGTAACCCCCTACCACCTCCTTATGAGTATTCTTCATGAAAGCTTTTAGAATGGCCTAAATCTTGAATTTTTGGCATCACATAATTTATATAATTAGCTTGACTAGAACTAGGGTTCCATTGCAATACCCAATAACCATGATTTAGGGCATGAAAATTTCTCTTTAATAAGATTCTTAATTGAGTGGGAAATTTTATTATTATGTGTTGATCCAACTCTTCATACAAACTACATTGTACATTGTATGTGGTGTATGAAATATATGAGTGCATAAGTAAACACATACAACACAATCAATGAAACATTATATTAGAGAATTCAAATAACAATCTAATCAAATTGAAAGAACAAAATCTCTAATTTTGTCTCATTATCCTTTATCTCCAAGGATTTTTCAAGTCATTATGGCTCTCAGATTGTATGTATGCACATGACTTGTTAAATGACAACCTGAAGAACAAGATGCTAGAAATGCAATAAACATTTCTACATGATTGATTGCTAAAATGATATGTTGTAGATGATTTTGCAAAGATTGTGATAATGCTATGATATTGATAATGAAATGATGTGGTGTAATTATATAAATTAAGATGCAACTAATGGGAAAGCCATGATTCTAACTAAATGATGCTAAATGCAAATGTAAAGTGCACTTGCTAATATGCTAAGATGACAATGTTGATGAAATTTATGTAGAATGTACTTATGCTCAATTCTCTATGTATGAAATGTTGTAAATAAGGTTGTATTTATAGATTTCTCCAATGCATCAGCCTACGTGG
This sequence comes from Sequoiadendron giganteum, assembly GCA_007115665.2. NCBI lineage: Eukaryota > Viridiplantae > Streptophyta > Pinopsida > Cupressales > Cupressaceae > Sequoiadendron > Sequoiadendron giganteum. The sequence goes on from CM021110.1 coordinate 77,918,320, forward strand.
TAGGATTCAACGGTCTGGATTCGATCTGGAGAGATAGACGGTTGAGGATGAAGAGGTTGGAGAGAATCAAGGAGTGTGTTCCCTTTAGTAGAACAAATTGCCAAGTGTGGAGGAGAGTCAAATGGAGGAGAAAGCCAAGTGTCTCAAAATTGGTTAGAATTTGTTGAGATAAATGCCAATTAAATACTAAGAATATTTAATTTCATGAGACACATGATGAGGTGGAAGATGAGAATTTAGTAGAAATGTGACTATATTCAAATATAAAATTTGAATTTAAAAAAAGGGAGTTAATTAAATAAAACTAACTAATTAAAGTTGTTTATTTAATTAAGACACAAAGAAAATGATTTAGAATAAGAATAATTTAAAGAAAGTGAACTATATAAATAAATTTGTTGATTTATTTATAAGTAGAAGAATTAAAGATTTATTAATTAAACAACTTGTATTTAATTAATTTCTTCCAGACCGAATTTAGGTGTATACATTTTGCCCCTCTTTGAAGCGATGTGTTTGTGACACATTGCTTCAAAGAAAAAATTGATAGTGTTGATAAAATATTTGATATGCCCTAGACACTGATTTTAGAGTGATGATGTATATATCCCCCCTCAGGAGATAAATCGAGGAATTTTAGAACTTTTAGAATTTTTTAAAACTTTTTAAAGATTTTTTGAAATTTTATGATGATGAGATGATTTATCTCCCGACAATGAAGAATGATCTTGCCAATTTGATTAATTGATTAATGGATGTCTTTGAAAAATAAAATAAATCCCACTTAATTGACCCCTTAAAAGGTAAAAAGGTGAAAAATAGACTCATTTGATTTCATTTGCATTTTGGAGATTGAGTTGATTGAGCACTTGGAGTAAAATGGTGATCTCGTTCCAAACCCACCGATTCAAGCGAGTTTGACGTCACAACTGCCCAACTGCATATGGACCTCCGGTACATACCCTGAGAAACCACTTCATGAATTTTGAAATATTTTTCCCATGTTTTGCATTTGTTTGAATTTCTATGATTGCGTTTTTAGCACATTAGGTTCTTGTTTTAGTGCATCAACTAATTTAGCGCATTGATTGAATTTGTAACACCCCTTTGTTTTTCTCTTATGTTTAGATTACAACACTTTGTTATTTTTTATTTTATTTTATCGCTATTTATAGAGCGATGTGGATTATATGTTATGATGCGATGTTACTCTATTTTGATGTTATCATTTTGACATGCCTTTGATTAGCATAATGATTATTTGGAATAGTATTGTTATTTGCACATGAGCAAATTATATATGTTAGAATTGTCAGTTTCATGATAGTGTATATGTGAAGGGGACAAAATTGCATCACTCACTTGCGAGCACCCTACGATTCTACGATTCCCTCTTCATGGTGTGTTCTATTATGATGTATATATGCATGTTTACAGGTTTGCAAGTACATAAAATCGACTCCACCTGGCTCCACAAGTTTGAGCATGTCCACCCAACGGTAATGTTGATTGGGAGATAGTAGCTAGGATTCTTATGTCAAGCCTTTACCCTAGTCTTAGTGTGTCGTCGGGTCTAGTCGGTCTTGTTTGTAAAACTTGCTTAATTTGGCTTTGAATTATTATGTTGAAAAGGGAATTTAATGAATTTAATTATTTAAAGTTGATTATTAAATTAATCTTATTTTAATGTTAGAAGTGGTGAATTAACTAATTAATTAATTAATTTTAATTAGTAAATAGTCTAATCTTATGATTATATTATTTATTAATTAATTAGATTAGATTAATTAAGTTAAATTTGAAAGGGTAAATATTTTGTAATTATTAAATGTTGTTAATTTTAAATTTCTAGAGAATTTTATGCAAATTGGTTGTTAAAGATATTTTGTGAGTTTTAACATGTGTTAGAAGAAATTAATGAGGTTGTTGGAAATTTATTCACGGGGAGAAGATTGTGGCTTTAATGGAAGAAGTGAGAAGCTTCTTCACGACAGAAGCACGGGGATATTTTGGGTGTTGGGGAAAATAGAGGAGCAGGAAGTATTTTGGTTTTGGAATTTTTTTGGAAGAATTGCTGTAGAAAGAAGTTTTGTGTTTTTTACTTTTTTTAGAAAAATTATTCTCAGGAATTGTTGTTGTGTTCAGAAAATTGTATTATTCTGAAGGCAGATATTGTTTATCTGGGAAAATTACTTGGATTTGTGGAGGAGGCGTTGCTTCTAAATTTACAAATTCACAGGCATTGGACTACAGGTTCATTCCTTAATTTTTATTTAGTAAATATTTAAAAGTTTCTAGTTTAGATCTTCTCTGTAAAAGATTGCCTGTTGAAACTTTTAAGTTTGAGCTTTGTTTTAAAAATTGTATTTGTCGTAAATGGAATCCTCTGTGGAATAAAATCCTTTGTAGACTAAATTCCTTTGTAGGTTGAAATTCTCTATGGAAACTATAGAAAAATTATAAATTGGTATTATTGTGAATTTAGATGAACCTCAAAGGAAACACTTAGGGATTTGGACAAAAAACTTCCGTTTGAAAGAAATTTAGTTTCTGAAGAAAAAATTATCATGTAGGTTTGAACTCTTGAGAAATTTTGTGTAAAATTGATTTGTGAGAAATTGTTTTGTTCTTTCTTCTTAAGATTATTGTTTGAGAAAAGTTAAAAGATTCCTCCTTAATTCGGTTGAGAAATGCATTTGTAGAATTTTCTTTGTGAAATTTGGTTTTTGTGATGTTTGTAAAAAATTTGCCTCTAGAACTCATTTTGGAAATAATTTCCCCAATTATAGTATTTGGTTAATCAATTTATATATATATATATATATATATATATATATATATATATATTGGTGTGTGTATATATATAAATATATAAATGTTATTCACTGATTTAAATTTATTAAGCTCTGGGTATATTTCTATCATCGTCGTATGACAATTTCTTTTTTGGCTAGGAATGAAATCGGTTTGAAAAGTTTAAATTTTCATTGAAAGTTTGTTGGGAGGGAATGTGGAGGTTCTACCTCCACCGCCGCCCCCACAAGGGGATGACACTGTGGAGGTAAGACCTCCACAGCCCCTCCCCACTCTCCATTGCATGGCCGCTGCTTGGGAGATGGGTTTGATTGTGCTTAAGCACAACTGCCCCTCTTAAGAGTAGGGTGCGAGCTCTATTCTAAAAGAGATCTGTACTTTGTAATTCCGTCCGCTGTTATTGTTAAGAAGAACTCAATTTTGTATGTTTAAAACCTTTTAATATATAATATTTATTTATTGTGATTTATATATGTATTTATTTGTATATATAAATATATATATATATATATATTTATGAATATATGAAATTATTTTTAAGTATATGTTTTATAATTGGATTTAGATATTAAATTAGAGTATATATGCATATATTTAAAATATATATTGAATATGTATTTTAGATATATATATATATAATTTTTTTTTTTTACTATGTAGTGTTGTTGGGATTTTAATAATTAAATATATAAATATATATATAGAGATGAATATACATTATATGAATGCATGGTTTTTTTTGGGTGCATGTATTAAATGGGAAGATGGAAGATTTAAATGAAATAAATTATAAGAAGAAATTGATATTATTTTATTAAAAATAATCAAGGAATTGAAGTATTAGACAAATTGGTTTTCTTCTCTATTTGTTAAGGGGTTTTAATTTAATTAGTGAAATTGGGCAACTTTTATATTATTGTGTTCACTGCATCAAAGTGGATTTAGGAAATCTAAATGATAGATCTTTTTCTTTTCTTGATTGCCTTTGTATTTCTTCTAGTTACATTTTGGGGGGAAAAATTGGTGAAGAGTTAGTCAATAATTTGTAAGTCTTCCTGAAGGATCTTTTGTTTTGGGGGTTGTCATATTGTGATGCCAATCGTTTTAATTTCCTTGGGTAGTGCGTTTACTGTTTTCAGTGAGTTACCCAATTTCCATGAATGGGGATTTGTGCTTCCTAGTTTGGAGTGGATTTGTCATGTGTTGCCTCCTTTTTTTTGGAGTGGATTAGGTTTTGTGTTGCCTCCATTGTATGGAGTGGATTTTGTTATTTGTTTCCTCCTAAGTTTGGAGTGGTTTTGTTCCACGTGTTGATAGTAGAGGAGTGATTCTTGATGGGGGCTGGGGTCGGGAGAGATCTGTTGGGTAAACCATGCACCTTTGTGGTGAAACTTCTCCTAGGTCAACAATATGTATGGTTCACTGGTGTAGCTAGTTATTTAACTCTGGTAGAGTTGTATCCTTTGAGTTAGTGTTGTACTAGTATTTGTTAAGTTTGGTTTTATGTTAGCCTATGTCTAGAGGTAGTAGGTTTTGGTCTTGGATCTTTCTTACTATCTCCTAGCACGAGGGGGTGGGCCTTCGGGTACCAATTGGTTGGGAGGAACGTGCACCCTTCACCATTGGGTCCCCTTTATTCTGATCGTGATGGCAAGATTTTCAGTTGGAGAACTTGTGGATTTTAGTTTTTTTATTTCATGCTTTGTTATTGTTATAGCTAACTCTTATATTTTATTACCCCTCAGTTGTATCGAGGAGGTCTCATGTATTATGTAACACATTTGTATGAACTACCTCATTCTGGGAATGAGCGACGTAAACCCTTTTTGATGTATTAATGCTATATTGGAACTTGATGTATATATATTATCTTAATGATTCTATTTCAATGTTTTGAATGTATGTATTTTAATTCTTGATTAGTAATTAATTAAATTCTTATATGGGTATTGTATATGTTATGGATTTAGATGTAACCTTTGTCACGTGCCTTAGAGGTTGTAGCAAAAGTGTAGGGTATCTTCCTTGTTAATAATGCACTTTTAAAGATTTTTTTTTTGCACGTTTCTGTAGTTGTTGCAACTTCCTCTAGGGTTTCGTGGCGGGGCTTTATAGAAATTGTTAGCGCATAGAGTTAATGATTTAGCGCATCAAAAGTTTTAGCACATAGATGAAGTTTTAAGGTGCATCCATAGAATATTTTAGTGCATGTAGTGTTTTAGTGCATAAATATCACATAATAGCGCATTCATGATATGTTTTGGCACATATAATGTTTCAGCGCATTTAGGTTCTGAAATAGTGCATACACTGAATGTTGTAGCACATTTGGTATTTTGGTGCATAGTGACCTTGTTTTGGTGCATTGATGAATTTTTTTAGCACATCCATGATTTCAGCGCATAGAAGCACTATTTCAATGCGATGACATCAGATTGATGAAATTTTGATTATTCCCCTGGATTTTGATGTTTGATGATCGTGTCAGTCGATGTTTTGATGATGTTTGATGATGTTGATTAATTGATCTCATGATAGGTGAGAATCAATGATAGGATAGATGATGATTGAACTCATGATAGGTGAGGGTCAATGATAGATGCTCGCTGAGATTTGATCAAAATATCATTAGAGCTAATTAGATTGATTGATAAGATGCTGATTTGTGATATGTTGTGATTAGAGGAGGATTTTAGAGTTCTTCAGTCTCGAGAGAAATTATCGAAGACCTGGGACATGATTCCATAGCTGGTGCAGGCTGATTTAGATGTGATTTCACAACGTGGGTTGACTCCTTTGTTTGATATGCCCCAATATAGGATCAATAGGGGACTTTTGACTACTTTAGCTAAGAGGTGGCATAGTGAACAACACATTTCATTTAGCCACTAGTGAGATGACAGTTATGCTAGAAGATGTGTATCGTATCTTGGGGATTCCTATTGTTAGTGAGCTAGTGGTTTATGACCACACAGAGCAGGGAGGTACTGATGCACTACAGAGGATTTTCCATGATGATGAGATTAGTGGATATGAGATTCCATGGTGGGAGATGGTTGCATTATATCAACCATTGCCTTGTGTGCTAGATGGATTCATTGGAGGTTTTTTATGTCCCGAATGTAGGTTGAAGGGACTAGCAGTCGGTTGGGGCCAAATATTAGAGAGCATGATTACACAGGGGGTCAAATATTCCTGGGGATATTGCATGTTGGCTCATTTATATCACAATCTTCATCAGGTGGTATACCTTGGAGCTACTAGTCTATCGGTTGGGGTTACACTACTATAGGTTTGGGCATGGGAGCATATAGTTGTCACTCGGCTGATGGTAGATAGGGATCATCCCATTGGTAGATCGTATTTTTTTGGATATATAGGTCCAGTTGTCCAGCATAAGCTAGGAAAATTAGAGTATTGGTGACATGTGTTGGATGATCTAGAGACATTTACATGGCATCCATAATTGAATTACGAGGATTGGCCAGATGATGACATTGAGATGTCGTATGTGTTCTCTTGTAGATACCTGATTGGTTGGATACCATATGTGATTGAGAGATTCCTGGTTATGAGGGTTCTTTGATAGTATGGTAGAGCTCAAGTTATGCCCCAAGGAGTTGCCTTGTATGCTTGGCGACAACAGGATATTCCAGAGTGGGGACCCTCCCTATCATATGATGCTGCCTGCCAGGAGTATTTTGGGTTACAACCACAAATATGGGATTACCATCCAGAGATTGCAGATGCATTGATGATGAATGATTACGTGTAGTATTTCTTTACTCATCCTTTCTCAAGGATATCCAACCCAAAGGAGCTAGTACTAGCATTGGATGATGATGAGAGAGCAACACCACATGCACCTAGACAAAGGAGAGGTGAGGGAGATGGGGATGGGGATGAGGGAGATGGTGGTGATGGAGGGGATGGAGATGATGGAGATGGTGAAGATGAGGGAGACGGGGGATATGCAGGTGGAGGTGGACCAATACTTGATGTGAGAGTGGCTCGGAGGAGGAGATCCACGGTGTCTACAGGATCGCAATCGATTCAGATTCATTTGCCCTCCCATTAGCAGTAGGCACATATAGCTACCTTATAGGCACAAGTGTATAATTTATAGGGACAACTGACATAGGCGTAGGTATAGATATAGGCACATGCATAGATCACCTCTCTGACAGCACAAAGAGATACCTTGAGACAGAGATGCGAGCAGGCAGATGCCTTATCAGAGAGATTACATAGAGTTTTTGAGGGGACCACTACAATGGATATGCTTAGAGAGGTACAAAATTCTGCTAGGGAGGCTAAGTATTATAGGCTACGATATCATGAGGTAGTGCCTATAGAGCAACGTGTCAGTTATGCTTAGTCGGTTAGTACTAGATCAGGTCGGAGCCACTCATAGATGACTAGCAGAGGTGTGACTGGTCCACCTCCCAGAGATCCATCAAGTAGGGATCCCAGTGTAGGTCCATCAAGTGGTGCAGTAAGAGGCTTAGAGAGGTCGACAACATCTAGAGAGAGAAACATGTATTAGATGTGCTCTTATTTGATATATTGACACTTGATGATGTATACATTTATTCAGTTGAGGAATTTTTGATACTCTACCACATTGTTATGATGTATCTCTCCATGTTTGATGATATCATTGTACACTTGACATTTATTTTGAGATTATATGATATGCAGTGGATACTTATTGATCTATATGCTGTCTATATGATTTTATGATGGATGCATCTAATTTATGTTCTATGTGCTATGTGATGTTTATATGATTAGGCCATGGTTATGTATGGATGCAATGATGAAATGATAATGCATGGATTATGATGCTATATGTTCTATGTATGATGCTTTTATGTTATATGAAATGAATATGATTATGCAAATGAGATGTAATGCAAGTTATTTTTGTATTTTTAAAATGCAAATATATGATCTACTGCATGGATGGATGTATGATGATTCTAATGCATGTATGATATGGCAATGTTTGCTAATGTATGATAATGCTTATGCAACTACATGCAGATGATCTTATTTTTGTTAATGTCAAATGTACTCAATCCTTTAATGAGAAAGATAGAATGATTATGAAATTTTTCCAGCCTTGGAGAATCTAAAATGCAGATGCAAATTTTTTATGGATGTAATCTATCTTAACCATGGAAATCTAAATATGCATTGTTGCCATTTTTTCAGCTGATTTGTTGTGCATTGTATCATCATTGAGCTTCTAATATGTTGAGAATTAGTACAAACATAGATGGTATAATTAGACCATGATGACTTGAGTACAACCTCCATAGATTCTTGATACTACGAGTTAATACAAGCATCTCAGCGTAATTGAACCGAGATGACCTGAGTATCACTTGCATAAAATAGACAAGAGTTAATCCTTTTCCTATGCAAATTTAGAATTTCATCAATGATACTTTGTAGAGCATGTCCTGCAATATTTTTCATAGTAGTAATGATTAACTCACAAGCAACATACAAAGAAAAATCATAATCCTTCCTAGCTCCTCTAGTCCATGACATCCTTGAGTTGCTCTAGAGAAATGATAACAAAAATCAAGATACAATAGTTGAACATTCATGCTAAAGTGATAAAACCATGCTTAAGAGGAGTATCATCCATTTAGATTTGTTTTGACTAATCTTGTTAATTTGGATGGTTGATTTTTCAAAAATTGTGATTGATGTTGAATGTTGAGTTTTAGTTTTGTTGTGATCTTTATGTTGTCTTATTGTTTGCTTGTCTCTTTTTTTTTTAAGCAAAAGGCATAGTGCCTATATATATTTATTAATAGATAAAATGTATACAATAGATTTTTTTGTTCCAAGCTACTTGCTTCCTACATTAAAGACCACATACAAAAGATGAAACCTGTTGTTTCTTGATCAGTGACTTATACTATAACCTTTATCAAGCCTGTAATATACAAAATCAGGCTTAATCCTACTACAACATGACCACTAAGCTTAATAACATCTACACTTTATATTTTCTCAAAACATGAAAGACTCATTGTTTACTGCTCAATTTCCATGAAATTTGGAATTTCCACATGGGGATGATTAAGTGGAGCCCAGGTAGGAAAATTTTGACCACCCTGATTTTGAACATGTTCTACCCATTGCTGATTTGAATTTACCTCCAAGACTTCACACGACATTAGATTTTGTCCTCCTTGCCCCTATATATGTGCCCCCATCTCACCATTTACTTTGGGTGGCAACTCATTCAAATTAATTGACTGATGACCCATTTTTTGATTGTGCCAATTTCTCGTTGTCGAAGAGTGTCCAACTCCTTGTGCACTAGCTTGATGAAGATGCAGAAAACCAGGCTGCTGTTGAATGCCAACCAACTCTGTATTTGGCTGAATGTGCTCCTGAACCTCTATGTTAGGTGTTGTCTGTGGAGGTTCATTCTCATGCATTAATAGGGCCATAATCACTTGCACTTCCTCCCTTGTTCTTTCTGCAACCCCATCTTCAAATTTTCTTGCATATCTTCCAAGTGTTACCAACATGAAAGTTGAATCTTACAAAGACAAAGATTTAACTATAGCAATAAGAAGATTTTGATATGTTGACCGATGGAGAAGATAATGTCTGGGTAATAGGTCACCCACATACCCATGACCTTTCCACAAATCATATGCTTGACATGCTTTATTAAAACCATCCCATTGCATGAAATCTTCATTTACTACCTTTCTAACCATTTTCTCAACAATCTCAACATCTTGCAGCAAATCCATAATGTTTGAAATGAAGATTGACATACATTGAGAAGGATAGATTACTCTTTTTACTTGAGGCCTTATAATGTGTGCTCCAAGAAATCTTTTAACATGCTCCTTAAATGTTTCACAATGATCCTTGAATACCAAATGCAGCTCTGGTTCTCCAATTTCTTCCGCAATTGGCAGTTCCCATTCTCAAACTTGCAAAAAAACTTTGTAATTCTTGGGGAAAAACTCCATTAATTTCATATATTGTTCAAAAAAGAGGATGGCGCACAACCTTCAACTCTATTTGTGTTTCCTGCGCTTGAGATTGAAACCACCACAAACTATTAAATACACATAAGAAAAAAGAGTTGTTATGTTAGCATTGAGCGAAGGCGGATCTTAGAATAACATTAAGCCTCATTATTTCGAACAACCTTAGCATACATAACCATAATTGCATCCTTAGTGTGTTGTACAATCCAACCTTTATCAGAGCTATCTAAATTTAGCAAGAATTTTATACAGGAAGCATTTGCAAGGTTAGACCAGAATGAAGCTAGCTTTAATTTACAAACCAACCCAAAATGATCTTTTTTTGTTGCCATTATACTTTGTACTTCACACACATGAGTTTTATTTATTACATGAGATGCTTTGAAATATGCTGACATCTATACCTACACATAACACAAAAAAATTAGAAATAACATTTACCATCCTGATACTTCTTCATATCTATGGGACTTTGAATGGAGGATATTTTTAGAATCTGTGAACATTTGATTTTCTTACATCACAACTTGTGCCACATCTTTTACGGGAATTCTAAACACCATCGTGAAAATAATTAATGATTGTACACCTCTGTAATACCTTGTGAGAAGCAATTAAACATGATTATAGTTGACACTGTACTGGCAAGGCTAACTTAACAGGATTTCCATTACAACCATGACTCCTCAGGCTATTCTTTATAATGATTATGCACCTTTCTTTGATTAGACCTTCACTTAAAATGGGGAATAGTAGTCGAATACTTTGAGCTTGTAAGTTTTTATTTTAAATGATTTATCCAATCATTCATTATATAACACACCCTTCTTCTTTTTTGAACAACTCTTCCAATTTAGGATTAGTTTTCCCAATTTCTACCACATGCATATAAATTTTCTGCAACTGGTCACATCCATGATTTCCCATGAAATCAACCACTGCATTACCTTCTCTATATGTGTGAATAAGTTGGTAGGAATCAAAATTTTCAAGCATAGATGCCCCCAGTGATTTTAGGATGTTGCCCCTAGCGAGAAACCAACCATTTATTTTGAGTATGCACAATGATAACCAAGCTAGGATGAGACATGACCGTGATGCCCAGATATGTACAGGAGGTTCTTAAGATGATTACGCATAGTGATGGAAAAAAGTAAATGACTGACACACACGATAATAGATGGAAAAGATAATCTATCACAAATAGCGCCTATTGCTAGGTTTTCATCAAGGTAATGATTTTTTTGATTTTTCACTTCTTTTTTTTAAAATTTTTTTTGCTTTTTTTTTATATATTTTACTTTTTCGATTTTTTTTTGTATTTTTGACTTTTTAATCGTGCGTTGGATGAGTTATGTGTGAAACCTCTTGAGATGAATTTTGTTGATGGGTTCTTCAAATAGGTCCCCTTCAGGCATAGATAACTAGTATGCTCCAGATCCATAGATTAATACAATGACAAAATGACCTAGCCAATTAGGTTCAAAATTTCCCTTCTTTTCCCTATCCTATTGATTACGAGAATTCTCTTTCAGGACCAAGTCACCCACCTAAAATTTTCTTGGTTTGAACTTGTGATTATAGCTCCTTGAAATTCTTTTTTGGTAAGCGTTCAAGTGATCAACTGCATGTTGACGGTGTTCATCCAACAATTCCAACTCCTGTAATTTGGATACTTGATAATCTTCCTCTGAAATGATTCCTTTTAGTGACACCCAGAGTGAAGGTAACTCAACCTCAATTGGTAAAATGGATTTTGATCCATACACAAGGGCATATGGTGTGGCTCATGTAGGGGTGTGAATGCTAGTACGTTATGCCCACAAAGCAGGGTTTAATTGAACATGTTAGTCATGTCCAACATCGTTGACAATTTTCTTCAAGATTTTTAAGATAGTTTTGTTTGAGGCTTCTGCTTGGCCATTCCGTTGAGGGTATAAGGTGTGGAAAATTGGTGCTGGATGTGGAATTTTTCACAAAGTTTCTACACATCCTGGTTTTTGAAAGGTCTACCATTTTTAGTGACAATGGAAATAGGAATACCATACTGACAAATAATGCAATTCAGGATGAAGGAGGTAATTTGCTTACCTGTGATGGTGGTTAAAGGGATGGATTCAATCCACTTTGTGAAATACTCAATGGTCGTGATGATGAATTTATGACCATTAGAAGAAGATAGATGAATCTTACCCACAAGATCAAGTCCCCATTGACAGAAAGGCCAAGTTGATGTGAATGGTTGTAGCTCCCGTGCTGGTGCATGTATAAGATTTTGATGGACTTGACATTTCTTGCACTTCTTGAAAAAATGAAAAGATTATTTCTCCATGTTTGTCTAGTAATATCCCAAGCGTAGGAGTTTCTTAGCGAGAGTAAGACCACTTGAATGAGTACCACAGATACCTTCATGAAACTCTCATAAAGTAGTTTCATATTTGTTACATTCAAGACATCAAAGGAGAGTACCATCGAGACCTCGTTGATAAAGTGTATCGACTATTAGGGTGTGTCGAGTTGCTTGATGGATAAATTTTCTTTTTTGGTTTTGAGATAGATGAGGTGGTAGGGTATTGTCTCTTATATAGGTGTAGATCTTCCCATAGATAGAAGAATCAACCTCAACTAGGTGATACACAACTTGGGTTTCAGGGTTATCATAGGTGGGGTTAAACAATTATTCCACCATGAATTCATAATGAGCTCGTTTCTATGGTATCTATAGAAGAGAAGAAATGGTTGCCATGTCATCTACAACTTTGTTGTCTACCCGTCAAATTTATTCAAACTTGATTTCAAAAAATTACTTCTTGAAGTCATCTACCATTATTTTGTATGACATCAACTTGTCATCTTTTGTCTAATAGTCATCATTAACCTGATTTATGACTAGTTGAGAATCTCCATAAACCTATAACTCTATGATTCTCCATTTCATTGATACCTTGATACCAATGATTAATGCTTCATACTCAGCTGTGTTGTTAGTGCAAGGAAACATCAACCTGTAATATTTTGAAATGGTATGTCCCTGAGGAGTGACAAATAAGATTCTATCACCTAATCCATGTTGTGTGTAAGATCCATCAAAGTATAATATCCACTGTTGTGTTACTATTGTTAGGACATATGTATCTAGAAATTCAATGTGTATGGGATGATCATCTTGCAAGGGTGCTTCAGCCAGCTGGTTTTCTATCACTTAGCTCTTGATTTATTTTCTATCCACATACTGAATGCCAAATTCGCTCAATATCATTACCCACTTTGCTAGTCTTCCTGTTAGATTAGCTTTGCTAAGTAGATATTTCAATGGATCTATCTTGGCTACCAGTTTGATAGTATGTGTTAACATGTAGTGTCGCAATTGTTGAGTAGAAAACACAACTTCCAAACAAGCTTTTTCAATGAAGGTGTAGTTAATATCATAGCCATTCAGTGTTTTGTTGATGTAATAGATCACCCTTTCTTTTCTTGTAGAGTCTTCTTGTGCTAGAAAAGCTCCCAAAGATACCTCAGTAGTTGCTATGTAGGGTAGCAGTGGTTTTCCCTTGGTTGTTGGTACCAAGATAGGTGGATTCATCAAATACTGTTTCAATTGATTAAAGGCAGCTTCACATTTTCATCCCATCTGAAAGAAACATTCTTATGTAGCAAATGAGTAAAATGATGCCTTTTTTTTACCAATTCCACGATGAATCTTTAGATGGATTGGAATCTTCCCTATAGAGATATGAGTTGGATAATGTTCTTAGGAGGAGGCATTTCCATGATGGCTTTAACTTTCACTAGATCTACTTTGATGCCTTTAGCTAAGACTATGTATCCTAAGAGTTTTGTTGATGTTACGCCAAATACACACTTCTTTGGGTTTAAATGCACATTGAACTTTTCCAATCAAGTGAAGATTTTATCTAAGATTTCCAGATGTCCTTCCTTGGTGAATGATTTTGCTAGCAAGTCATCCACATAGTCCTCCATGAAAGTGTGCATCATGTCATGAAATATTGTTGTCATCGCATGTTGATAGGTGGCTCATGCATTCTTTAACCCAAAAGGCATTGTGTTCCAACAAAATATACCCCATGGGCATGTGAAATTTGTTTTGTCTTGGTCCTCTGGTGTAATTTTTATTTGATTATATCCTAAAAATCCATCCATGAGTGATAGCATTGCATGCATAGATGTTAAATCCACAATGATGTCTATATTAGGCAAAGGAAAGTCATCCTTCGGGAAAGCCTTGTTAAGGTCTCTGAAATCTGTGTGTATCGTGATACTATTGTCTAGTTTAGATACTGGTACAATGTTTGAAATCCATTCTGCATAGTAAATTAGGTGAATGAATCTTTCATCTAATAATGTTTTCAATTCTTCTTTCACCAATAGGGTGATGTGTGGATGCATTTTTCTTAGTTTATGCTTTACTGGCTTCACTCTCAATGGTAGAGATAAGTGATGAATTATTAGATCTGGATCTATTCCTAGCATGTCAATGTAGGACCAAGCAAATTTGATTTGTCTCTCTTCAAAGAATTTGTTGAAGCTTGGCTTTTCTTGCTCTATTATGGATGCAACTAGATGTAGGGTTTTCACTTTTTTTTGCAGTACCAATGTTTATGGATTGCGTAGGCTCAACCAATACTGAAGATTTCTCATGATAATTCTTGGTAAGAGTGTCAAATCTACCATCCTTCAGTTCCTCAGATAGGTTTTCACCATTGGATACACTCTTTATTTTTACTTTTTTCTTGATCTAATATTGCCATTAAATGGTTTTTACCATTAGATTGATTTTTGATATTCATTTTATAGCTAAGAGATTTGGCACCCCCCTTGCTCAGAGCTTCATTATGAGATTCATTGGTGGAACTTGTTTCAATATTTTTTAGAGCAAACGAAGTTGACAATGGCATGGTCATCTGAAAAGATAGGGATATCAAGTAGCTCAGTTTGGTCCCATTTAATGAGTTCGGGGTGCATTAAAGGTAAGGGATCATCGGATTGGTCAAGGTACAAGGTGGTGAGGGTCAGGATGGAGATTTTAAGGTGTTCAGTAGCAACATAAAGGTATATAATGTTACTCTCCTTTGAATCATCTATCTTGCTCGATGTCTAATCATCCTCACTAGAGCCATCAATATGTTGTGATCCAAATTCAAATGGTCTAGACCTTGAATTTTTTCCCTCCATACGTATGGGTGCATACCTCTTTATCACGTCAATTTCCTTGTCTTGACAAGACTGTTTAGATAGCGAGTCCCATTCATATTCATTTGAATTTGTTTTGGAACTAGCTTGTAATTGAAGGATTCACTCACAAATATGCTCCTTGGTTTCTTCTTTTGTCTCTTCTTTGTATCCTAGGCTTGTCTTGTCCTTTGCATTGGTTATGACAGGCTGTATTGGTTCCATGATACCTTCTTTTCTTTTTCTGACGGGACCTTTTTCTTCATATCCCATCTTCTCTAGGATTGTAAACCCTTTACCATATGGTTCTATCAGTACATTGGAAGTTAATGCTTGAGATTGTTCATCTTTGTACAACCAATTTTAAACATCTTTGTCTTCAGATTCATCCACTAGAGTGACTACTTTTACAAATCTACCATCAAAGAGCGTGATTGGTTGTGAAGATTTTTGTTTGGATGTTGATGGTTGTCCATAGGATTTTGGAGAAGGCAGTAGTTGTGATAGACATAAGGACTGCTCAAAAAAATATTCACCGATGCCTTTGTCTTTCAACTGAACCTTTTTCTCAAATAGTTTTGACAAAGCATTTAGTTGACTTTCATTTCTTGAGGAATTAGAATCACCAATGCCTTTCTCTTTCAACTGGACCTTTTTCTCAGACTAGTTTGACAAAGAGTTTTGTTGTCTTTCATTACTTGAGGAAGTAGAAGTGACATCTTCCCTGTTATGTGGTACAAAAGTATCTTCGACTATCTTAAGAGTATTAAAGTATTGAGGATTGTTGGAATTAGCTGAAATGGTGATCTCTTGTCCATTATAGGGAAATTTCAATCATTGATGATACGTTGATGGCACTGCTTGCATCTCATGGATCCAAGGTCGACCTAAGAGTATGTTATACATCAAATCATTGTCTAAAACTTGGAAAAATATATCTTTTTGAATCGATCCCACTTGAATTGGCAAGATAATCAGTCCTTGAGAGGATCTTTCTTCATCATCATAGGATTTGATAGTGATCTTTCTTCTAGCATCTATTGCATTTTTTGAGAATCCTAGTGCACAAAAAAGCTTTAAAGTATAGATATTTAGACCAACTTCTCCATCTATTAAAATGCGTTTGACCTGATTTTTATGTTTTAGAACCTCAATATGGAGTGCAACATTATTTGGATGAGTAAAGGATGCATCACCATTTTTTGAAAATGATAAACAATGAGGTGCGGTCAAATGTCCTGCCATGGCTTGGAATTGACAAACTTCCAAATTGGTAGGTACCGTGGTGTCCACTAGAGCTTTTTCTAGAATATCCTTGTGAGCTGGTGAAATTTTGAGAAGTTCTAATATGGATATTTGTGCTGGAATCTTTTGCAATTGGTCCACTATTTTGTATTGATTTGATGGGGCATCAGGTGCTTTGGATGTACTTCCTTTCAATACATACTTAGACTGATCTCTTGTGGTCATGTTTACTCGCATGTTGTCTTGTTTGTCTTTGATTTTGATGACATTAATTTGGTTATCAGTTGTAGCCATGTATTTTTTGATGTCATTGATTTGATTTGATTTGATGGTGATGTCATTGAGTTGAGTTCCAGCTATAACAATGTCATTTATTTGATTACCGTCTGTAACAAAGTTTTATTTGTCCTTGATTTTAATGTCAATAGTTTGATCATCAACTGCTAAAATATGAAGAATGGTAGAATCATGGACATAGTTCACATTTTTCCTTTGGTGTTTGTTGAAGAGGACTCCCCTTTTTCGTAGTTAGGTAGAGGGTTTTTGAATGCTCCATGATCAACATTTTTTTGAGGTCCTTTTATCAAATATTGCACCAAATTTTTTAGTTGCATGCAATCATTTTTTTTATGTTCTTTGTTTCTATGAAAATCACAATAATGTGCATCATTCCACCATGATGGTTTAACTCTTGGTTCCCAATCTCATGCCTCTAGTAAAATTATGAGTTTGGCTGCAAGAAGCTCTTTTAATGCTGATTCAAGTGACTATCCCAAAGGTGTAAATCTTCTTTGATTTGATGGTGTTCGATATGGTGGTGGTTTAGATTCAGTATTGTTTTGATTTCTATCTTGATTTGTGTTTTGATTGGTCTTGGGTGTAATTCCTGATAGATTAAAGATTGGTTTTACATTATGTGTTTTAGCTACACCGTCATTACCTACATTATTGTTTCTTTGCTAGAATTTGGGTTTCTCATTGATTTTATAATGATTGGAGGAGTTTGTTGGGTTGTTTCCTTCATTGTAGATTTTTAATACTCCTCTTTCAACCAAGGATTCTTTGATTTTGATTCCATTTTCAATCATCTTTTCAAAGTTGGATGGGCATTGCAATTCGATTCTATAGCTCATCTCATCATTTAGATTGTCAATGAAGAATTCCATCTTTTCCTTTTTAGGTATAGGGTGAGGATATCTGCAAATAATATTCTCCATATTTGTAAAAATATGAGAAATGATTCACCCTTTTTCTATTTTGTGTTGCAAATATCTTTCAGGGTTATCTCGTGTTGAATGTTGTAGGAATATTGTGTGATAAACTTATTGACCAACTCTTCAAATGATTTGATACCTGGTGGGATTTGTGAAAACCATTGCATGCATTGGCCACCCAAACTTCTTGGAAACAATCTCATCAAATACGTCTCTTCATGTGCAAACTCCAAGCTCATGGTGCGAAATTATCTTACATGATCTATAGGATCAATTTTTCCATTATATTTATCATATTTTGGAAGATCACAGTTTGGTGGGAATGATATGATGTTCAAAATTTTTTCAAAAGGATAAGGACATATATCTTACAACAAGTATCTTTTTTTGTTCCTCTTTGCATGTCTTGAATATGTTGTTGTAGGTTTTGCATTTGTTGGGTCAAAGCATTCATTGAATATGTCTTTTTTTTTGTTCCTCTTTGCATGTCTTGAATATGTTGTTGTAGGTTTTGCATTTGTTGGGTCAAAGCATTCATTGAATATGTGGTCCATGAATTAGCCTTTGTCCTCTTGGGAGATCCTTTTAATTGGTTAACATCAAAATCAGTTGGTAGTTTCACACCTTGTTTGGCTAACATCAACAAATATTTTTCTAAAATATTTTCCATAAACTTGTGGAATTTAGGATCTTGTTGAGTTGTTTGAATGTCTTCATCAATGATTTCATCATTTTCAAGTTGGTGGAATCTATGAAAGAAATTCTCTTCTGCTTCTTCCATGGTGGTTTGTGTTTCAATTTCTTGTTCTTTGAGTTTTTTTTTGAGATCTTGTTAAAACGGGCATACAAGTGATAAAAGTTTACTATACTTTTATCTTTGTTTAAGAATTCCAAGGAGATACCTAAGTCAAATAGAATGATGGATTCTATTGATGAGACTAAGGTGATAAATTTGATGACATCTTGTTGTTTCGTGATGAAGGATGATAGATCCTAATGATAAAACTCAGCTAACAATCAGAGATAGTTTTGATGATTAGGCACTTTAAGATGGTTGAACCAAGATTAGTTAATAGAATTTCCCTTGAAAAGGCCAGTTTCTTCAAGTTTGAAGTGATGGTTGAATGAGGAATGATCTGTGCTGAGGAAAGAATCCATAAATCTAGTTTTAATTGTCTGACAGACGTTCAAATTAGCTCTTTGTTTGTGAGTCAAATGGATGCGTTAAAATATATTTCATATGTGCTAAAATATGGTACATATGTGCTAATAAACAACCTGGATGCGCTAGACTACTCCCTATATGCACCAGAATAGGGAACTAATGCACTAAAAGATCCAATGAATGTGTTGGAAAAGACTATGTATGTGTTGGAAGATGAGCTAAATGCGCTAGCAAGAGCCAGAGATGCGCTAGATTTCCCCTAAATATGGTTCAAGTTATCTGACAAACGTTCAACTTAGCTTTGTTGGAGTATCAAGTAAATGTGCTAACAAATTGCAAATGCATTGGAAGATGGGACAAATGCACTAGAATATGGCCTAAATGCTCTGAAATGTATGATGGATGTGCTGAAATAGAAACCAGATGCACTAGAGTATGAGCTAAATGCACTAAAAAAAATCAAATGCGCTAGAATATGGCCTAAATGCGCTAGACTATGGACTCAATGTGATAAAATAGGGAGTGTATGCACTGAAAAGTGAGCCAGATGCGTCAAAATAGGAAGCTAATGCGCTAAACTGGAAATGGTCACCGTTTTTGAAATTTTGTCAAGTTTTCTTGTTTTCAACTCAGTGAATTAGGTGTTTCCTAGATGAAAGATCTTCTGAATAGTGAGTTTTCTTGGTTTTCTTGTTTATGGACCATGTGAATTAAGTGTTTTTAATGGATGATCTCTTGAAAAATGATCTCAAACACAAGTTGTAAAACAGTTGTTTCACCCTATGATCTAAACATTAAGTGTATGTTCAAGGATCTAATCTGATCCCTTTTGATTTCCATAGGTATTAAAAAATAGCAAACAAATCAATCACTTTTCTAATGTCAAGGTTCATTTATAATATCACAACCAACATCTTAGAACTACGTTAGCTCACACAACTGTCACCCCCTAGAGGGCACCTGTGTTTTTCTCTTTACTGGGTCTTAACCAAAATTGAATCCTCCACTTTTGGCTAGTAATCCCTGGTAGTTATATGGTGAGTATCTTGGGGGTAGATTCTTCCCTCCCCTTGTACTGTGAATATTAAAAATGTTTGAAAATTGACTTTTCTGGCTACTACACTTAAAGTTCTTAGTAAGGGTTTTTGTTTGGTGCGAAAAATGATAAAATTCCTTAGGAGACCTCCCAACCTTTAGAACAAAGGCTTTGGGGATGGTTATCAATGTACACTACCCTTGACTGGGAGTTTCCTTGCAATCACGTTTGATTATATTGGGTTGGAATGCTTGGCTTTAGTTGTTCCCGTAGGTTGAGTAATTTTTCCCACTACAACAAGCCTTCTAAATGTGCTATTGCAATAAATGAAAGAGTGAGTCTGGCATTCTAGTCACCCAATGAAGGGGAGAGCATAGGCCTATTATAGGCCTATCACTTTACAAGCGCAACATACATGGTGTTCATTAACCTCTTAATTAAACTAGATGTCTAATTTAATCAAAGGAAAACAAAAATAACTCTAGCCACTGCAAACACCATTAGTAGTTTCAGATAATTGTCTTTGACAATGTTTAAAGTACTTGCAAAATAGAAAGACACCAATCAATATCCATAATTTTGAGTTTATGCAAATAAAGACAAATGCGCCAAAATAGAAACCATATGTGGTAAATGATTCACCAAATGCACTATTAAACACCTTAAATGCGCTATTCTAGAAAGCATAAAATGAAAAACAAATTCCTGTATGAGCTAGAAGAGAAAATAGATGTGCTGAAAGATCACACGGATGCATTGAAATAGAGAATAGATGCACCAGAACAAAAGCTGGATGTGCTAAAAGATTAGGTAGATGCATTGAAAAAGGCTTCGGGTGCACTACATTGAAATTCATGATCAAACCAGCAAACAAAAACTTGCCAGAAAATGTTAAAAACAGGGCTATGCCCCATGGTGGGTGCCAAATTTATGTGGTGTATAAAATATATGAGTGCATAAGTAAACAAATACAATACAATCAATGAAACATTATATTAGAGAATTCAAATAACAATCTAATCAAATTGAAAGAACAAAATCTCTAATGTCATCCCATTGTCCTCTATCTCCAAGGATTTTTCAAGACATTATGGCTCTTAGATTGTATGTATGCACATGACTTGTCGAATGACAACCTGAAGAACGAGATGTTGGAAATGTAATAAACCTTTCTACATGATTGATTTCTAAAATTATATGTTGTAGATGATTGTGTAATGGGAAAGCCATGATTCTAACTAAGTGATGGTAAATGCAAATACTAAAGTGCACTTGCTAATATGCAAAGATAACAATGATGATGAAATTTATGCAAAATGTACTTATGCTCAATTCTCTATGTATGAAATATTTGAAATGAGTTTGTATTTATAGATTTCTCCAAGGCATCAGCCTATGTGGCAAGATTCGATCTGGAGAGATAAACGGTTGAGGATGAAGAGGTTGGAGAGAATCAAGGAGTGTATTCCCTTTAGTAGAACAAATTTCCAAGTGTGGAGGAGAATCAAATGGAGCAGAAATCCAAGTGTCTCAAAATTGCTTAAAATTTGTTGAGATAAATTCCAATTAAATATTAAGAATATTTAATTTGATGAGACACATGATGAGGTGGAAGATGAGAAGTTAGTAGAAATGTGACTAAATTCAAATATAAAATTTGAATTTAACAAAAGGGAGTTAATTAAATAAAACTAACTAATTAAAGTTGTTTATTTAATTAAGACATGAAGATAATGATTTAGAATAGGAAGAATTTAAAGAAAGTGAACTATATAAATAAATTTTTCGATTTATTTATAAGTAGAAGAATTAAATATTTATTAATTAAACAAATTGTATTTAATTAATTTCTTCCAGACCAAATTTAGGTGTATAAATACACTATTTAAATTTTAGCCTTTTAGATTTCTTGAATTTTTTTACTCTGAATGAGGCTACCCTCTTGGTGCATTTGAACATGAGCCATTAATACCTCAAGTGTCTCTCATTTCAATAGTGGTTACACCAAAATTTATTCATCCTATAAATGGGGGTACACCTCTATTCACTATCTTCACCAATATTTCTTGCTTGAGCTTAAACTATCATGAATCCAATATTAACTTCTCCATTTCATTTCTTATGCTTCTCCATCTCATCTCCATGAATAGAACTCTATCCTAATGACCACTTCCACCACATATACACCTATATATTATGAACACATTCCCATCAAGTACTACCTTGATGTAGGGGTCAATCCTGAAATAAACCACTCAATTTTTTATTGTTTACTTAACAAAGGCTCCTCTAATTTCTAGACCATGCTCTTGAACCATTGATTTTAGCATTTCAACTCACTCTTGCCCTCCAAATTTTTTCATGTTTTACTCAAACTTTATGATAGATTGTTAGGGGAATAAATATTTGTCAAGTATAGGGCACTTAAATCATCCCATGTATTTTCATGTTTGGAAAATTCCTTCATATGCCTCTTTAGTACACCATCCCTAAGTGTATAGTTTGGTACATTCATCGTTGACCCTAGACCTTATCTAGTGAGATTCTAAGATGAAAATATGCTTAGTCTTTGGTGTCCTTACCAAATTTAGTAAGATTAATCATATTTACACCCATATTAGCAAGAGGGTTAAAGGTGTTTTTTATTTATCTTTTTGCTGGTTTTGGGTTGCCATACCATCATGTTTGTTCTTTTCTATTGGTTCTCCTTTCCTCTTTTTCTAAATTTTCATCTTCCTAGTTTTCATTCCTTTCTTGTTTCACTAACTTCTCTCTATTCTTGTCTATAAGCAATTGAATCTCAAAGAACTCTTTACCAAGAATCTCCTCAAAGTGTCTCACATATTCACTTCTTGGATTTTCTCTTTCTACCTTTGGCAAGGATTCACTATTTATATTCTCTTTAGATATCTTACTAGACTTCAATGACATAAGGGGTATTTTTGGTCTAGGGGGTTCATCTTGTTGAAATACAAGGTAAATATCATAATAAGAATATTAATAATATAGTTTTAAAAATATGACAGAGCATTTAATTAATCCCATAAACTTTAACAAGAAAATAATGGAGAAGAAAGAAAATTATTAAACTTAGAAATTTATATGCGTTGGATGTACATGGAGAAGCCTTTGTAGGAAAATACTCCACAAACAAAGATATGCATGCTCATATTAATCCTCAAAGAATTAAGTGCATCAATTCAATTTTTATATCCCTCCAATTTGAGAGTAATTTGAGAGCATAATTGTACCTACAAAATACCATAGAAATTTACTATTTCATGTCTAAAACATTTAGGAAAATTGGAAACAAGAAACCATAACTACTTTCCCAATACTAGGACCCAAAAACATGAGCCATAGAAAAATCCAATGCCCCCATAGTCATGGTCTAGCCACCCATAATATAAGTAAATCCACTTACACATCTAACAACCTTACATTTTATAAATTTTGTCATAACGATCAAACTAACCAAGATCCAAATCATAGATGCTCCACAAAGACATTGATTGCCTTCTCATAATACCAAATATAAATATCTTCTTTAAAAAAATCAATTTTGAATAACTTCCTCTTAATATCTATTAAGAAATAAATTCATACAAATATTAATCATAAATATAAATTAACAAATTTAATTTGAAAACTACACAATTAAATCATGAAAACATACCAAATTCTGTGAGAGTTGAAATTGGAGAGAAGCAACTAAAGGAGTGAGATAACTATGGCCTCCTCATTATTTTGCATCTAAAAGCATACGTAAGTGTTGTCATCATTTGAGCTCAATTATATCTACGCATTAAAATATAATTAGGTCGTTTTCTATTGTGCTTGAGTTATAATAAAAATTGTATAATGAGGAAATCCTTTGCATAATTTCAACAACTTGCCTTAAAAGCTAATTAAATGGAAAGGAGATAACTTGGTCCAATATAAAAGGGGCCCACTTGACTTTCCAAATGTTTGGACTATATAAAATGGCTCTACCAACTTTTTTCCAATAAGACTTTCATATTGGTGATCTAATCTATACATCATAATATGTTGTTTTCAATTACTACAAATGCATTTATCTATTTGTTAATCTAATTTTAATCATTTTTATATTTTACAAAATATTAGAGTTAAAGGTTCTATTGGAATTAGAATTGGGAAAAGGTAAAATATAAGAATTAGGGAAAAATTATAATGTAGTGGATGTAGTTTTCTAGAAATTTAAAGTTGATTAGAGGTTTTAAATTGTTAAAAATATGTAAAATAATAATAATGGTTATAGATATTCTGAGATGTATGTTTTTATTTTATATGATATGGTTTTGTTTATTGGTTGTGTTCATATTATGTGTATATAATTGTGTTTTTTGTATAGTTTGATGAATGCAATAATTAAAGAAAGTTAACAGTTAATTAGAAGTTTCAAATTGTCAAAATTATATTTTAGAAATTTTGATTTAGATAATAGTTGAAGGTTTTCTAAGCCATGTGCTTCTATCTTATATGACATGTTCATATATACTAAGATTATTGGTATCATGTGTTCAGATAATCATATTCTTCATACTTGTCATTTGAAATTGTGTGAACCTATAAGTGTATGTCTTTGTTGATACAAAACTTATTTCTAATCATTGTAGGACCTTTCAAATCCAAGAAGGGGGGCATATTATGCTTAAGGCATGTTTAGGAGCTTGCTTCCTAATTTTCATCGTTCAATATAAAAGTAGTTAAAAAGTTTGGAGTGTGTGATCTTGCAAGTGTTGGTATATGGAGTTACAACAATGGAAGTGATTGTAGTGATGCCTCAAATTGTTAAAAGAGGAAAATGTGAAATACGTTAAAAGATGGATGAAATTGTTGAATTAAATAAATGCTTTCCATTTTTTGAAAGTCTTTTTAAAATTAATATGTGTGAGCCAAGTTAACTATTAGAATCACTTTAAAATTACAATTTAAATAAAAATGAATGATTAGAAAAAATATTTATAAATATATAAAAAAACACCATCACTAATAACAACTAACTAATAAATAGAAATAAAATTTTAACTAAAAAAATCTTATTCTAATAAATGAGATATTTTAAAAATAATTTAAACTATTATTTTTTATTAATATATTTATTAGTAATGAATGCTAAAATAAATATAAAATAAAATGAACAAGTAAAAAATATATACTTTCCATCTTAATGAGGAAAATTATGCCAATGAACTTAACATCAACAAAATAATTGCTAATTTGTTTTATATCATTTTTTTTAATAATTGTGTGAAAAAAAACATGAGATATTTATTTTTTATTTTTTATGAATTCAATTTAAGATAACCAGATATATGCTTAGATTTTAAGAAAAGAAAATCCAAATCTACTTCCTCATTTTGAGGGCTACCTACTCTTTTTCTCCACCTTAACATCTAATAATAAGACCCACAAACCTTGACCACGGTTTAACCCTTACCAACCATAGACTTTGTTTCAAGTTCTTGTAAACAACAATGACTAAAATAGATGGACTATTTAACAACTTGCCTACTATTTATTAATTATTGAAGCTTTTAATTGGCATTTTGAATTTAAGGTTGTTAGTTGTGAGGAATTTAATATGATTTATTTTATGATTGTAATGGTGAAAAATGTAAATCTTATATTTTTTGTTTTAAATCTGATTATGTTTATGTAATGATTAATTTATAAGTAGTATGTTTTAACATAAAAGTTGATAAATTCTAAATCTTATAGGGGAGATGTACCAGTAGTCGCCAAGGCTAATTTCGTGCATTCGTGCAGAGTGCAAAATAGGTCCGATTTCAAATTATTATTTTTTGGGCTTCTTCATAAGCGAGTTAGGACCTTAAAAAGAAAAAATTGGCTTCTGGGTATTTAAAACGCGCCTTGTGGAACCCATAAAACGAAAGGTGTTCAAAAAGGGTTTTTTTAAACCTTCGTCCCATACATCTTTACCACTTCGCCAGTACCCATTCATTAGAGAAACAATAAAAACACACAAAAATTTAAAGTGTTTTCAATAGTTAAAAAGGTGTTTTCAATAGTTTTCAATGTGTTTTATTTTTTTTGGTCAACTACACATTCTGTAGTGAACATATATTGGTGTAATTTGTAAATTTTTATTGGCATAATTAAAACAATGTAATGACTAAACTGTAAACGGTTATTGGGGGTCAAGTGAACAAGGAGTGAACGGGTATTGGATCATGGGTGGCAATTGGGTCTTTTTCACCAATTTTTTGTTTTAGATTGGGTTATTTTTATGTAATGATTAATTTATAAGTAGTATGTTATTAAACTTGTAAGAAAAATGATCTTAAAACTTTCCAAATTCAAGATTATATGTGGGCCCTCATTGAATCTCTCCAACTAACTTTTGTGGGTTGAATTGAGTGTGAAACTCACTCACTTTTGTAGTAGGGTGTTGTCATTTAAAGAAAAACTATATTTCATTTGCATCCATAGAAAAGAACATCAAGGAGTATTGACATCACATCATCTTCCATCAACATCCGATATATTACTAGATGTTTGCTTGTTACCTTTGATATTTTTCAACAAACCATTAAATTGGTAATAGTAATTTGATCAAAGCGGAATATTTTATGCCTAGTAAACTCCTAAATAATTTCTATTGACATTGCCCATTTTAGACATGGGTAGTAGTATTGAGGTAAATAGATTCCTAAAGACAACTTCTACTCAAATCACTTATGTAAATTTATTTCCATGTGAAGGGTTCAAATCTACACTTTGGGATTTGATGATTCTAATCCAATTCATTTTTGTACACATGGATTTTACCATAGTCAAATTGTGTGAATGCCCCAATTTTTATTTTGTAGCTAGTACTTCCAAAACATCCTAGAATAAGTGTTTCTAAGTTGCAATTCAAAAATCACAATCAAAACAATGGACAACTATCTAGTGGTCACTAAAACTAACTAAGTACTTTCACTCTTTTTAATTTATAGTTTTCTAAATTTTATCATATGATTTATAAAAACTCTAAATTAGGTTAATTGGATTGTATTGTTTTCCATACTCGTAAAACCTATTTTTAGTAAAAAATATTTTATATTTTTACATTTTGGTGAAATTATCGTACACTCGTTATGGTTTTATCCTTAGCGTTTATCCTTCTAAATTAGGATTTCAAATCTATTTTTTTCTAATTGTATACCTTCCATTTCAAAGTTAGTTAGAGTTTGGATCCATCCTTACTCATGCTTTATTGACTTATCTTGACTAGGGTTTATGATTTCATTATTTGTTACCTCTACCTACTTAACCTCTCTTGTGCACTTTCATTCCCAAATCTTTGTCATGGATGTCTTTGCCCCTTCCTAACCAACATCGCTTCTTATATCACTATATTTTTAATGGTATCTCTTTTTGGCCTATGATAGTATACTACTTTGGCGCTATATTCATTTGACACATCTAGGAAGCTTGATTCATGTGATGGTGTACCTAATGATTGCATTCCTTCTCTATCTCATGATTTTATATTTATGGGCCCTTCTATATCTACCTTTCTTACTTCATATTTCCTTGAGGTGCTTAGTGATGGAAATTCACATGTTCCATCTTCACATAAGATTGCTAACATTTCTTCTCTATCTTTCTTCTCTTGGTTTATTGATGATGTAATTAGTGAGGAATATGTAGTGTTAGTTTTTTATTTTTACATGATGTGGATGATGATTCTTTACTTCATGATTATTTAGCTTATAATGCACACTCTTTCGATATACTTACGAAAAATTCAATTAGTGGTAATGAAGATGTAATTTTATATTTTAAACCATTTTTATCCTCATATTATGCTCATATATAGCATGATGATACTTTGATGCATGAATTTGATAATAAATTAATTGATAGTAACAAACAATGGTTTGAATAAGAATTTGATCTTTTACTAGAGAACTTGTAAGGAGGATGGACCGCATGAATCGAAGCGAAGGTTTCCACTCGAATGGTACGTTTTCAAAATTTTCTTCCTGTTCTAGAAGTGCTTCGGCTTCTCATGGTGGGGGTCGTTACAGTAAGTGGGTTGAGCCCACGAGAAGAGTCAATAGATCTACTTCGACTTTGGCATTCCCTTCCAGTTTCAAATTTCAACCAAGAAGGTTTATTCCAGTTAAAAAGAAGCTAATCAAGGGAAAGCAAGAACCTTTTGATATTTGTCCTTTTGATAGTCAGTTTGATGAGGATACTTGTTCTTGGGCCGATGTGGTCTCTGACTGAAATTTTTCCGCGTCTTCACCTAATAATATCCCTGTTTTGGTTCGAGCTTCCGTCAATCCAAATAAGGGTTTTAAATTTTCAGATCCGAACACTGTAAAGTATTCACCAAAAGCGGTGCCACCTGCTTCATACCCGAATAACATTGTTCAAAAAATAGATGATTACTACTAGGTTTTGCATCTTCAGTTGAGGAACTCTCGGCATAATAAGGTTGATCCACAGTCTCTCCTGTCGGATCATGTTTCCAATTTGGTTTCACCTGCTACGTTTCCTAACAATATAGACTTATGTCATGTTGCTTGTATTGGAAATAGAAGAACTCACCAAAATGTTATGCCTGGGGATAAGGTAAGCTCAATATTTCCAAATGTCAAAAATTTGAATACCTCTGTTCCTTTGAATGGTAGTTCAAATCAATCTTCTTCACATAAAACAAATTTTTCTAAAGTAGGCAAGAAATGGATTCGTAAAGGAAGCCCTCCATCCACTGCTTTGAATGAATCTGTTCTTGAGGGCTTAATTCAAATTTCATTCCCAGTTGAAGTGCTAGCTGATCAAACTCGGGATTTAAAAGATCATGCTTTAATTTGTAAATTCTGGAAGTTTTTACCCAATATTGAAACTCTGAAAGATCTTTTGTTCCCCATCAGGTTTTTTACATCAATTAGGGCAATGGTTTTTTTGTTGTATTTTTTACATCTAAATTGTAGAGAGATTTAATCTTGGAGGATAAGTCATGGTTTTTTGAGGGAGCTGGATTGTTTACTCAAGATTGGGTTCCAATTTTTGATCCTTGGTCTACATTAATCCAATTCGTCCCCTTCTATATCCAACTTCCTTCTCTTCCTTTAGAATATAGGGAGCCACCTCTTTTGGAAACAATTTCTAACAACATTGGGATCTTTCTTCATCGTGATATGGATTTTTCAAAAATCTAGTTAAGTCAGTTAGGTTTTGTGTTCAGCTAAATGTCTTGAAAGCTTTTCCTTCTTCTCTTCTAATTCATTCAAAAATTGGAACTATCATAAAGGCAATTTTCATTGAAAACCCACAAAATGCCTATACTTTGTGTCATCTTTCGGGTCACTCTATATCTCATTGTGCAATCAGTTCAGCCTCACAAGAGAATTCAAATTTGTCTGAAAATGATTTACAAAAAGATTCGACTCTGGAAAAATATTCCAAGGGCAAGCAAAGTTCTCAATTAGTGGTCTTTAATGCTCAAAGTGAGGAATCTTTTGTTGATACTATAGTTAGGAAAAGTCAATTCAAGGCTCTAAAGTCTTTTGCCTTGCATCTTTCATCTTTTTTGGATCCAAGGCATCAAAATACTAAAAAATCTAGGGTGTTAAAATTTGTTGTCTCTTTGCCTATGGGTTGGAAAAATTCTAGTGCAGGAGCACCTACACCTCAACCTTCATTTTGGATCATTTGATGGTGAATAGGTTAGGAAGAGTATTTTTGATTCTTTTGAGTGATTTTATCTTCAATAAGGTCTAACAAGACCATTGAGTAAGATCTAGGGTGAATCTTTAAGTTTTGGAGTCAAAATGTAGAAAATTGGAATCTTGCAAAAATGTAGTCATGTAGCCTTGAGAAGGCAAAATCCTAAATTTGTAATTGGATATGCAAGATTGAGGTCTTAAGGATGTAATAGAGATATTTTTAGTCCATTAGAATGGTTTTAGAAGTCATAGGTCTTTAGGATTAAAAAGTTACTTCAAAATTGCATAATTGCCATAATGTGATTTAATGTAATTTCAACATTAAGGATGTAATCACACTTTCCAACGGTTCCCTCCTTCAAAAATCAGTTGAGGGTCGTTGGTAATGATGTGGAAAAGTTTAAATAGCCTCCTTTTGGTCGAGGCAGGTTGTTGGATGAAGTTTTGAAGCTTTAAATATAATAAAAAACTCAGTTTTCCTGTTTTTTCCAGCGTTTTTCACTGTTCCCGTGATTGGTACGGTCTGGTACAGAATTTTACGGACTCTCAATTGGAATGGTTTAAAAGAGGGAAGAGTCTACTTTATTTTGGTGGTGATTTGGATCATTTTCATTAAGTATTGAGTAAGTTACATCAATTTTAGTGAAAGTGGGTCTGAAACCTTGCAAAACAAGGGTTTGGTCACCAAAATGGATGTAATTCCCATTTCCACCATGGGAAAAATCTGAAAATTGGTGGAATGATAGATTTAGGGATCATATTCATGTTACAATTTTTTTTAGAATAAAATATGGAGTTTTGCAAAATTTATGTGATGCCCTAGGTCTGGTTTTTGCTTTGTACAGTCCAAAATGTGATCATTTGAATAGAGTATTTGTTGTTTTTTGAGTATTTGAGAAAATATAATGGATGGAAAGCATGGAAAAGGTCTTGGGGAACCTGTTGGATTATTTTAAAGGCATTAGGGGTGTTGGGGTGTGCCTTGACAAGTTGGAAGCTTCCTTGTACAGGCCAAGTTAAGCCTTGTGTATGGCTTGTAAATCAATTTTCTGATACATTTGTTTTGGGTGTTTGATCCTATGCTTTTGGGAACTTGTGGAGGATGGTGTTAGGAGTCTAAAACCATGTTTTATGGTCTGGTTAATACTTTTAATCAGATTTTATTTTGACTGTCCTAATGGTGAAATGTTACAAAGTTGCATGGGCTTGTGTAGGAGCAATGGAAGAATGGATGTTTTTGGGTGCAAGGTCTGTTTGTTTGGTCATGCTGTGCTGTGTGAAGAGTATTTACATCATCTCCAAGTCTTTTTGAGATGTCCGGTTGTGTGAGTCAAGTTGAGTGGTCAAGTTGCTTGTTGGAAGGAATAGTGAAGTTCATTGTGCATTGAGAGAAGTTTTTCAAAAAAAGGTGTTGCTTCCTCTGCCACTCTGCATCATAGTGGTATCAGAGCATCAGGAAGTAGATCTATTTTCATTTTGCAGGTTGAAGAAGAGGCAAGGTTGACAAGATGCCTCCAAAGAAGAATGATATGGCTAAAGAGATGAAGGAGATGAAAGATAGGCATGCAAGAGAACTCAGAGAGTTGGAAGAGAGAGTCATAGCCTTGGAGACAAACAAAAGAAGGGAAGTGGAAGAGACTGAGACTGAAGAAGAGGAAGATGAGGAGTTTGAAGATGTGGAAGAAGAGCTTACTCCAGAGGATCAAAGAATTGCAAGGTTGCTGAAAGCAATGAAGACTGACAAGCCTAAGGTAAAACTTGATGTTCCTAAGTATGGTGGTAGTTTAAATGATGAAGAACTATTGGATTGGATTGCTGCAATTGATAACCATTTTGAATGTGATGAGGTTCCTGAAGAACAAAGGGTCAAGATTGCAAAAACTAAGTTGCAGGGTCATGCTTTGGTATGGTGGGATTACCTTCAATCTGAGAGGAGGAAGCAAGGAAAGTCTAAGATCACATCATGGGATAAGATGATATCAAAGCTTAAAGGTAAATTCTTACCCAAGGATCACCAAGTTCAATTGTTTAAGAGACTACAAAACTTAAGACAAAGGGAAATGGATATTAAGTCTTATATTGAGGAGTTTTATAAATTGAGTTTAAGATCTGGTCATCATGAGAATGAAGATGAAAAGATTGCTAGATATGTTGGTGGTTTAAGGCTTAACATACAAGATGAATTGGTTTTGGCTAACCCTAGGAGTGTAGAGGATTGTTATCAAATGGCTATCAGGGTGGAGGAGAAAATGAAGAGAAGGCAAGACAAAGTAGTTAGAGGAAGAGGTAATGCATCAAGAGGAAGAGGATTCATGTCTAGTTCAAAGTCAACTAATGATAATCAAGAGGATACCATGAAAAGTCAAGAGCAATCAGATTCTAGAGGTGGATGGAGAGGCACAAGAGGCAGATTTGGAGGAGGTAGGAATCCTAACAATGCTTTTTCAGGGAGATGCTACACTTGTAACCAGCCTGGACATCCATCCTTCAAGTGTCCTGAAAGGCAAGGCTCAAGGCTCTAAAGTCTTTTGCCTTGCATCTTTCATCTTTTTTGGATCCAAGGCATCAAAATACTAAAAAATCTAGGGTGTTAAAATTTGTTGTCTCTTTGCCTATGGGTTGGAAAAATTCTATTGACTCTATGCTTCGGTCTAGATCCCTAGCATTACTTTCACCAAGTCTGACACTGGGAGATAAGCATCAACTAGATGTTATTGTATCAAATCTGATTTGGGATATTGCTATGTTTCCTAATCCCTTCTCGCAAAATGACATTAACATCGGTTTTTTAGCCCCTCTTCCCTCAAATAATTTAGATACATATGAAGGCTTGAGTGTGCATAGTATGGATAACATGAGTGATCATGATAATTTGGAAATTTGGGCAGATCGCTTAGCAAACATGTTTGGTTTAGATATTTTTGATGAAATAGAAGAGGCTACAAATAAAGAAAATGGTGAATTTTTCTCAAAAATATCTTCTCCAGGTTCTCTCATGAATACATTGGCTTCACAGGGAGATTATGAACAACTATCTGCTAACATAAACAAAGAGGATATTGTTACAAATGATGATAACTTTGATTTCTCAAAAAAATTGTCTATTTCTCAATCTCCCATTGTTTCTCCTATTATTAGATCACTTGCCAAGAGGGGTAGAAAGTCAAATGCAGTCAAATTACAAGAGGAGATAGATTCAGGGATTTAGTTAACCTTAGATGGTAACATAAAGAAAAGATTGAGGGGAGCAGGGAGCTCTCCTCGATCGGCATGAAGATTTTATCATGGAATGTTAGGGACTTAAACGCCCCTAACAAGTGAGCCCAGGTCAAGCAACAAATTAATTCTTCAAGGGTTGACATAGTCTTATTACAAGAGACAAAGCTTTCTAAGGAAAGCTATGAAAATATTTTTACCAAGTGTTCTAATTGGAATTATGTTCATTCTTTAGCACAAGGCGCTTCAGGGGGGCTATTAATTTTGTGGAATCCCAAAATAGTTCAAATAGAATCTATAACTAATAACCCTCATTGGCAATTGGTGTGTGTGACACATTTTGATTTATCTTTTTTACTGGTCAATGTGTATGCGCCAAACTCTACAATAGGGAAGAGATTGCTTTGGAAGAAGCTTGATTTAATAGTTCATCAAGAAGGGGTGGAAAAACTAATTCTAGTAGGTGAATTCAATGCAATCCTATCTCAAGATGAAAAAATAGGAGGTATCATTTTGCCTCACAAATCAATTGAAGATTTTAATATTTTTTTCCATAACAATGCACTTGTGGATGTGCAACCAGAGAAAGGGATATTCACTTGGAAAAACAAGCGAAATGATTTTTTGAATATAGCAGTGCATCTTGACAGATTTTTAATTACCTATGATTGGGTAATAGGGAAGTTTGATTATATGTCAGATATTTTACCTTGGTCAGGTTCAGATCACTTTCCAGCTTCTTTAAATCTTCATTCTACAATTGTTCAAAGATGGGCTTCTACATTTAAATTTGAATCTATGTGGTTCAAACATAGTGATTTCCTATCTCTTTTAAGAATTTGGTGGATGTAATCTCCTTTTGAGTTAGGCACAATAATGTATAGATTTTGTAAGAAGATGCAATTTTTGAAGGGGAAAATAAAGCAGTCGAATAAACATGTTTTTAAGAATATTTTTCATCCAAAATAATTAGTTGCAAAAGATTTGGCATTAGTGAATGAGTAGATTATAAATAATGGTTTAACCCCACAAACTTTTGATATTAAAAAAAAATTACAATCAGAATGGGAAGAGCTAGTGTTGTGTGGGGAGATGTATTGGAGATAGAAATCTCGGGAGTTGTGGCTTAAAGAAGGAGATAAAAATACTAAATTTTTCCATATGTTCGCTCAAATAAAAAAGCTAAGAATTCAATATTTCGTATTCAGGAAGGATCTTCAGGTAAATGGTTAACCAATGAAAGTGACATTCAAAAAGAAGGGACCAAATTCTTCTCAAATTTATTAAATACACCAGCTGAGCAGCCTGATTATTTTGAGGAGGACAAAGAAGAATTGTTTCAATCAATACCATCATTAGTTTCTGATTTTGACAATGAACAACTCAATAAACCTTTTTCTTTGGAGGAGGTTAGGGCAATAGTATTTTACTTAAAAGTAGACAAAGCCCCTAGACCTGATGGTTTTACAGCTTTGTTCTTTCAAAAAAGTTGGGACTTTTTAGGAAATGATTTGTTAAAGGCTCTTGAAGAGTCTAGAAATTCAGGTTCTATGCTTAAACAATTTAATGTTACACAAATAGCACTAATCCCGAAGGTAAAGGATCCTAAGTCTCTCAAAATTTAGACCTATATCCCTCTACAACACAATTTACAAGATCTTTACCAAGGCGATTTATCTTTGGTTAGTTTCCATCATTCCTAAGATAGTATTAGAAGAGCAAGGAGGTTGTGTTCCTGGAAGGGAGACAGCTGAAGGAGCAATTGTAACCCATGAAATTCTTCATTCAATTTCTTTACACAAAATACCATCTTTTATCATAAAGCTCGACATGTTGAAAGTTTACAATAAAGTTGATTGGTTGTTTCTGATGCAAGTGCTAAGGAAATTTGGCTTTTCAGATAAATGGTGTAAGTGAATTTTATCATGTTTAAAGGGTGCTAAATTTTTTATTTTTAATAAATGGCACCTCTTCAAGTTTTTTTAGTTCTACACAAGGAGTAAGGCAAGGTGATCCTCTATCTCCTTTTATTTTCATAATTCTAGCAGAAGCCCTTAGTAGAATAGTCAAGCACTATCATCTTAGAGGAAGCTGGAAAGGAATCACAATAGCTATGATTGATTTGTCAGTAGCCCATTCTCTATTTGCGGATGACACATTATTATTTTGTGCAGCACAAATTCAAGAGGCCATTCAAATAAAAAATGTATTAGATAAATACTCATGTGTGTCTAGGCAACAAATCAATGTAGACAAATCAAAGATTTACATGTTTCATATCAAATCTGGTTTACAAAAAAGAATAATTAATATTCTTCAGTTCCAAGTAGCAGTCATGCCTTGTAAATATCTCAGGATCCCATTCTTTTCAGGTGTGAATGAAGCTTCTCATTGGACCTCTATTATCCAAAGTATTCAAAAAAAGATTGCATCTTGGAAAGGGAGATGGTTGTCTCTATTTGGCAGAATATTACTGATAAAATATGTTATTGCTGCCATCCCTAACTATTTATGGCGGTTCTAAAGGCTCCAAAATCTATCATTTTACTGATTGAGAAAATAATAAGAGATTTTTTATGGAAGGGAAACATAGATAATAAAAATAAAATTTCTCTTATATCTCTCTAGAAAATAAGTGTTGAAAAGTCTAAAGGAGGAGCTAGTATTCATAACATATCAGCACAGAATAAGGCATTGGGGGAAAATTAGTGTGGCATATGTATGCTAAGTCACATTCCAAATGGTGTAGAATCATGCAAGCTAAATCATTAGATAATAGTGATTCAGAGTGAATCTTAATAGTTCTAAATCCACCCTCTGGCTCATCCATGTGGAATTTCTTGATTTCATGTAGAAATTTAATCTTGCCATACTTAATATGGGAAATACATGATGGTTTGAAGGCAAAATTCTAGGAAGATTCATGGGGAGGTCATCCACCTCTACAAGCATCAAATGATTTGAGTATGATCAAAACACACCTTAGTGTAAACTTGGGAACTAAAGTTTGTGAATATGTGGAGAATATAGATGCTTATATTGGGAAGGTTAAATGGAAAGATGCTAATGCAGTTAACTGTCCACATGATCAAAAAATAAAATTTAAAAGTCTTATGAATCAAAGGATAGATTTCTTGTCACAAAGGAGAGATAAGTTAATTTGGATTCCTTCCATAAATGGAAATTATGTAGTAAATATGGGTTACAAGGCTATAATGAGTCAAGGTGAAGAAAGTAGGTCACAAAGAGCATTAACATTTTGTTGGGATCCTTCAGTGCTTGCAAAATCTGGTTGTTTTTCTTGGTTGGCAATCAAGACTAGAATTTTAACAAGTGATAGGTCAGTAAAATTTGGAATTGTAGCTCAGTTTAAGTGTGTTTTGTGTGAGAGTGATGATGAGGAAATAAATCACCTTTTTCTCCATTGTCCCTTTGCTTCTCAATGCTAGAATTTTGTCAAGCATAAATTAAGCTGGTTAACTCTATTACCAAAAACTATATGGGATCTCTTTTCAAGTTGGCCAGTCTTATATAAATCAACACTTTTTGCTTGTATTTGGAGAGTAATCCCATCTACTGTTCTATGGACAATTTGGTGGGAACACAATAGAAGAATATTTAGAAATGAAAAAATGAGTTTAGAGTAGACACTGGTAAAATTGGAATCTTCAATAGCAGAGGCAACAAATGCATATGTAATGAGGACTAAGCATGTAGATTCATTGTTTATAGATTGGGATTCAAAACTTATGAAATCATGGGAGAAAATTGCTCTGCCATTCAAAGGAAGTCAACATAAAAATCAAGCTTCAAAAGGGGATAGGAAAAAAATTCAATGGGTTTCACCTTCAGAAGGGTTTCTTAAAATAAATTTTGATGGAGCTTCGCATGGGAATCCAGGCTTGTCAGGGGTGGGAGTTGTGATTAGAGATCATAAAGGTATATTAATTTATGCCAAGTCTATTAAGCTACCAAAAGGTGCGAATAATGTTGTTTAAGCTCAAGCATTGCTTTATGGTTTAAAGTTAGCTCAAAATCAGAAAATTAAAAATGTGGTAGTCGAGGGAGATTCGCTAATTAGTGTAAATGCATGTAAAGAAAGGAAAATATCAAGTTGGAAAATCAGTTATGTTATGGAACAAGTTTGGTTGCTTCTAGATAAATTTAGTTCAGTACAAGTCAAACATAATTATAGAGAGGGTAACTTAGTAGCAGATAAACTAGCAAATATTGCTTGTGAACAATCTCAAGAGGAGGTGTCATATGACAACAACATGAGAAAATTGCCACATGAGCTGCATAATATTATAATTAGAGAAGCCTCTCTTAATTTATAATATAGTTAAAAATCGGACTATGGAATCCAAAATTACAAATGGATCATGGACAAATTGCAATTTACAAAGGAGCTCGACATTGGCATGACTTTCAATTCAAAAGGTGTTCATCATTTCAGTCAGTAAAAACTTGGCCACCTCATTTTTTGTGGGCATGACTCCAATTTCATGCATGTGTTCATTCAAGATTTTGAATCATAATTTCCCATAGCTCAGTACAAAATGGGATTTAGAATCTTATCAAATCTCGGTTTAAGTAATATATTTCAGAATGGAAGTTTAGCTGGCATGCTTATTGATCAAGAGTATATTTGTAATAAGATCTCACATGTGAGCTCTTGCCTTCAAATCGTATCCTCAACAACTTAAATCGCTTCAAGTGACATCTCCAAAAGCAAAGGTATGTTTTATGAATAACAAGTGTCATCCTTTTGCAGGATACAGCTGACAGATGTAATCCAAGTGAAGTCTTATGATCTCTAGCATGTGGAAAATTTAATTTCTGGTGGCGCTCGAATATCTAGTATTTTGATACAAAGAAAATTCCCACATTTCTGGCAATCACGCATGTGGCGGATTTCATTCAATTACACAAAATTTCAAACCAATTTGGCTTTCATCTTATTAAAACCTTCATATAGACATTATTCTCTAAACTAAAGCAATAAGTGAAAATGGAGGAGTTCTCGGGTGTGAAATAAACAGTTTTTAGCCTATCATCTAAAGTTCAAAGTGGAGTTGAAGGAGTCAGCAAAGAGGAGCTAATGGAGACAGAATAGGAAACGGAGCTGATGGAACCAAAATAGGAAGCTTTATTTGGTTTCTTACAAAATATTTTTCAAAACTGAAGATGTAGCAAGGGCATCCAGTCACGGTCACTTTGTGAAAGGTACGCAGAAACAAAATTTGAAAGAGAAAAAAGGAAATTTCAATTATAATTGTCTCAAAAGTAACCTCTAGTCAACTTCTATGATATGCACTTCCTGAAGAATAGATGATAATTTTACTGAGTACGAGAGAAGATTATGGTACATTTTAATTCTTTTACAAGTAGAAATCTATTCAAATTAAGAAGCACAAACACCAGTCTAGTTGTTATTCCTCTTCAACAAATTCCAGAATAGTGACTGTTGTCTTTTACCCAGTAGTATCTTGGCCAACAGAGTTTACTTGAAAATCAGATTATGGAGTTCATGTCATGCAACTAGAGGGCACCATTTCCAATCCTTGAATGGGAACTTCCTTTCTCCAAAGGTCTGGAAAGAGAAACACTATCCAATATCTTCAAAACTAACTGCTCACCAGTGCATAGATCTTTAAAGACTCTGCTAGGTGAATAAATATTGCATCCATCAGCTGAAAGGTTGATCTTTCCATGAGATTTAGTATCAATCTTTGTTTCAAATGTGCTGGACTTGAACCCGATTTATCAAGATATGTTGAAAATTGTAGAAGCATGTGTTCAAGAAGTCTTCTTGCAGGATAATGGATTGCTCAAAAGCATACATCAGTATAGTCTTTGGAAAGGAGAAGCATATATAGGGGGAATTTTTCCAAGACACTACCTTCATCATAAAGTTTTCTTCAGAAACATTTACATAGCAATGAAGCTGTCATTGGAGTATGACACTCCAAACCATCTTTATAGAGCACTAGCAAGACATCATTGGGAAGTTGGTGAAGATATGGAAAGAACCTTTAAAGCAAAATATAGTTCATTGTCTTTCTTCCTTTCTCATCATTGCCATCAGGAAAAAAGTGACAACAAGCTCAAGGCAAAATAGAAGGAGATTGTGGCTGCTAAGGAATCTCAAGCTGAAGAGGGAAAAATGAAAGAGCATCAAATAAAGCCTTTTATACCCGACATGAACATCACAACAAATTCACAGTCCAACATTCCACCATTGCAGATCATGAAAAAAGGAGAAAGAGAAAGCTCTTCAGCTGGTAATGTTTAAGTCATTATAATGGTACACATAGTATGCAAATAATACTACATATTGTATCATATAGACTGCATATAGATAGTTAGCACATACTTCAGAAGCTAAAATAGTATCAACTCATTTTGGATAAATAGTTTTTTTTGGTCACTAACCTATAGTTAGTACAATCATCCTGATAGGAATTTTTCCTATGCCACATAATGTAAATCGAGAAAAATCAAATGGTAGGAATTTTTGGCATAGTTGTATAAGTTGGCGATAGGTATTATATTTTTAGTTATCAAAATGACATTTTGTAATTCTCTATTATATTAATAGTATATGTCGGCCTAAAGCCTTTTATTTAAAAATAAAATAAAAAATGGTTTGATTCATGTCATGTTTATTATTTATCATTCAAGATTTCTCATATTCTTTTCTAGATGATGTTATTGTTTCACACGGTTCTCATTCTTCGCATTTTGTTGCCCTTTTTTTGGTGGATCTTGCAAGTGCAAATTTTCTACGCATTATGATGATATTCCATCTTTTGGTATTCTTGGGTATTATTTTGTGGACCCTTTATTGTAGAACCCCTCCGATTCGCTTATGTTTTTGGACAATGTTTTTATTTTGATAGACTATGGTACTATGATGTTGTTATTTGATTGATGACATTGTAGCGATGATGGTTTTTAGATTGAGATGTGATGGTACACTATATTGATGATTATTGATTATGACATGCTCTCTAGTTAGCATAGTTGATTATGTCAGTTGATATTGATATATGTTCATATGTAGTTATTTGATGTTTTAGCTTCGTTAGTTTTGATGTGACACTGTATTGGTGAGGGGAACGAGATTGCATCACTTGCTTGCGAGCGTCCTATGATTTCATGATTTTATCTTCACGGTGTGATTGTTCATGATCTATATACATGTACGACATATGTTTTGATTGTAGGATTGTAGGTACAAGACATCGACTCCACCTGGATTCATAGGTTTGAGCGTGTCCATTGCCCAATGAAATAGTTTATTGGGAGGTAGTAACAGGGTTTCCTTGTCAAACCACAACCCTAGTCACAGTGTGTCATCACTCCTTGTTTTGGTCACATGCTTTGTTGTCAAGTTGTCCTCGTTTACCTTGTCGTTTAATTATTTTGCAAGGTATGCTCTATGGTAAATTAAGGGTTATAATGTTGTAAATTGATTATTTATTTAATCATGATTACTGTTGTTAGAAGCTTTAAATTTGATTTAATTAATTAGATTTAATTTATTGTGTAAAGTAATTTATTTAACATAGTGATTAAATTAATTAGATTAAATTTGATATTAAAATTGTTAGATTGTAAAAGCTTTGTTTAATTAATTAAATAAATTTGTGAATTTAAATGAATGGATAATTAAAATTAATATTCGATTTTAAATTATTAAATGCACAAATATCTTATAAAATATCTTGGGATTTGATTTGGAAAAGATATTTTGGGGATTGTGACATGAGTTAGAAATTAATAAAGTAGAATTGGGAAATAAATTCACGGAGAGAATAATTGCACTAACTGAAAGAGGGCAAAAGGCTATTTCA
This sequence comes from Sequoiadendron giganteum, assembly GCA_007115665.2. Classification (NCBI taxonomy): domain Eukaryota; kingdom Viridiplantae; phylum Streptophyta; class Pinopsida; order Cupressales; family Cupressaceae; genus Sequoiadendron; species Sequoiadendron giganteum. The sequence goes on from CM021110.1 coordinate 77,958,803, forward strand.
CGAGAATGAAAATTGTATTTTGGGGTTGTTGAAAATTGGAAGAAGTTCTCGGGATATTGGCTCTGGTTTTATTTTCAACTTTCTGTAAAAGAGGATTATTTTGGAAGAAGCTTTGATAATTTTGGAATCTGAAGGCGAGGCTCTACTTCAATCTTCAAATCTTCAAACATCTGAAACAAGTTCTTTATTGTTTTTATTTAAATTTAAATTTGGAAAAGATTGCCTATGCAATGAAGAAGATTTTATTTAAAACTTTAATACGTTTTAGAAATTGGGAAGATTGTCGTGAAAGCTTTAGAGCCTTAGATTTAAATTCTTTTATTCTTTTCAAAAGATGAATTGTTTTTAAACAATAGAATTTCCAGAAGGAAAACAATACAAAATTTGGATAACCTCTGTAAGAATTGATTTCAATCTTCCTGTCAAAATAGTAGAAAACCTCTTATTGTATTGGAAAAGATCTTCTTGTAGAATATTATTGTTTTCTTTTCCCAATTATTTTTTATTTGGCTTGGGAAATTTAAAACCTTTGGTAAATTCGTAAATGTTTTCCTGTAGATTTTTTTTGTTGTAAAAATTGCTCTTATAGAGCAATCATTTTGTTATATACATACATATACATATATATATTAATATATACATATACATATATATATTAATATGTATACATATACATATATATATATATATATACATATACATATATATATATATATATATATATATTATTGTACAATTTCCTGTCAAAATTTATATTGAAAAAGTCTAGATCGAAATCCATACAATGATTTTGAAAATCGTAGATTTTAAAAGAATACAAATTTAAGTTAAAAAAATTGGAGGCTTGGGGCTGCCCCACAGCCGCCCCCATAGGGAGGCGACGTTGTGGAGGCAGTGCCCAACACTGCCTTCATAGGCCGCACCCCCACATATGGGGTTCGGCTGTGTGTAAGCACAACTAAGGATATAAATGGCGTACCTTTGAATTTCGTTTGCCCCTTTGCTTATTCAAATTTATAATATGGTTTTTAATATTTGGTTTAAAATATATATACAATATAATATGCATGCATAAATATATATATATGTTAATATATATTTATATGTATTAATATATATTAATATATATATATTTAATATATGTTTGGAAAATTGTAATTAGATTTGAAATATTTAAATAATAAATATTTATATATATAATTATATATAATATATATATATATATATATATATATAATTATATATGTTTTAAATGAATTTTCAATAGGTGCATGTAAATGCTTGGGTTAGATGTTTTAAAATAAATTGATTTAAAACAAAATTGATTTTTATATAGATGTAAATTGGGAAATTGAATTAAATAATTAGATTTAATTTCTTTGTTGATTATAAATGAAATGGTATTAAGTTAGATTATTTGTGCAATGAATTATTGTTTTCTTGGAATGGAAATTGGATTAAGGAAATCCTAATGATAGTTTAATTACTTGCCTGAATTGCTTATTTATTTATGGTGTCTTTTGTTCACATAAGTTGGGAAATCTGTTAGTTGTGAATGTGTAAGCCTCCCAGATGTAATATTATGTGGGGGTTGTTGTCATATTTTGTTCAACCCTTTCCTTGGGTAGTGCACCTAGTTGTGATTCAATTTTTAACACTCGATTATTATGAACGAGATGTGTTGCCTCTTGCATTATGGTTGGGATTTAATATCTATTTTTGTGCACTTTGTCTACCCTTGGTTTATGGATTAGATCCATGTGTTTTTAGTAGGGGAGTGACTCTCAATGGGGGTTGACGCACAAAGTAGTGCTAGGATAACTCATGTGAGAGTTAGTTAATTCAATGGAAATTAAATAAATGTATTAGGGGAAAGGGTAGCTTTAAACACATAACTTATTAATTATGCCTCGCTCATTTGCTCAAGGGCTCGTTTAGACTTGAGATGAGATGAGAAGGCCTGGAATGGCAAGGTAATTATCTTGTCCCTTTGAAAGATATTTGAATCTGCATCGGTGTTCATGTGGGGCTAGGGATCGTGAGAGGCTACCAGGATAACCCAAGATGGGGTTTGGGGCCTAGGAAGATCTACCAAGACAACCCATGCATCTTTGTGATGACACTCTTCTGATGATAACAACATGTATTGTTCAATTGATGTACTTGATTCTTTTACTCTGAAAGCAATGTAACCTTCATGTAATGTATTGTACTTGTATAGTTTAGTCTTGTGATTTCTTGTGTCTTGAGGTCCTTGGTTATGCCTAGGAATCCCTTTTACTATCTCCTAGCATGGGGGTGGGCCTTCGGGTACCACTTGGTTGGGTGGAATGTGCACCTTACACCATTGGGTTTCCACTTCTTGTTTGTGATGGCAGGATCTTCCAGATTGGAGAGCTCGCATGTTCTAGTTGCTTTGTACCATCTCTTATGTTCTATTAGTTCAACTGGATGCTTATTTATATGTACTACTCCTCATTTGTACTCAAGGAGAATCCTTGTATCATTGTAATTGTAATATTGTTTGTATGATCTACCTCATTTTGGAAATGAGCCTTGTAACTGCTATATTGAATGATTACAATCTATGAATGGTTTTAATTTGTACTTTGTATCTTATGAGATGAGTTTAATGTTATTGGATCTATGTTCTTTATTTCATGAGTATAATCTGTATGCTATGGATTAGTTTACTTTTGTATGTTATGGGTTTCAAATGTAAGCATTGTCGCGTACCTTAGAGGATGTATGCATTAAGTGTAGCTCACTTATGGTTAATTGCACTTTAAAAAAAAATTGTTACACTTCCCTTGTAAGTGTGTTGTCCTCTAGGGTTACGTGGTGGGGCATTACACATGGTATCAGAGCCCAAGTTTAAACATTGGGTGCTTTGGGATAATTTTGAACCCATTAAGCTTTTAGTTGTGTAGGATTTAAGTTTATGTTACCTTGTCTTATACCTTGGTATGTATTTGTAGGATCATGCCACCTAGGTGAGGATGCAGTAGAGGTCATGGTTGAGGCCGAGGAGGCGATCGCGAAGGTATTCAACGGGATTCACCTCCCCATGTTCCCCATGACTTAGATCGTGAGGAACAATAGGCTTCCCAGAATGCTTCGGGACGCGGTGACTAGAATCAAGATCCACCAAGGATCGAGGGTGCTCAGTTGCATCAATTGTTAGAGGAGACTATTGCTCGCCTTGGGCCAAGACAAGGTTGATAGACCTAAACTGGTGTTTTTCTATGCACCCTTATGGTAGAAACACCAAGTCCAGATGTGCTATCATGCACTTGCAAGACTTTGCATCTACCTGGTGGAGTTTGGAGGAGCAGAAGCTCTGTATTGACATTAATTCAATTTATTGGGATATGTTCATTGAGAGATTTAGAGCCAAATTCCTATATGACCATTGGCAACAACGTTGTGGAGATGAGTTTCATTCTCTATGAGAGATGGCCATGCCAGTAGAATTGTATGAGTGTCAATTCTAGGAGCTCAAAAAATACGTTGGTATTGGTGACGATGAGGGCATGCTTGTTCAACACTTCATTAGGGGCTTAAATGCCCAGATCAATGGTGGTGTTCAATTTTTTGAACCTAAGACTATGGAGACAGCAGTAGAGAAGGGCAGACTGGTGGACGAGAATTTGGCGGTGGTGTTGTGTGGAGATACTGGAGTACAGATAGGCAGTGCTTCAGCTGCAGGACCTAGTTCACATAGTGGCTAGGCTTAGGGAGCTGGACCACCTAGGACACAACAGGTGCCTGCACAGAGTGGTTAGTATCACAATTCATAGGGGAAATAGAAGAATTTCCAGCCTAGACAAGGTGACAGATATTGGTTAGGAGGTGACAAAAATTGGAGGTGGGTCAAATGCTCCAATTATGAGCAGTCGACACAGAGAGCACATTCTACCTATAATAGGGGTAGCATTCAGTAGTCAAGCGCGCCTCCTAGAGGTAGAGGTTTCGATAGGGGTACAAGATGTTTTGCTTGTGGCCAACAGGGTCACATAGCGTGATAGTATCCCAATAGGGGCACATCAAGTTATACTTAGAGGCCAATGGTGTTAGAGCCAACTATTGGAGATGAAGGTAGAGGTCATCAAGTATTTTCTACGGTTGACAACTATCAGGCTGATCATCAAAGCACAATGGTAGAGACTTCGGGTATGTTACAGGGTAATAGGGTTACCATTTTATTTTATTCAGGAGCATTAGATTCATTTATTTCATCGTCTATCATAGCATGTTGTAGATTGAGGGCAATTAAGCAGGATATTAGGTGGCAGGTTGAATTGGCCTCCGGTGCTAAAGTTGCAGTGCATTCCCTTGTACATGATTGTAGATTGGATATTGGATCCTTTCACACTATAGTTGACCTCCACATTATACTGTTGGGGTCGTATGGCATCGTCTTAGGGATGGATTGGTTAGAGGCTCACAGAGCCATTATTGACTATCGACACAAGTCGATTTGATGCATTGATGTATCAGGTAGGGAGGTCGAGATAGTGGAAGTTTAGAGACCCATATCATTGAGGTTGATCTCGACTATGTATCTGAGGAGATGTGTATGTCAGGGTTGTTAGTTATTTGTAATGACAGTACACTACAACAAATCCTTGTGATTAGCTCCCTTTTTTTCTTCATTTTTTGCTTCCACCCACTGTTTTAATGTATTTTTCTCCAATTTTTTGAAAAATTCGGTGCTATTTATCGGGCTGGCACCATTTTTGGCATTTTTTGTGCCGATCAAGACAAGTAGGCACTAAATCAGGTGCTAATTAGCACCAGATTTAGTGTCGAGTTTAGCGCTGGACTTAGCAGCGCCAGATTTAGCACTGGCTTTAGCACTGGATTTAGATAGTGGCATATCGATAAGAGATATTAACTTGTCTCATCGACACTGGAAACCAGCATCAGAGGGACATAAGATCTAATGTCGATGAGACATTGAGATATCAGTAAGACAAATAAGATTGTCTCATCGACACTCTTCAAGTAATGATCAAAAGCATTCACCGCTATACCATTGGGAAGGTGAGCAACATATGCAATAGAACGATATACACCGTAGCCCCGCTACTAAAAGGCTTCTATGGGGTGGCACTATACTGTGCTACCGCCAGAAAGTTAGAATCATCTCATGGTATGGTGGTATACACCACACTACTGTCAGGCAATAAGAAATCTCCCACGGTATGGTGATATTAGGCAGTCAAATTTAGCGTCGAATTTAGCACCGAATTTAGTGTTGGGTTTAGCCAGTGGCATATCGGTAAGAGATATTAACTTGTCTCATTGACACCGGAATCCAACATCAAAGGAACATAAGATGTAATGTTGATGAGACATTGATATATCGGTAAGATAAATAAGATTGTCTCATTGACACTCTTTAAGTAATGATCAAAAGCATACACTGCTATACAGTCAGGAAGGTGAGCAACATATGCAGTAGAGTGGTATACACCACAACCCCACTACTAGAAGGCTTCTGTGGGGTGGCAGTATACTACGCTACCGCCAGATAGTCAGAATCCTCTCATGGTATGGCGGTATATACCGCACTACCACTAGGTAGTAAGAAATCTCCTGCGGTATGGCGGTATTAGGCAGTCTGATTTAGCACTGGATTTAGTGTCGGATTTAGACAATGGCATATTGGTAAGAGATATTAACTTATCTCATCGACACTAGCAACCAACATCAGAGGAACATTATATCTAATGTCGATGAGACATTGAGATATCGACAAGACTAATAAGATTGTCTCATCGACACTCTTCAAGTAATGATCAAAAGCATAAACCGCTATACCACGGGGAAGGTGAGAAACATATGCAGTAGAGAAATATACACCACAACCCCGCTGCTAGAAGGATTCCACGGGGTGGCGGTATATTGCGCTACCACAAGATAGTCATAATTCTCTCGTGGTATGGCGATATACACCACACTACTGCCAGGCAGTAAGAAATCTCTTGTGGTATGGCAGTATACCATGTTACCACACCTCTCTCACAATCATCCAGCGGTACAGAGGTAAAAGCATGAACTTAACACTTATGAATTTAATAGATAATAGTAATTTTTTATTATTAAATATATGTATTTTGTTTTCTAAATTTTTTTGAATATGAAAAGATTTAATGACTAAACATATTTGAGTTTTTTCACATCAATATTTTTGCCGCCATGATGAGTTAGAACAAAATACTCAAGCCCTAATATTTTGAACTCTCATTTTCACTTGGTTTTTTCGAGCTCCCTTGCCCTGGACATGCTTCCATCATTAGAATTTGAAACCTCGATATTTTTGAAGGAGTATCCATCAATTTTCTCACTAATTTTGAGAGTTTTCTTCACATAAATTTCTGTTGAGGCTGAATCAGGTAAAGCTTTCATGGTTCATCATTTGTTTCCACTTATCTGAATGTGTTTTCAAAGACATTCCTTCTCAGATTCTCATGCATTTTTCTCTTTCTTTACTCTATCGATGCCTTGATTATCTTGAGGCTGACATCAAAGAACTTTTGGAGCTCACATTTCTTCGAACAACAGTAAGTTTCTATGCGCCATTTCTTTGTATCTTACCTCCGTTTTTTGTCAAAACAAGCTTGATTTGGACTTAATAGATATGAATGAATGGGTGTTTTATTTCTACCATGCATCCTTATTTTTTAACCCTTCTATCTTGGCTCGACTTCTCTGGACTTAGCTCATTAGAAAAAGAAATCAAATAAATCATACTCTCTATATTTGGTTTGATCAAATGATGAAAGATTTTTTTATTTCTCCATTTTTTCTATTTCCAAAAAGAATTGAGTGTAAAATTTTCTTTATTATATTTTTGAGCCTCCTTCATGGCTCCATGATTATGGCTATGGGCTCTATTCAATGGCATTCTAGGTTTGTCTTTGATCTAGGGTTTTTCGAAAACCCGTGAATCATTTTAATTGGCAACTTTGGAAGAAAAGAGTTATGTATTTGACCGCCATGATGAACTAGGGTTTGAGCATTCTCCATGCATTTTTCAATTGATTCCTCCATGCTTGGGGTTGAAATCCTCCTACAATTGGATGGTAAGTTTCTTTTTGAGTATTCTATAGCATTTTCACTCCATTTTCAAAGGGTTTCGAGGCTTCTTGGTCGTGACCTCTCTAATTTTTTTGATGCATTCTTCTCTTCATTTCTTTTGTGGAAGATTTTCTTGCTCTTGGTCACCATGATTGAATTTTCTGAAGCTTCCCATGGTGAAAAATAACTTGCATATTCAATGAAAACAAACAAACTCGAGCTCAAGTAAGCTCTATGTTGATATATACCTTGATTTTCTCTTTTTCTTTTTCTTCTATGAATCAAATTTCATTTCAAGATCTCTCCATTCAGCACAATGGCGAAAATGCTTTTTTTTCTATTTTTTCATACTTCATTCTTGTATGCTCAGTCTCTGGTCTTTCTATAAGAAAAATGAAAAACCCTCTATGGAACTTGTATTTTCTTCAAAAGATAGTACTTTATGTACAACAATGGAAGAAATACCTTTGTTCATGGTTGTGGTCATGCTTGCATTCAGTTTTCATTTCCATAAGCATTTTCTTAAAAGGAAATATGATAGTGCTCCTTCATTTCTAGGTATTTTTCTATTTTTGAGGGTTTGTTTCACATAGGCAGAGGCTCTATATTTCCTTTCTTGGAGAAAATGAATACTTAAATCTTCATCTTCTTTGTCATCTGCTGATTTAAATCATAGCATCATTATGCATGATTGATATAGGCTTTCATGAACCTTTTGAGTTACATACACTTGTTGCATACTTTAATCTTATGTAGCCTTTAAAAGTGGAAATGGCATTGCATTACCTTATATTGAAGATAGCTTGTCTTTAAATCAATAGAGTTCTTGCCATGTCCATAATCTCTTGCTAGCATCATTACTGTCAACTTTTGCATCAATTTATGCTTCATGTATTTCTATCACTTTGCAATAATTCACATGTATATTTTCACACTATTACTAGCATGATGAGTTGCGCTACCAACTCTACCCTTGACATGATTACCAAGAAATCCTTCTCAAAGTATTCCCTTCATGACTGTCCTACATTCATTTGTAGAATCATTGGTATCTCCTCAAACCATCATGCATTGGTTGTTTATCAAAGTGTGCACTGTAGTTGTTTGTGAATACTCATTGTATCAGTAGAAAGATGATTACCAATGCATGTTAGTTACTCATCTGCATCAATGTGCTTTCCTTCTCATGCATTTCTCTTCAAACAACATACTGACATGATGGCTTTGGCCTTGCATTCAATTGTTCACCTTGTGCTACTCCATGTAACTCATCATAGATCTTGATAACCTGTAAGACCTCATTGAGTAACTCGACCATAATGATTATCCATAATTGAATGTGATGCATATGTGCTTCAATTTTCATATTATCACATAAATCATCTATTTATTGGGAAGAGACAAACTGTTTCATTTTTGAATGATTGTTGTCCTTGTTCTTGTTCCCTTCTTTACTAGCTACTTGAAAATGTTGACAATGAAATAAAAATCATATCATTATTAAAATGGACTTTGGATCCAACTTAAGAAGATTGAAATACATATCCATTAGAGTAATATTTCCAAGCAGCCTATTGTTTGATTCATTGTGAAAGATGCAGAGCAACTTTCTTGATAATTCACACTATTTTGTTGCATCTTTTGAATCTGATAATGAAAGTTGATCAACTAGTATGATTCCATATAGATTTAATGCATCAAGAATAGGATTATTATTGATTTGATCAAGTTTCTCAATTTCCTATCCCTCCTAAAACATGAGGGAAACATGCTAGGCTCAACCCTCGTGAGAGCCACATTTTACTCCACATGTTGTAATCAGCTGGAAAAAAACAATAACAAAGTTTTGTCCTATATTTGCACAAAGAGAAAACATGTTAGATAAATAGAGCATATGATAGATGTGTTTGATAAATCTCTTTTTTTCTTGGACATCTATGATATGCTAGCTATTTTAATGTTTATAAGGATCAGATTATATGTTTACAAATGTTTTCCTATGTACTGATTGGTGATCCTTCATTTCTCTAACCAACTTCTTCTCACAAATGTAGGGAAACTCAGAGTAGTAGGGGAAAGTGATAATTGGAGGCTGGATGGGTAGGACGACTAAGGCTGATGCAAGGCAACTCAACTGGGATTCGTCATTCAGAATGACGGGTCCCCCTTCTTTACATATGCATTTATTTTTATCTATAAATGTATAGTTTTTTCTTTATATGCATAAAAATAGTCAGTCCCTCGGCTTGTGAGGGACACTATACACTTCTGGTTATCAGTAAAGACTACCTTTGCAATAAATGTTGACTCTCTTTTCTATTGTATGCAATTCCCTTAATCAAATAATGCAGTTTTTTGATACTCTCTTTTATGCAATTGGATGAAACTTAGCAGAAAATGATATGTACCTTTTATTGTTTAAATGCAAACACAATCATAAGTCTACCTGATTTAGTTGGAAGCAAAATCATGTAACAATAATTATCTTGTTATTTAATCATATGAGTTAAATAATTAAATTACTTACTCTATAATCATATGATTTATTTAAGAGGTGTGATATATTTAACTAATTAAATTGAAATAAAACATATTTTTAAATTTACTTACTCTATAATCATATGAGTTATTTAAGAGACATGATATATTTAACTAATTAAATTGAAATAAAACATATTAAATTAATAAATGGAAGCAAAAAAGAAGAATTTTTAGAAGCAAAAAAGGAAGCAACAATGGAAGCCAAACTAGAAGCAAACCAGAAGCAATCTTGGAAGCAAAACTTGGCATTATCTAGGAATCAATTCAAGTAGCAAACAAAGAAGTAATAATGGAAGCAATTTTAGAAGCAACAAAAGATGCAATAATAGAAGCCATATTAGAAGCAACTAAAGATGCAAAAATGGAAGAAAAGCTAGATGCAAGAAGTGACATTATATCGGAAACAAAATTGGAAGTAAACTTGGAAGCAAAATTGGAAGAAAAATTGGAAGCAAAATTGGAAGCAAAACCGGAAGCAAACTTGGAAGCAAAACCGGAAGCAAAATTGGAAGAAAAATTGGAAGCAAACCTGGAAACAAAACAAGAAGAAAAACTAGAAGCAAACATGGAAGCATCACAAGAAGCAAAATTGGAAGCCAAACTGGAAGCAAAAAAAGTTGGTGCTAAACCTGGTGCTAAACCTAGAGCTAAATCTAGCACTAAATCTGGCGTTGAAGTGAGCATACCAGTTTGCATTGAGTTTTGTGCCAACAAAAGTGCCCAATTCATGAAATCAAATGCACTAAAATCCAGCCTTATTTTAGGCACTAATTGCCTATTTTGTTGTAGTGGTAGATGACTTGGAGTCGGGAGATGGTGAGGAGAAGGTTTCACTTGATAGCCACCCCATACTTTAGTAGTATGCAGATGTATTTCCCAGTGAGATACTAGGGATGCTACCTCAACGTGATATCAATTTCAAGATTGATCTTATACCTAGATCCAAGCCTATTTCATGATCTATGTATTGTATGACTACACAGAAGCTTAAGGAGCTCCGCTTGCACCTAGAGAAGTTTCTAACGAAGGGTTTCATCCGCCCTAGTGTTTCACCTTAGGGAGCACCAGTAATTTTTGTGAAGAAGAAGGATGGTTCTCTCTAATTATGCATAGACTACTGTCAGCTGAATAAAGTGACAATCAAGAACTGATATCCCTTACCTAGGATCGATGATTTGTTTGATTAGATCAAGGGTGCTATGGTATTTTTAAAAATCAATCTTAAGTCAGGGTACCATCAGCTACGCATATTTTATTCCAACATTCATAAGATTACATTTCGCACTCATTACGGTCACTACGAGTTTACAGTGGTACCATTCGGTTTGACGAATGCACCATTTGTATTCATGAGCTTGATGAACAAAGCATTTTGCACATATCTTGATATATTTTTATTGGTATTCCTTGATGATATATTGATCTATTTTAGGATAGTAGAGGAGCATGAGGAGCATCTTAGGCAGGTTTTGTAGTGTTTGAGAGACAATCAGTTGTACACTAACCTGTCCAAATGTGATTTCCTTAAGACTGAGGTTAATTACCTTGGACATGTGATATCAAGAGAGGGTATTACTATGGATCCTATGAAGATCCAAGCGATCATTGATTGGCCTACACCCACTAATGTGTCAGAGATACGCAGTTTCATGGGATTAGCAGGTTATTACAAACACTTTGTTTAGGGTTTCTCGAGGATAGTACATCCTATCACTTTTATTCAAAGGAAAGGGAAGAGATTCATCTGGTTAGAGCACTGTGAAACAACATTTTAGACTCTAAAGGATAGGTTGACTAGTGCACCGATTCTTGCGATACCTGATCCTACTAGAGATTTTGTGGTTTGTACAAACACATCTTTGGATGGATTTAGGAGCAGTCTTGATGTAGGATGGCTGAGTTATTGAGTATGAATCTCATAAACTCAAGGATCATGAGCTGAATTACCCCATGCATGATATTGAGTTAGTAGCGGTAGTACACGCTTTGATGAGGTGGAGACATTTCCTATTGGGGCACAAATTTGAGTTGCATAGTGACCATCGGAGTCTACAGTAAATCTTCATGCAACCCAATCTTAATGTCAGGAAGAGGTGATGGATGGAGTTCCTTTGCGAGTATGAATTTGAGGTGAAGTTCATCCAAGGGAAGGAGAACGTAGTTTCTGATGCTCTTAGCAAACAAAGACACAATTTGTTAGTGGTGAATCTTGGTGTGGATTTGAGGAGTCAGATCCTTTCTACACTTCCTACAAACAACTGGTATCAGAAGGTGGGGTCAGAGATAGAGTCAGGCAGGACTCTTGAGGGAAGATTCTCAGGTTATTTTGTAGAGTCAGATGGTTTGTTGAGACACATGGGACACACTTATGTTCTAGCTTTTAGAGATATTTGTACCTTGGTTATGACAGAGGCACATCGAGCACCTTATTCAGCTCATCCTGGAGTGAAGAAGATGCATGTTGATTTGTGACAACTATACTTCTAGGAAGGTATGAAGTGAGACATCATTGACTTTGTGTCAATTTTTTTGAAGTGTCAGCAAGTGTCAAAGAGTGAAGGTTGAACACCAACATCCAACAAGACTTCTGCAGCCACATTTGGTGCCAGAGTGGAAATGGGATATAATCTTGTTGGATTTCATTGTTGGGTTACCCAACTCTTCCCAACAACACGATGCCATTATGGTGACAATGGATAGGTTGACGAAGGTATCACACTTCTCTCTTGTTCGTTCATCCTATAAAGCTTTTTCCATTGCTAGAGTGTTCGTGGGAGATATTGTTAGGTTGCATGGTATTCCTCATCGGATTATTTATGATAGGGATCCTATGTTCACCTCAGCTCTTTGGACATCATTGCAGCATGCGATGGGGAAACAGTTGAAATTTAGTTTAGCGTATCTCCCTGAGACAAATGGGCAGACCGAGAGGGTCAACCGGATCCTCAATGATATTTTATGCATGTATGTGATGGACCAACAGACATGATGGGAGGACTATCTCCATTTAGTGGAGTTTTCTTATAATAACAGATATCAAAGTTTGATTGGTATGCCTCCTTTCCAGGCATTGTATGGACAACCGTGTCAGTAGGAATTGATTTCAATCTTCCTATCAAAATAGTAGAAAACCTTTGATTGTATTGGAAAAGATCTTCATGTAGAAGATTATTGTTTTCTTTTCCCAATTATTTTTTATTTGGCTTGGGAAATTTAAAACCTCTGGTAAATTCGTATATATATATATACATATACATATATATATTATTGTACAAGTTCTTGTCAAAATTTATATTGAAAAAGTCCAGATTGAAATCTCTACAACAATTTTGAAAATCACAAATTTTAAAAGAATAAAAATTTAAGTTAAATTTTTTTGGAGGCTGGGGGCTACCCCACAACCGCCCCCATAGGGAGGCGGCGTTGTGGAGGCAACACCCAGCGCTGCCTTCACAGGCCACACCCCCACTTATGGGGTTCGGTTGTGTGTAAGCACAACCAGGGATATAAATGGCGTACCTTTGAATTTCGTTCCCCCCTTTGCTTATTTGGATTTATAATATGGTTTTTAATATTTGGTTAAATAAATAGATATATATATATATATATAAGATAATATGCATGCATAAATATATATATATATATATATGTTGATATATATTTATATATATTAATATATATAAATATTTATCTATATATATGTATATATATATAATATATGTTTGGAAAATTGTAATTAGATTTGAAATATTTAAATAATATATATTTATATATATAATATATATATATATATAATTATATATATATTCAAATATATTTATTTAAATGACTTTTTAATAGGTGCATGTAAATGCACAAATTAGATGTTTTAAAATAAATTGATTTAAAACGAAATTGATTTTTATATAGATGTAAATTGGGAAATTGAATTAAATAATTAGATTTAATTTCTTTGTTGATTATAAATGAAATGGTATTAAGTTAGATTATTTGTGTAATGAATTATTTTTTTCTTGGAATGGAAATTGGATTAAGGAAATCCTAATGATAGTTTAATTACTTGTCTCAATTGCTTATTTATTTATGGTGTCTTTTGTTCACGTGAGTTGGGAAATCTATTAGTTGTGAATGTGTAAGCCTTCCAGATGTTGTAATATTATGTGGGGGTTGTTGTGATATTTTGTTCAACCCTTTGTTTTCCTTGGGTAGTGCACCTAGTTGTGATTAAGTTTTAAACACCCAATTATTATGAACGAGATGTGTTGCATCTTTCATTATGGTTGGGATTTAATATCCATTTTTGTGCACTTTATCTACCCTTGGTTTATGGATTAGATCCTTGTGTTCTCAGTAGGGGAGTGGCTCTCAATGGGGGCTAACACACAAAGTGGTGCCAAGATAACTCATGTGAGAGTTAGTTAATTCAATGAAAATTAAATAAATGTATTAGGGGAAAGGGTAGCTTTAAACACATAACTTGTTAATTGTGCATCACTCATTGGCTCAAGGGCTCATTTAGACTTGAGATGAAATGAGAAGACCTAGAATGGCAAGGTCATTATCTTGTCCCTTTGAAAGATATTTGATTTCGCATCGGTTTGCATGTGGGGCCAGGGATTGTGAGAGGCTACCAGGATAACCCAAGATGGGGGTCAAGGCCTAGGAAGATCTGCCAGGATAACCCATGCAACTTTGTGATGACACTCCTCTTATGATAATAGTTTGTATTGTTCAATTGATGTACTTGATTCTTTTACTTTGGAAGTAATGTAACCTTCATGTATTGTATTGTACTTGTATAGTTTAGTCTTGTGATTTTTTGTGTCTTGAGGTTGTTGGTTATGCTTAGGAAGGCCTTTTACTATCTCCTAGCATGGGGGATGGGTCTTTGGGTACCAATTGGTTGGGTGGAATGTGCACCTTACACCGTTGGGTTTCCACTTCTTGTTCATGATGGCAGGATATTCCAGATTGGAGAGTTCGCATGTTCTCGTTGATTTGTACCATCTCTTATGTCCTATTGGTTAGTTGAATGCTTATGTATATGTACTACTCCTCATTTGTATTCAAGGAGAATCCTTTTATCATTGTAATTGTAATATTGTTTGTATGATCTACCTCATTTTGGAAATGAGCCTTGTAACTGCTATATTGAATGATTATAATCTATGAATGGTTTTAATATGTACTTTGTATCTTATAAGATGAGTTTAATGTTATTGGATCTATGTTTTTTATTTCATGAGTATAATTTGTATGCCATGGATTAGTTTACTTTTGTATGTTATGGGTTTCAAATGTAAGCATTGCCGTGTACCTTAGAGGATGTATATGTTAAGTGTAGCTCAATTTACTTATGATTAATTGCACTTTAAAAAAAAATGGTTACACTTATGTTGTAAGTGTGTCGTCCTCTAGGGTTATGTGGCAAGGTGTTACACATTACTTTCTCATGATATTTAATTTATTAGTTGTGGAGTACATCCTTCTATGCCTCATCTTGCACATGGATTAGAAATGAAAAAAGGAGAAGATGAATATGAGAATCTCTTACAATTTTTTCTTAGTATATGTGACGATAATAGGCTACCAATTGGTGATACATATTCCTCATCTACTATACATGGAATGCTTACGCATAAGGATATGGATAATTCCAAGAACAACCTTTAGCATTATTTGAATTTCCTTGTGTAGATTAGACCACCATATGGATAATTCCAAGAACAACCTTTAGCATTATTTGAATTTCCTTGCGTAGATTAGACCACCAAGATAGTCATATTAATAATTATGAGCAACAATTTAAAAACAAAAGTTTTACTAATACGATATTGCATAATCCTTCATAATTGACATTTTGACTTATCTTTTACTAAGTGGACTTATCACATCGTGTTTTATAAAGTATGATGGTAGATATGATCAATCACTCCCTTTAAAATCCTTCCAAACCACATGCTTCACTTATTTTCATCAGGACAAGTTGCTTGCTAAATTATTTTGAAAAAGTTCGAGTGGTCATGCATCCACATGGTTTTACTCATTTTTATATACTTCTATCACTTATTTTATGGGATTGGCTAGTGTATTTATGAAATGTTTTTATTATAATATTGGTCCTAAGACAAGTGTTACAAAAATAGTGCAATACAAGTAAGAAAGGATTATACATTGATATTTTAAGCTTTGGTTACTAATCTAAATTTCACATCAATGAATAATTTGCTTAAAATTTTGTTTATTGATAGTTTTTCTTCTGTTAGCAAATGAATTGGCTCATGATAAATATGCTCAAAATAAATTACTCTCAACCCAAATTAGCACTAGTTTGAATTTGCTAATAGCTCTGAAAATACCACAATTGTATTTATGGATTCTCTCTGAATTTTGTCAAGGTACAACTCCCTTACAATATTTTCAATGAATTTATCTAAATTAAAGAACACCAGTATGATTTTAACCAGAATGTGAGAAAGGTAACCAATGTCAATTCATAAAAATGAATCTAATGCAAGAGCAAAAAACACAACCATAAATGATCAACACAAAGATTCAAAACTTATGACCATCCCATCAGAAGAAATAATATCATGCTGCAATAAATGACAGACCATAGCCAATCTTACAAAGAAGAAATAACTATATGCACGTATAATACTAAGATCAATGTACTAAACATGCCATTGAATCATAACACTAAGATCATGAACTATTATAGTTTGAAATAAATGCAAAATCCCTTTCGATAACACCACCAGGTGTATATCCGAAGAACCCCTATCAAATTCTCCATTCTCAAATATATAGCGAACCAACCCCATCAAATGGTCGCCAAAGCTATTACTAAATTTGTTATTATTCTTGTTCTACTCATCTTCTTGAAAACTACTAAAACTCAATTGAAATCATTAACCTGGTAAATGAAATGGCATCGGGCAAGAAAACTGATATGTATCTCACCGACGACCACCGAATGACCATTCACATAATCAAATAATTAATGCAGCATCAAGGGGATTCCATACGATAGCACGTGTCTACTGCTTGATTGGAAATGCAATTTAAATTGTTTCAAATCAACCATTTATTTGAACTGATTTTTTGTTCATTAAATTTTATCTGGAGAAAGCACCAATGTCCAATCAATCTTCTATAAATTCAGCCAATGTCACTACTCTTTGTTACTCATAAGTATCTAACATGGTGAGCAGCTAGAGCAATGGTGATTCTACAAGCGACTTCCTTATTTTGGAAGAGATTGAATGTAGCCCACTTTTCAAGTATTTATTGGATCAACTGAAAGAGGTCTTCACGGTACAAAGCGAGATGGAGGAAGAAGTGCTTCACAACATTCTGGGTGAAGCATTTCTGAGTCAAGCACATGTGCACAACACCACCATGTTGGAGTCTTTTATATACACCATCATTAGGACTTTTGGCTTCCACGAGTGGGGAGTGAAAGCACTAGAATGCCTAGTAAGGTCTGAATTCCATCACTGTATCAAGGTGGCAATCAACGGACTTAGCCGCTATCGTCAGAAAGGACTAATAGTTAATGCCATTTGCATAGCATCGACTCTTCAAGATGAAAAATTGAAGGGAGTCATTGCTCTCTTCCACTCAAGAATTGTAAGGAATGATATGAGGCTCTTCGCACAGTTCCTATAGTCGTATGAGAACCTACTATCACCTACCCAACTGGAATGCCTCTAGACTACAAGCGAGAGCCTTCGAGTCCTGATATTTTTCCTATGTGCTTGAGTGAAACTGCCTCTTTTGTCTTTTGTTGTCAATATGAAATTTTTATAACTGAACAAACAATTTTGTATTGTCAATACCATGTATACATGATCTTATATATATAAATAAAATATCATTTTGGTATCTCTGTATTTTCTCATGTATGGATTTGTTTTTTTTTGTTCTTATTGCTTCTAAAAATGATGGTTTATTTTCTACATAATGCATTGGTAATGTAAATTGAGCATTCTATTAATTTATTAATTCACTGAAATGATTTCAGGTGGTGAAATGGGCAGTTCGCATAACCTAGTAAAACACCTCCTAGGTTTCGAGAAATGTGAAGAATGTCACCTAGAGATATAACTTGTGGGGGAAATCACATGACAACTCATTATACGGGTTACCCGTACACACACGCCTTTCCAGAGGAATGATAAGTTCAAATAAATTCATAAAACATCACCCAACAAAAGTTGTGACCAAGTAAGTGACAAAATGAGAAGTTAGAAGAACTAAGGAAAACCTTGCCCGAGTTCGCAAATGAACAAAGAACATTGCCTGAACAAAGAACATTGCCCGAACATAAGTTTAAGTACAAGTTACTAAGGAAAATGGAGTAGGATAATTAAAAGGAAAGGGGGTCACCTCTATGAGTGACACTTCACTAATCAAAAGATAAGTGTATTGCAGAAATTTTCTTTCATTTTTAGATTAATGTGTTAGTGTCTACAAATACGAGTATTTTCTATTAAATTATCTTTATTTATATCATCATGTTTATCTCACTTCTCATCCCCATGAGGTATTTTCAATGTCAAAATTTAAAATGGAGGTAATAAGAATGAATTTATTTTTTATCATGTAATAAGGATCATCATGGATACTGTTAGGATTAAGGTGTCATTTACCTTGCAATCCTATGTATTTTTATGTATCTCCAACACTCTTGGAAATTATCGTTGGGTGCCTAGGGTGTAATTCAAAAATAATTTTTTAATTAATATTTTCATAGAAATTTTCATTAATTTTTATATACATCCATGAAGGGGGTTGAGTTAGTAGTGGTAGTTATGAAGTTATTTTATTAAAATTCTCAACTTGGGCATGAGATTTGAGTAGTGGAGGATCTTGCATGTTGTGGGTGGGTCTAATATGAGTTGGGTGATGAATTTTTATGCCTACCTTAGGATATGGGTCATTATGGAGGAGTTACAAGTCAAAGATGTCATCTATTATTAGTATGGAGGTTATTTTTGCTATTAATAGCTCATTGGGAGTTATATTTACTATTCTTAGAAGAGCCTATGCATTTTGGACATGATTTTTTTTTCATTCTACCATGGTTTGATAGTACATTGAGAAAGAAAATCTGATTTTCTTCTCCCATTTCTTAATCCTATTTCTTTATAAATTAGAGGCATGAGGTAGTAGTTTCATTAGTTTATTTTATTACATAGGGTTTCTCAAAGTTCTATCAGAGTGAAGAGAGTTTTATTGTGTTGGGAGTATCTCTTTATTTAATATTAATATATACTTTTCATTATTCTCATGTGGATTTTTTTCCTAAAAGGGTCTCCACATAAATCATGTGTTAATATGGTTTGTTGATTTTATTCTTATTATTGTTTTTATTAAATTACATAATCATCGTATGGTAATCCTTGGATAAACAATTATATTTTAATGTTCATACTTGGAAGAGATCTTATTGTAGTACCTTCACCTTCTTTCTCAATATTTGGTATCAAATTTAACTATTTTACATAGAGAGGGAGGCCTTTCTATTAAGTGTTGAAGTTTTTTGATAGCAATGAGAGCTTTTAGATTGTGTGGTTTCATAGATTTGTGGAAAATATTTAAAGTAATGGCTTCTACTTCCATTATAGATATTAAGAAATTTAATAGTATAAATGACAAAATTTTGAAGTTGAAGATGAAAGATATACTTGAAGAAAGAGATTAATCATTGCCTATTTCAAAATAAAAGAATTCATCAAATGGGTTCAGTGAAGATTGGTTGAAATTAAATAGTAAGGTGCATGGAACAACTTGTTTGTGTCTTGAAGATTATTTCATCTTCAATGAATTCAAGGAGACCATTGCATTCAAGTTGTGGAATAGGATATATCTATCTAACCAAAAGTGTTAATAATAAATTATTTTTGAAAAGAAGGTTGTATTCATTAAAATAAAACATGGTGGTTTTTTAGACCATTTAAAAGTGTTTAACTTGATTTTAATTTGGATTTCCTCTATATATGGAGATTTGGAGTATAAGGATGAATACATCTTATTGAAACATAGAAAAGGGGAACCCTATGTTTTTAATGTATAGAACCTAGGGTCGATTTCCTCCTTTTCTAGGGTTTCATTAAGATGGAGATCAACAATGTGTATAGATTGACTTTCAACCATGAAAGTGAGACAATCAAACCTAGATCTCCATCCTATTGATGATCAAAATGGATTGGAATGGATTGACTATGATTAACCTAATTAGACTATGTGCCCTAATATAAAAAATACAAGAATCTAACAATTGATAAACTAAAACAGTGAATTGCAGGAAGATCTGGGAAGTGCAGATGATTGTGTACCTACCTAGAAAAGTTGTTTTCAATATGAATAGGAGGAAAAAGTTACCCAAAGTCATTTGAGTCCTTGTATGCCTCTCCTGCTCTATTTTTGCAGTCCTTTGATGATAGATCTGAGATCTTTGTTTTTGCTTGTAGATTTTTTGAAACATTATCAGATAATTTTGTTGGTTTCCATGAGTTGATAAGATGTAGGGATTCAAATGCAACCATGGATAATTTATCTTCAAGCTTCCTTAAATCCTCTCTAAACTTGAAATTTGAACATTCACGTAGAGAAGAAATGTTGTGCCATTTAGGGGCTTGCCTTGGTCAAACCTCATGTTAGTGTTTCCACTTCCACAATAGCAATGCCAATGATAAAATGAATAAATGAGAGGAGAATCAAAAAACTATCGCAACTCACCACCCTTCAATGGTTTCCTTGAAGGACTCAACTCATGCACATCACTTCAAGGTCTTGGAACTTTCTTTCTTGAATTCTTGAATTACTTGGAGACCTACAACAAGGGTTAGCCTTCACAAATAATGATAGCATAAACACATATGAACTCACATAGGATTTGACATGATGTTAGGATCTTGAATTATTGTAATAAACCTCTGAAATGTTTCTCTTGATAATAATGCTTTATCATAAATTCTCGAAATTGCTAGATAATTTCACTTGAATTTCAAATGATGCAATAACTAGGTATTTATAGGAATTTCTCTAGTTTCCAGAAAATGAAATCCTGATAGCCGATGTTTACAAGTTGAATTTCAAAATGTTAAAATACCAGCATTGACATATCCAAAATTGCTCCTTGGAAAAATAGAGGGACCCATATGACCTAGGGTGTATGGGTCCTGGCCCTATTTTCTAGACATTAAGTGTCGGGGAAAAAATATCAATTGGATGCATTTGTTCAATGCTTGCAATTTCTTAGAAAATGGTACAAATGGGCCCCAAAATGCATAATTTAGGAAATTAGGTGCCTAATTATGCCCAATAAATTAATGGGGGAAAAACATAGAGTGAAATTATCAAGGATGACAACTTAAGACGATACATTTAGCCCCCACTTTAGTGAGAGTATGAACTTATTCTCAAACTCACACTAAAGTAGAAAATATATGTTAAGAGGGGTCTAATTGTCCCAATGTTGAAGAGATAGGATGACAATGAATCTAGGGGGTGATCAATCCCTCAGGATTCAAGATCCTATGTCAAGAAAACAAAAGCACAAATGAACACACATGTATGAAATGTAGCAAGACAATATACATATTATAAAATATGAAGCATACATGATGAAAAAGATAAAGATGACGATGAAATGAAAATAAACATGATGTAAACATGAAGAAGA
The DNA here is from genome assembly GCA_007115665.2 of Sequoiadendron giganteum. Lineage (NCBI taxonomy): Eukaryota > Viridiplantae > Streptophyta > Pinopsida > Cupressales > Cupressaceae > Sequoiadendron > Sequoiadendron giganteum. The sequence continues at coordinate 77,980,122 of CM021110.1, forward strand.
CACACAAAAGACATACAAAAAACACAAGGTTAGTACTAAAAGGGGTTCAATTCGGTAAGGAAAATGGAACTTAGTCTTAATTGTCTCAAATACCAAATGTCATCCATCGAATAAAGGAATGCTCCCATGAGGATTAGAAATTTGTGTTATGCCACATCACCCATGAGCCACATGGATGTACTAGCTAGCAAGCTGTGTTATGCTAGGTGTCCATGCAATATTATGGGTTCGATAAGGTTAGCAAGGTGTATTATGCTAGGTAGCCATGTTAAAAAGGGATGCTGAAGTTCCTGATCCAAAAAGCTTCGTTATGCTGAATTCATGAACTATCTTACAAAATATCACTTCAGGGAGTGCAAAAAACTCACCTCAGGGGGTGCATAAAGTTTAACGTCATGGGGGAAAAATAAAAATCACCTCATGGGGTGCACAAAGTTTAACATCACGAGGGAAAAACAAAACTCACCTCAAGGGGTGCAAAAATGATGATAGGATAAGGCTAAAAACTCAAGGGGTGTTGTAACAACACCACCACAAAAGGTGATTTAAAAAACCAACAAAGGGGATTTGCTCAATATATGAAAGGTCACACCTTAGGGAATATCACACATGACATCACCACCAAGAGAGGACTAGTCGTGGAATAAAAGAATCACACCTTAGGGAATACTAGCCATAGCATTACCACTGAGGGGGACATCATATGCCAAGAAAGGTCACTCTTAAGGGATATCAAGACTAATATCACCACCAAATAGACTCTTACATAGATCAATAAGGCCACACTTTTATTGACAAGGTCACACTTCTTAGGAGATGTATGCTATCATTACTAAGAAGGGGCCATTTCTTATGCAAACAATGAGAGGGGGACTATATGCCCCCCTTAAAATGTTAGTGTCCTTGCTATACTAACATTTTAAGGAGATAGAAAGGGATCCATTTCTAGAAGGAATGCACCTAATATAAGGCTACCTAAACCCTTGCCCTCAAGTGTAGGGACAAAGGTGAGCCAAGATGAATGATGACATGCTTCTCCTTGAAAAAATGAAATTTAATTGCATAAAGCCAAGTTTATACTCCCATGCGCATAGTAGTTAGTATTGTGTGATAATACAACTAATACATGGCAAGGACTAGTAACTAATGCTATTTATCTCTTTTATGAATAAATGAAGGTCCTTTTTATTTTATTTTTATTTTTGAAGGATAATAGGCAAGACCTCTTGTTGTTTCTTTTGTGTTAGGCTCTATGGGGACATAGATTCCTTGTTCTTTTATACCACATCCTTTTCCATTATATCCAAGTTGTTTTAAAAGTTCATAAAATCTTCCATAAATGGCTTCCATTTCTTTCAAAGAAGGTGGTTTTTCATAATCACTTTCATCATATGTGGATGTGTAATTTATGTTTTCCTCTTGCTAGAGGTTGTAGATTCAGATGCTTTTGATGATTTAGTGAGAGATTATGTTGATATAATTGCGGCTTATTTTTTATTTTCTTAATTTTGATTGTGTAATATTGTATCCCCCCATGAATGTATGTGTGAAATCTAATGATCCCCATTCATCATCCAACAAATTTTTCACGGATGAAAGACACTCATCTTTGTCTTTAATTTTTAAGGGTTCCACTTATTTATTTGCAAAGAGCTTATAACTCATATATTTATATTATATATAAAATAAAACTTGCAAATTATAGTTTATCATCATCCACTTTAGTGGCTATTCAAATCCAGAATATTGCATTTTTCAAATTGGCAAAATTTCTGAACTTGTAATCCCATATGATAGCTAAAATGAGGTCCCCAAAGAAAAAATTTCCTCCCATAACCCAACTAAACATGCAACATGGGATACCAAAAAACCAGAGGAGCTATGATATTTTCACAAAATCATCCCCAAACTGACACAAATAAAAAAAAATAATGCAAATATGAGCACTCTTCCATTTGATTTGTATGAATTGAAACTCCTTTATGCTCTTGCATTTCCCCATCTTCAATTTGTGCTCGAGGAATTAACTTCACATTTGGAAAACCAGCAAAATGATAATGAAATATAATGCTTGTATTGTCTTCAAAAAATAGCCCTACACAAAGGTGGGGCTTCATAACCATGGGATAATAGCACCTATACACCCCTACACGGGCCATGCACCGAATTCTCCCCTTGTTCTTCTTGCAGTGGTACGTTCATATTTGGAACTTGCCCTTGTGCCCTTTGTTCTCTTTGACCTATTGGTAGCTCCCTTGGAACCAACCTTTGGTGGCATACATGTGACCTCAGGTATGAAATGGCATTAAATTTCTTCTTAAATTTGTTCACTGTCTCCTCTCCTATTTTAAATTGATATCGATAGAGAGACCCATAAAGATAGCTCGATGAGTCATTCAAGAAAAATTTCTTGAAATTATATAGTTCGTGTCAATGTGCTAATATGATTCATCATTGCTATTTAATTTTGTAAACAATTTTTCAGACTTAGAATCAACTTTTATCATTTAAACCTTATTGTTGTAACTGTATTTCATTAAACAATGAAGCGTTGAAGGAACTCCTTTCATTTCATGAATCCATGGTCTACCCAAGAGAATATTGTATGAAAGGTCACGGGGCATGACATGGATGGGAGTTTTCAACACAACCTTGCCATCTTTGATAGGTAATTTTATTACACCAAGAGGTTGTCTTCACACATTATCAAAACCATGGATAGACAAATCAACTAGTTGAATTTTAGTCTTGTCCACTCTAATTTTTTCCAAAAGGTTAACACTACAAACATTAGTCCATAAACCATTATCAATAAGGGTATGCCTAATCCCAATCTTGTTAATACTAGTAAATATTATCAAAGCATCATTTTATTTTTATGTTTCCAAAGGGGGTAATTCATTTTGATGAAAAAATATCCATATTACCCAAATTCATACCCTTAATTATGGTTGCTACATCATTTGGTTGCACACTAGGACGGATAACAACTTTTTGCAAAGAATTTTGAAGCATTTCATGGTAAACAAGTGATGTTTGAATCAAATCCCACAAGGATATATTAGTAGGATTGTTACAAAGTTTCTCAACAAGATCATATTCTTTACCACTACATTGCAGAATGTTAGGTGCAGGTGGGAGATATGGTTGAGGTAATGGGATGGATATTGGAGTTTGTTTTGGTTTCTTTTTTAATGTTATATGTGTAAGCTATAGTATAGTAACTTGTTTGATGCGACACATGATTATTAGTAAGTTATTTTGTAAATTTTAGGATATGGCCAAGAGGTTTAGGAGGTCCTATAATAAGATATGACTTAGGAGGTCCAATAATTAGAGGATTTTTAGTAGGTCCAAAAGGATTTTTAGGTGGTCCAATAATCAAAGGATATCTAATAGCTAATTTCCCATTCATAACCTCAACAAATTTGAATTCGTGTTGATGATCTTCTATCAAGGGTGGATCTATTGTCACTTTAATATTGAAATAAATGTATCAATGATTTCATCTTCTTACACCATAATGTCTTCCCAAGTAGGATAAGTATTGGGAGAGAAAAAAATAATATTATCATGACACTCAATGATAGGATCTTCTAACACCAAGATACCTTCTTCACAAGTAGAAGAGGTATAAGGAGAAAAACAACTATGATTGTTGTGATTGTCCATGATTGCCTCATCTTTCACCAAAAATTTCTCACAAGGGATATGTTGGGAGATGAATGAAGATTAGGAAAATTTATATTAAGGAATGTTTCAATGATTTCATTCTCTTACGCCAAGATTCTCTCACAATTAGGAGAGATATTGGGAGAATGACTAACATTCTTGTCAAGGAGATTATAAGTTTACAAGCCATGTGTTACCATATAAAAACCACATATTTGAAAAGGAAACATGTTGCTACTTTCCTTATGTATCAAATGATCAAAATTGGATAGTTATGTAAACATAATTGAAAAATAGACATTAGATATGGACAAACGACATCGAGAGAGCTTTGTCACAAAAATTTAAGCCAAAAATAGAAGGCTAGAGACACTCAAGGGTGTTTATGTCTTGGATGGGGTTTCTAAAATTTCAAAGTTTGACTGTGTAAGACACTATTGAAGGATTTTGGGTCTTCTTGCAAAAATATTTGACAGTGAATATTTTTCCAAATTTTATTGAATTTATGTCGATGTGATAAAAAATTCAAGCGTGCAACAATGTGGAATATGTTTTGACAATTTTGAAGGCAATTTCTAGATCTAAAATACAATAATTGACTGATTCTAAGATGCCATAGTCTGGAAATGATGATTTTAATGCAATTTTGAAATCAAACAATACAATGTTTTTCACTTTTTGAACTATATGGAAGATTCCTAAATACAATGAATTAAGAATTCCAATTCAAAGATCTACAAGCAAAAATAGACTGAAGACATAGAGACAAATATGTATGAAATTTTTTGTTAATGCAAGTGTAGGAGGACAAAGGCACCCAAGGGCATCTGAGTCCTTAATAGGTGTTCTAAAAATTCAAAAGTTGAATTTTTATTATATTCTCTAAAGTTTCTATTTCTATATGTAAATAGGTCCGCAACTAAGTATTTTTCTAGAATTTGTTTGATTTAAGACAATATTACTTAAATTTAAATGTGTAACAATGCTTGAGAAAAAATGATAATTATCAATACAATTTTTTATGTAGATTTGACCTAAATGATTGAAATAAACCCTAATGCAACCTATGATGCAATATGTGATGCGTAATTTTTGAATTTTTATACTTTTTTTGGTGCAAAAATGAAACCCTAAATGAGAAATGTAATGCAATGCAACAAGACCTAGATCTAGGGTTTAAATTTTTAGAAGGAATATTATGTTAATATTTTGGGTTCACAAAAATGAAACATAGAAAACGGGAACCCTATGTTTCAATGTATAGAACCTAGGGTTGATTGCCTCCTTTTCTAGGGTTTCATTAAGATGGAGATCAACAAGGTGTATAGATTGAATTTCAACCATGAAAGTGAGCCAATTAGACTTGTATCTCCATCCTATTGAGGATTGGAATGGATTGGAATTGATTGACTATGATTAACCTAATTAGACTATGTGCCCTAACATCAAAATTGCAAGAATTTGATGATTGATAAACTAAAAAAGTGAATTGCAAGTAGATCTGGGAAGTGTAGAGGGTTGTGTACCTGCCCATATAATTTTATGTCATTATGAATAGGATAAAAAATTCACCCAAGGGCATTTGAGTCCTTGTATGCCTTGCATGCTCTATTTTAGCAATCCATTGATGACAAATTTGAGATCTCTATTTTCACGTGCAGAGTTGTCGAAACACAATCGGATAATTATATAAGTGAGTTTTTGTGAGTTGAAAAGATGTATGGTTTGAAATGTAACCATGAAATTTTTTTCTTCAAGCTTCCTTAAATCCTCTCTAAACCTAAAATCTACACATTCACAAAGAGAAGAAAAGTTGTATCATTTATGGGCTTGCCTTGGTCAAACCCCATGTTAGTGTTTCCACTTCCACAATGGAAATGTCAATGATAAAATAAATAAATTATAGGAAGGAATGATGAATCAAAAAATTGTTGCAACTCACCACCCTTCAATGACTTCCTTGAAAGACTGAAGTCATGCACATCACTTCAAGTTCTTGGATCTTGTTTAATTGAATGCTTGAATTTCTTGGAGACCTACAATAAGGGTTAGCCTTCACAAACAATGATAACATAAACACATATGAACTCACATAGGATTTGACATTGTGTTAGGATCTTGAATTGTTGTAATAAAGCTATGAAATGTTGCTCTTGATAATAATACTTGATCATAAATTATCCAACTTGCTAGATAATTTCACTTAGATTTTAAATGATGCAATAACTAGATATTTATAGGCATTTCTCTAATTTGCATAAAATTAAATACCGATAGCCAAATTTTGCAAGTTGAATTTTAAATGTTAAAATGTCGACACTAACATATCTAAAATTGGTCCCCCAAAAAATAGGGGACCCATATGCCCTAGGGTGTATGGGTCCTAGCCCTATTTTCCAGGACATTAGGTGTCAGGGGGAAAATATCAATTGGGTGCATTTGTTCAATGCTTGAAATTTCTTAGAAAAAGGTACAAATGGGCCCCACAATGCATAATTTAGGAAATTAGGTTCCCATTTAGGCCCAGTAAATTAAGGGGGCAAAACATAGAGTGAAATTGTCAAGGCTCACAATTTATGACTGTACATTTATTCATTTTTTACTCAATGCTTGGGAAAATCTAATTATTTCCATTAGTGGTAGTAGGGTAGAGCTAAAAATGGATAATATTATTACTATTTTTTTTTTAAAGAGATGATGAGGGAATCCATGAACAAAGGCTCAAAACATAATTTCCATATATGGGGAAGGTCAAAAGAAAAGTGAGGGTGTAAAGGGGATAAGAAGAAAGATAGATCAAAGCCTAAAGGACATTCTAAAACCCCAAGGAAGACCAAAATAAAGTTCTAGAAATTTATGGAAAGAGAGGACATGTGAAGAAGGAATACAAAAAATGAGAAAAAGAGTTCAAATCCATCCACACAAAAGAAATCAATGATACCATGATAGTGATGTTTTACATATTTTTACTATTACTATTAGTGATTATGTTTGTTGTATTGATTAAAGTTAATCCTACCATACGGCCCCTCATAAGGAGTAGTTTTCTATGTATACAACTTACAATTGAAGAGGTTTGTTCATGGAGACAACAATACATAGTAGATTATTAGTTTAAAGGAAAGATATAATTGTGTTTCAATGATGGAAGGGTTAAAACCCTTGATGATAATTTATAAATTTTAGTGCTTGAAAAAAATTATTGTATGTATCCAAGTTAAAGAAAAATAGTTTGCATGTGATATTTGGCAAGTTTGGTTGTAGGTTTGTAAGACGGAACTTGGTGGTTTCTAGGGGATCTTATATTAGGACCTTATTTAGGCCAAATTCCTCCACATTTTATAAATATTCTAATGTAACTAACACTAAAAATACATGTATTTTGTGGCACCAATGTTTGGATCACATAAGTGAAAAATTTCTTAGGATTCTTAACAAAAATTTGGTTGAAAAAATTTCTTATTATATTGTTGGCAAAAAGAATTTCTTCGAGTATTGTGTGTTATAAAAATAGAATAATTATTTTTCTGTTGTTGGAAGTAATAGAGATAATAGATTCTTAGAAATTATTCATTCAAATGTATTTGGTCCAATGGATGTGGATTCTATGGATAAATCTTGTATGTTTATTGCATTCATTAATGATACTTCTAAATACACAAATTTAATTTATGTCTTCAAAATTTAAAATTTTCACCAATTTTAGGGAATTTAAGTCTATATTTGAAAAGAAAAAGGATTGTAAGATAAGGGTGTTGAGATCTAATAATAGTGGTGAATATTGATTCAACAAATTTGATGAATTATGTAAGCATGTAGGTAATTTTTATAAAAAGACTAAACCTTCAACTCATCAAAAAAATGTGGTAGCAAGAAGAATGAACTAAACCTTAATGAAAGAGCTAGAATTCTGCTAAGTGGTACACAACTAGATTAGCGCCTTTGGGAAAAGGTCATACTTTTAATGTATGTTATTTTATTTATAATTATGTTTTTTATCTCTTGTGGATAAAACTTCTTATGAAGTGTGGACAAGTAAGAAGCCTTCAATTTCATATATGAGGCATATGTTCATGTGCCTTAGGAAAAGAAATCTAAACTACATACAAAATCTCATCTTTGTTGGTTATAATGAGAACATTAAATATTATAAGCTCTAGAATCCTCTAACCTAGAAAATATTTTTTTCTATAGGGAGTTTACAACTTATTACGATGAACAACCAAAATAAAATGGCACAAAAAAATAATGCACAGTGAAATAAAAAATAGAAAATTAAGAATATGCACATGTGGAAGAACAATTAGATGGGTCAGAGGATGGAGAAGAAAAAGAAGAGGGTTTATATAAAATTTTAGATGGTTATGTGCAAGAACATACGAAATAGGTAGATCCCATTACTCCTACCTTGAGGAAATCCACAAGACAATGAAATCTAGTTGACACATATAGCCCACTGTATTTATGTTGTGTATTTACTTTGTTGAGTACTAAAAATGAATCTAGATCTTTTAGGGAGGATCTCTTTAGAGGATAGTGATTCTTGGGTGTAGGCCATGCATGAGGAAATGATGGCCTTGGATAGTTGTGATACCTAGGATGATGTAGGAGCATCTAGGGATACTAGCAATCTTGGATCACCAAAAATAATGTTATTTTATTTTTCTTTATTTTCAATAAGGGCTTAGGGTTTAGGAGAATAAATATTTTGATTTTCAACTTTGTAATTTCCCTTGTGGTAAAATTGTAATTTTAATTTTGGTGGGAATTATTCATTTATAAATATTTTTAAGGACAATTTGGGAAAATAGCCCTCTTGGGCATCCTATTCTTGGTGGGGACCACTTGGGGCACATGTTCTTGCATGTTAGAGTGCATGTTATGCATGCATTTGCATGTTTGTGTCACAAGCTTTGCATGTTGATGCATGTTTGTATTTGGAGTTGTTAGAGCTGTCGAGAATCATTGAAGGTGTCATAGTTGGCAAAGATCATTGGTCAAGAGCTAAGCGCCCATATGTGGGTCATATTTGTAATGAATAATTTTATATTTTATATTTTATTCTTCTCAAAGTGGGGTGTTGGATTTCATGGTGGTATTGGCAAGTTGTTTTGGTAACCAACAATGGTTTTCTCCTCACACATTCTCTATATATTGATGTTGTTTTATTTGGAGATGGGAAGGATTTTAGAGAGTTGGTGGTTGCATACCCAAATGCTATCAGAATGAAGCTAGAATGTTAAGTTGCATATTTTTTTTTGTGTGAAGCCCATGTTATCTGGGAGCATATGAGATCCATGTTTATGTATTTCATTTTTTAGATTTTGAACATAATACATATTGCAGATTTCTCTTCCATATTAGGTGTTTCTTGATTATTTTTTGCTTTCTTGCATAGTGTTCTATATGTGTTTGGTTTCAAATTTGAAAGGGAGAGGCTCCCTTTTCATTAGTGCTATCAAACCGGGAGTTCCTGAGTGTGCAGGTAGAAGTGTCGATGTGAGTCAGTTTTCACCAAGACCTTAGGGTGGAGTGTGTGTGATTTTTGTTGTAGGTGTATGTGCAACTTGCAAGAGCAGCTACACAAAATATTTGAGTAGAGGTTCTTGAGTTTGTAAAAAAATCACTAAAGGTGAGGTAGTTTGAAATAGAACCATAGAGTTTTAAGGATTGGATTTTTGTGATGTGAGGTGAGAAAATTGTAGTAGTTGAGAGGATGGGATGGATCTTGAGGAGGCCTATAAGAATTTTATTTTGGGAATAATATTGAGAAAAAGTGGAAGATAGGGAGTATCATGAAGAATTTGAAAAGATCAAGGCTGAAGTAGATGTATTGGAAAATATGTTTATGGGGATGTGAGACTATGGGATGAGAGATCTAGGAAGAAGAACATTCTCTTAAAATAAAACGACAAAGAGAATATCAAAAATAAAAAGTATTGCATCCCTTTGGCAGAGGTGAAAAGGATAAAATAAGAAGAGAGGAGAGTTGGAGGTAATTGTAATTATCTTTCTAATGATATTTTGAATTTAGGACATAAAGAAGATGCAATAGAGTGTCATGTGTGTGGCACAGAAGAATAAGAAGAGGATGAATACTAAGAAATTGATGAGCCTGAATCTGAGGGATTTCTATTGAAATACATGGAGTATAAAATTACAGAGGTTACAACTACAAAAAAAGAGTTGAGTGCAATGGAGAACATTGAAGAAGAGGACACCAAAGTTGAAATAGTAAAAGAGCAGGTAAAACTTTCATTTTGTGAGTTAATTGATGATTCTGATCTGATTATGAATTATGTGAATGGAATGGGTGAATATGAGGAAGTTGAAAGTTTTGTTGGAGTAGTAAGGAAGAAAGGAATATCAGAGTTTGAAGAGGTTGGAACCATATCTAATTTGTGTTTGAATGATATGACAAGTGACAGTGAAGAAAGAATTGCAACAGTGAAAGTTGCAATAGGAGACAATGAGGTAAAATTAGATTTTAATGTATGCTTTGATGAGGATAAGAATGCAGAAATGGATAATTTTTTTGCAGAAATGAATCAATTTGAGAAGGTTAAAATTGAGAAATAGGAGGTGAAATTAAAAGAAGAGTTTGATAAAGAGATTTGTAGAAATGACAGTTTATTGTAGGATGGAAAGGATGAATATTTTGATCTTGTGTTACTAACATTAGAATGGATGTAGAGCAGGAATATGGAAAGGATGAATATCTTGATTGTGTTACTAACATTGAATCTGCAACACTAGTTATAGGACAAGGAAGTGATATAGTTTCATGTCTTGTAGAAGGAATTAAAGAAGAAAACAAAGTTGAAGAAGCAATAGTGATGAAAAGGTAAATGCAAATTTTAGTGAATTTGAGAATAATTATTTTCATGATGAGATGGATAAGTTAGTGAATGTAGATGAGATGGTTCAGTTAGAGTTTGTTAGATATGATTGGTATGCAAAGAAGGATTTGGATGGCATTGCAAAGTTAATTACAAGTGAAAATTAGTGGAGGTGGATGGATAATGGTGGGTTGAGTCCCACAAGATTAGAGGAGAAAGTGAATTACACTAGGAGGTATTCAGTTTAGGGTGGAATTGATTCCACATTCAAGAGGTTCAGTGAAGAATAGAGTTTTCAGAGAAGGAAGCTTGTTCTAGCTAAGTGTTGGAAGATGAGAAAGAAGAATCAATTATAGGTACCAAATTCAGTGATGGATTTTGTTGAGGATTTCTTGCAATCTGAAAGGGTGGTACTACCACTCAACTCCATTTTTTGAATCCATATTCACAAAAAAATTCCTATCCCAGGTGTCTGATGCAGGAGCATCTAGGGGTACTAGCAATCTTGCATCACAAAAAATAATGCTAATTTAGTTTTGTTTATTTTCAATAAGGGCTTAGGGGTTAGGAGAATAAATATTTTGATTTGTAACTTTGTAATTTCCCTTGTGGTAAAATTTTAATTGTAATTTTGGTGGGATTATGCATTTATAAATATTTCTTGAGCATCTAATTCTTTGTGGGGACCACTTGGGGTGCATGTTCGTGCATGTTCAAGTGCATTCTATGCATGCATTTTCATGTTTGTGCCACAAGCTTTGCATGTTGATGCATGTCTGTATTTGGAGCCATTGGAGCCATCGGGAATCATTGAAGGTGCCATAGTTGGAAAAGAGTATTGTTCAAGAGCTAGGCACTCATATGTGGGTCATATTTGCAATGAATAATTTTATATTTTATATTTTACTCTTATCAAACTAGGGTGTTAGATTACATGGTGGTATTGGCAAGTTTTTTTGGTAACCAACATTGGTTTTCACTCTGAATTTTTGGAATACTATCCTTGAAAGGATTCAAAGGAAGTTGGAAGGGTGGAAAGTTCTAATCCTTAGTCATGTTGGTAATCTGCAACTCCTTATTTCTACCCTTCAAGGGATTCTAGTGTACTTCCTTTCCATGTTCAAAATTCCTAGTTACATTGCTGAAATTTTTGAAAAGATCCAAAGAGTTTTCCTCTGGTCTGGTATCGAGGAAGAAAAGAAGATGTCTCTGGTCAGCTAGGATAAGGTGTACGTTTCTAAATTTGGAGGAGGTCTAGATATAAGGAAAATTCAACCTACTAACAAATCCTTACTTTCCAAGGTGGGGTGGGACCAGTTAAGGAATAAAAAATACTAGTGCAAGATAATGAATGCTAAATACCTAAGCAACAACCCTCTAATCAAATGCATCTTGAATGATCACCCCTATGGGTCCTTGGCTTGGAACAATATCTGCCAGATGAAGCTTCTTCACTCAAGGTTGAGATGGAAACTTTGAAGTGGTAGCAACATTCATTTCTAGGAAGACCCCTTGTTTTTTGAATAACCCTTGGCCTTTTTTGATTTCAGGAACCTAATGGATCCTGCATTTCTTTTCTTTGGCAAGAATGTTAGTGATTACCTTCATGGTCCATAGGGAGTCGGTAAATGGAAAGATTTAGGTTCATGCTGCCCCCTATCTCTGGATTTGAAACAGTTGGCTATTTCCTTACAAGATTCTCTCTCTTTAACCAGAATCCCCATATCAAATGTTGAGGATGATTTCTTTTGGTCTAAGGAGAGCAAGGGAGATCTCTTTATTAGGACGGCTTACAGTTTGCTATCAGACAAGGGTATTCAAAGAACAATATGGAAATTACTTTAGAATAGACACTTGACACCAAAAATAAACATTTTTTGGTGGATGGCTTGTAACAATAGAATTCTAACCTAGGATAATTTAAGGAAAAGGGGATTCCAGATCTTGAATAGATGCATGTTATGCAAAAATAGTGAAGAGTCGGTGGATCACCTAATATTGCACTGCCTGTTTACTACTAAAGTTTGGGACCTGGCTTTTCGAAAGTTGGAAACTCATTGGACTCTTAATAGAGACTTAACATCCTTTATTGAAGGATGTTTTGGACCCTTACAACACCCTCTTCCTAAGGAGATCTGGAGACAAGTCCCCTTGATTATTTTTTGGTGCCTTTGGAAAGAGAGGAGCAATTGAATCTTTAGAGACACTAAGAGAAGCCCCAAGGAGGTTTTTGGTATAGGATACAGACTTATTACTGAAAGTGTCTCTCTATACACTTGGAAACCTTCAGACAATGCCTCTACTGAATGGGAGATCAAAATGGAAAAATAATGGAACATGAAACTGGAGACCAACTCCTTTAATAACTCTAAGCCTCTGGCTAGAAGAAACATAGTTTGGAACCCCCCAAAAATTTGGTTCAAACTGAATTTTGACAGAGTGGCTAAAGGGAACCCTAGTATGGCTAGTATTGGTGGCATTATCAAGGACTCCAAGGGAAAATTTGTTGTTGGGTTTGTTGGAGGAATAGGCATATAGTCTTCTATGATAGTTGAATCACGGGTGTTGCTCAAGGGCATCAAGATAGTTGTCACTCTAGGCATAAAAAATCTGCACATAGAGGGGGACTCCTTGACTGTGATTAACTCTATTAAGCATGGTCATTTTCATGGATGGAACATCAGGGATATCCTGTTGGACATAAATTTATTGACTTCAAAATTGGAGAGGAAGTATTTGACTCACACCTTCTGTGAAGGTAACCAAATGGTGGATGGTCTAGCCAACTTGGGTTCCTCTTGGAGTCTATGAAAATGTTGGAAAATACTTGAGGTTCTACCAAAAAACATACAAGTATTAATCCTTGTGAAATAGAGAAATATAACCATTTAAATGGTGGCCAATAATGCTAATTTTTGTGGGTACAGGTGGCACTACACGTTAGGGCCTTTGATGATGGGGACTAAGCCGGATGATGTGGCGAGTTTAAAGCGATATGTTGAGTGGTTCTTTGGTTTCATGACTATGCGACACTACATGTTAGGGCCTTTGATGATGGGGACTAAGTTGGACAATGTGGTGAGTTTAAAGTGGGATGCTGAGTGGTTCTTTGGTTTCATGACTATGTATGATGGTGTCCTTCACATTTATGGGTTGTCTTATCATATGTCCTGCATATCCCATCAAATATTTGGGATTGTGTGTATTGTGACATTAATCTCCAACTTGCTTAATAATTCTATTATGTTCAAGCTAATGATGACCATAAGATTTTATGAGGTGTATTTAAGGAATTCAAATTTTGGCCCTACGGCTAAAAGGTATGAGAAAATGTGTAAGACTAATATGGCCATGGCACATCGGATATTAATTATCCAATATTTTTAATCATGGCTTATTGCCTAAGCTTATTATACTTGAGGAAATATTATGGCCCTGTGGTGTTGGCTTCATTGGGAATAATCACTAGAATGTGTAAAATTTTGAATGCTCTAATTACGCCTTATTGTTCTTGGTGGTTGGGTAATGATGCTATAAGTGCAGGTAATTTCATCGATGACTAGTCTATTTTCTGGGTAACTTTATTTTCCTGGGCTAGTTTATGTGTGTTGTGGGTCGATATGGGTGGTGATAGGGTAAGGAATGAGCTCGACAACTATGATGAATTTCATAGAGACCCCATAGTGTGGCATATCTGTATGGAGGGGGGTTTGACATTGTTGTTAGAAAGTCTGGTGGGTCATGATGAAAAAATGTCGGTTCAATTTTTTGGTTTGTGGAGGGATAGGAGAGCCACGATGGGAGGAATTTCATTTGAGGTTAACGAGGAAGTGATAGCCAAGGTGATGGGCCTTTCCTATGATGAAAAGAAGTACAAAAAGCACACCAAAACTCAGGACCTAAAGAGTCTCAATGCCTTCTTCAGGGACAATGAGAAGCCAATTAGGTAGTCGGGCTTTAACAGAGAGGCACTTCCAAAAACTTGGGATAAGGTGTGTGTTACTCCCATGAAATACGTTACGTTAGAAGGTAGATTTAAGGTTTTTTACTTTTATCATATTTCATTGCTAAACCACCTAAGGCATAAAATGACCCTCAACTTTCCCTTCTTTCTATTGACCTCCCTTGAAGATTTAGTCAAGGAATCCAATGAAACTATCACTCTTAACCCTGACCTGCCACCTCCCCTGCCTCTACACCAGGGTCTCATCCTTAGGCTCTATCAATTCCATCTAGCCCTGTGCCCCCCTAAACCCATCTCGACTATTCACGTGGAAGAATTGGAACCACCTGAAATTGCCTCTGAAAAACCATCTCTTGCTACTTTGGTGGGCCCTAAGAGAAAAACCCCCTCACTTGAATGTGAACCTAGTGTTGCACCTAAATCTAAACCCCCATAAAAAAAGAAGGGGCAAGTTGGGTTGGAAAATTCCAAGGCTGCGACCGGATTGTGCAAGCTAAAGAACAAACCCACCATGTTGGAGAGTAGACCTATGGTTGAGAAGAAGGGGAAAAAAGACATTGTGTGCTAGGTGGAGTTGTCAACCACTGATAGCGAAGGAAAAAGTGTTGTGGAAAAAGAATCCAAAGGTTACACTATTGTGGCTGCGAGAATTGATATGGGAGCGAAACAAACTAGTGTTCGGAGGTCCCATAGACTAGAAAAGAACAAGAAAGGGATTCTGGTGGATGATATATCAAGTGATTCATAGCGGACTGGAGGCAAAGTTGAATCTAAGAAAGACACTGTGGAGGAGAAAGAGGAATTTGTGGAGGGTCCTAGCCACTTCTTGAACTTAAGCAAAATTATTAAGGAGGAATCCACCCACTCTTCGGATCCTAGGGCTATGGAGGACGAGATGACCCAGTGGAAGCACAACAAGGAAAAGGACATCAACAAGTTGCGGGAGTGGGTGGTGAGACTGGAATGAAAATTCAATAGGTTGAATCATTTCACTATAAAGATAATTCATAGGTTTGTCACCACACTTTCAGATGTCATCAAGGAGGAGGCAGATAGGAATATCGAGGGTGAAGGTCCCAATTGGATTGGGAATGATGTTCTTAATCTCCCCATTCAGAAGTGGAAAGGTGTTGTGAATTAGTGAATTGGTCTATTTTTTTTGTTGGGTCTTTGTTGTCAATGTGCAGTGTTTGTGTCCTTTTTCTATTGTTTTAGTTTGGCTTCTATGATGTTATGTTGAACTTGGTTCCTTTTTGGCCCTACGAGATCTTCGTGTAATGAGTACAACACCCAGTAAATGTAACTTATAAAAAACAATGGTTTTCTCCTCACACATTCTCTATATATTGATGTTGTTTTATTTGGAGATGGGGAGGCTTTTGGAGAGTTGGTGGTTGCATACCTAGATGTTGTCAGAATGAACCCAAAATGTTAAGTTGCAGGTTTTTGTATGTGTGAGGCCCATGTTGCATGAGAGAATATGAGCTCCATTTTTATGTAATTCATTTTTCATATTTTCAACATAATACATATTGTAGACTTCTCTTCCATATTATGTGTTTCTTGATAATTTATTGCCTTATTGCATAGTGTTTTATGTGTGTTTGGTTTCAGATTTGAAAGGGAGGGGCTCCCTTTTCATCATAGGATCGTGTTGATTTGCTTGAGTGAAGGAATCCTATTGGTTGCAAGTGCATGTATACAAATTAAATTTGGTGTAGATGATTGGTTAGATAGCACAAGGCTAGAGTAGTGGCGAAGGGATACTTCCAAAGAAAGAGAGTTGATTTTGCTGAAATTTTATCTAAGATTTCTAAGATATCTTCTATTATATTCCTTTTATCTATTATTGTAGTTTGTGAATTTGGTATTGAGAAAATGAATGTTAAAATTGCTTTCCTACATGGGGATCTTAAGGAGGAGATTTCAATGTGAAAAATTGATGGATTTGTTGTGAAAGGGAAGAAACATTTCATTTATAGGTTGAAATGGTCATTGTATGGTCTAAAATAATCATTGAAGATGTGGTATAAGAATTTTAGATTTTGTTAGGAGTGAAGAAGATCATTGTGTTTATGTTAATATTATTGATGATCAAATTTTAATCATTGTTTTGTATGTGGATGGTATGTTATTTATTTGTAATAATAATGTATTGATTGGGGATCAAACCATAAATTTTTGGCACATTTGAGATGAAGTACTTGGAAGCTACAAAGTATGTTCTTAGGATAGAGTACATATAAAGATATGGTTGAGTTAGAGTATGTGGATACCATTTTTTGATATTTTAGTATGTATGATTATAAACCAGTGAATATATAATTTCCTATTTTTATTAAGATTACTCTAGACATGTGTCCCAAATTGGAAGGTGTTTTTGATGGGATATCATGTTATGTTATTGTTGTTGATAGTGTGATGTATATAATAGTTTGCACTAAATTGGATATTTCCCAAGCAGTGGGAGTTCTGATAAGATTTGTGTCTAACCCTAGTAGAGATTATTAGAATTTTGTACATTGGGGAATTCACTTGGATGGTTGAAGGTCCACTAGTAGAATGGTTGCTACACATGCCTATAAGGAGGTTCTTCGGTAGAGATTCTTTATATAAGTATTGGTTTTATTTTAGGATTGTTAGAATTAGATGTGATATTGTAGTGTCATAAATTGCATACCCTTGTAATTTCACATTGCACAATGCCCTCTTTTTAGCCTTTTGATGTAAATTGTTTAATTTCAAAATATTAACACTTGAATTTTACATTTTTGTTAATTTCATGCTATTACTGATCTTGTGTGTTCAAATTATTTTGGATGGGAGTATTTTTCCTGGACATCTATGTGATGCACTAGTATCTTGTGAATATTCATGATTCTAGTGGTCATTAGAGTATTACCTTCCCATGATTTTTTTAGATGCAATTCCATTTCACGCAATCATGTTGAACAAAATAAAATTGAATTGTTATTAGAAAAAAAAGTGCTTTTATTTGGCACTCTCTCACACTCTCACTCTATCAAATTGATACAATTTTGAAGCAACACTCTCACCATTGAAAGAACAACATGATACTATTCCTACTGCATGTCATTTCTTCCTCTATCTACAACAATCTTGAAGCAATGAATCATCCTTGAGGATTCTTCAAAGCTTAAAGGTGATTTTGTTCTATGTTGTCACTCTATTTTCTTTAATATTAAAATTTCACTGCTTCGGGTGTTAATGTTTTGTTATTGATCCATTTGCATCTTTAGCTACAACATTTTATTTTAGAAATCTATTAAATTTTACATCTTTTATAATATTTATCAAAATATTGGCTATTGTGGAGGCAAGAATATCAAAATAGGGGTTGACTAAAACAAGCCCCAAAACATCCAAACCAAAAACATTTTTCTTTTCTTTTGTGTATGCAGGTTCTCCATTGAAGAAGGATAAATGAAAATCTGATTCTATATTTTCATACCTATATTCTAATTTAATTTTCATTTCAATAGTTAAATTGTGTTATTATTTTTATTGTATAATCATTTCTCGTACTATATAGGCTTGGTATTTTCGTTGTTGTGTGTGCGGGATTACATTACAAGTATTATGCACTTTTCACTTCACTTCTATACTCAATGATAGCACATTGCAAGTATGTTTGTGCTAAGTTTTGGTGTTTGAGGTCGAGACTCTCTCCAAGTCACAAAATCATCTTCAAAACCATTACTTTCCATTTCTGTTTGATTTAAGTTGTAATTATTAGTGTGTAGACATGTTTTTCACCAATCCATTATAATTGGATATTTGGCTTTGTAATAGAATGGTTAATATTTTATTTTTAATTATAAACATTTTAAAGAGGATAATTAGGACAATTTGTGGAACTGTCAATTCACCCCAATGTATTAAGTGAAGAACTAATCTCAAAAGTCCTATTTACTTTTTTAGGTCACTTTTTTTATAGTTAGGGTACTATTTTTTGGCTAAGAATCCCATGTATCATGCTTGTACTATGAATGTTGATGTTTAGTATCAATTTATATGATAAATACTTGAGAATGGTAAGGTCTTTTTAGAGAATATTGACACTCTTGATATTTTGTTAGATTTACTTACAAAGCTATTGACCATGGATAATTTCTCGCAGCATAGGAAGGCCACAAGCCTTTCTTTTTTAGTTAATTATATTTGTATTTCTTATGGATTTATTTGCATTGAGTAATTTCATGTGAGAGAATGTTAGGATTAAGGTACCATTTACCTTGTAATCCTATGTATATTTTATGTTTCTCCAATGCTCTTGGAAAGTGTTCTTGGATGCCTAAGTTGTAATTGAAAAATATTATTAATTAATATTCCCCAAGAATCTTAGAATTATTTATTATATGAATTCATGAAGGAGGTGGAGTTGACAGTGGCAGTTATGAATCTTTTTTTAGCAAATTTCCCCAAGTTGGGCATGAGAATTAAGTCATGGATAATCTTGCATGTTGTTGGTGGGTCTCATGTGAGTTGGGTGATGATTTTGAATTCCTAACTTGGGATATCAACCATTATGGAGGATTTAAAATTCAAATGTATGATATATTATTGGTATGAAGGTTATTTTTCTGTCCATTGCTCATTGGGAGTTACATTTACTATTCTTGAAATATTCTCTTCATTTTTGACATGGAAGGTTTTTTATTTTACCATGATTTGATGGCAAATTATTTTGATAAACCATTTAAGGTTTTTCTCTCCTATTTATTTATAAATTTGAGGCATGAGATAGTAGTTTTATAAGTTTATTTTACAAGTGCACAGGAGCTAGCAAAGTGATGTCAAAGTGAAGAGAGTGTCAGTGTGTTGAATGTATCTCTTTGTTGATGATTAGTATATACTTTTCTTTTTCATATGGAGTTTTTTCTCAAAAGGGTTTCTCCATATAAATATTGTGTTCATATGGTTTGTTGATTTTATTCTTATTGTTGATTTTATGTAATCACATAATCATCATATATTAATCCTTGGATAAATAATTATAATACTTGTAAGATAATTTATTGTAATAGTTTTACCTTTTTTCTCAAAAAATACATCAAACTAAAGATATTAAGTATTTCACTATATTGGAGGACCCTCCACATGTTATTGGAATAACTTTTGGAACAAAAACTTATAACTTTACCTCTTGTTAAAATAGTGGATATGTCTAAGGTTACACACACAAGATTAAATATTTATATGCTTACCATCAAATACATTACCACTTTATGGATAGATGAGTTACATTGAAATATATAATTTAATATATTATTGATCAATAGATGATGCAAGTTGAGGAAAATCAAGTGAACAACATGGTGAGGATTATTTTAATACTAGTGATGATAATTTTATGGATTTTCATGTGAATTAAACATCATATGATGAGGTTACACATATCTATATCAAATAATGTCACCATAAAGAAAAATAGAATATAAAGGTATTTTTTGAACCCATGGATAGTCCCATATGGGCATGGATTACAGTGAGCACATTGTAATAGACCCATTAGATAGTGATGGTTTTGTTGATTAATTTCTTTCCTGTCTCTCTTATTACATGATGCATATTATTTTTTGGTTCTATATTTATAATGTGTTGTTTTTATGTTCTTAGTTGGTATATAGAACATGCAAGGACACCTTTAGTGGTCCATGTTTCAACACAAGTAACTTTGAACATGTTTTGTCTATTTCATTATTTATTCTTCCTTATGTGTTGTTTATGTATTTTATATTATGTTATTTCCTATAAGTATGGAACAATTCAAATATTGAGTGATAGGAAACCACTCTCATCATTTTGACCAAAATAATAATTTTTGGGGTTTCTATTTTTTATTTGGACTTTTTGATGGCCATATTTTTGGTGCTCCTCATTCATCACATATTTCATTATCTTATGTTTCCTTTTTTCTTTGGAATTTTCTATTATTCCATATTTTTTTGGAACTAACCATATTTATTTCTCATTTCACCTTCTATTTTATGTCTAATGTATTGTGTATGTTCATTACATATCATAATTTCCCAACTAAGAGGGCATCCCCTACAACTTATGATTCTTTGCTAACATATGTTTTTGATTATCAAGTTTACCTCTTATGATCACATGTATATTAGGATTACACTTTTTCAATGCTTTTCATGTTGGAAATTTGCATTTTTATTCTCTCATGTCCTTATCTAGTACCTTGGCTATTATCACTCGATTATTGCCTCTAATATTTTGGGAACCTAGTTTCCCCTTCTTACATGCACTTCATATTGTATACATATTTTATGATATTCTCTTGGTGTTTACATGTTTTATCTTATTTTTTATTACTAATTTATCATCATCAAGGGTACTTGTTCACCCCTATACACATGATTTTAACTATGTATCTTACATTTACCTATGCTTTGATGACATTATCTATTAGCATTTTTTTCTTTACCTAATTGGGAGCACCTCTCTTCCTCTTTCACATATTTTTTCATTATCATATTTTATCATGTTGTTACATATTTGTCACATGATTATTATATAAATGTTTTTAATTCCTAAGGGTTTTACATGATCAAGTAATTTTCTTATCTTCTCTAATTCACTGCATCCTTTATATGTAGCTAGTTGCAAAGGACATATAGATTTACTAGAATTCCCTTGATGAGTATGGTTGCAATGATGATGCAGGAGCATCTAGGCGTACCAAGCAATCTTGGACAACCAAAAATATTTTAAAGTTGTCTTCTTGTGTTTTGTTTTGATTTTTAGTTGTAGGCTCGAATTATTGAAATTCTCGGCTCCTCCAACATAGTAGAATTGTGGGAAAATTAACTTATTAATTGATTCAATTTTAATTTTTTTTTAAAGATATTTAATTTTACAAAAATAAAAATCTCATACCCAAGCTTGGAGTGGGCATTTAATATTATTTGTAACTCCAATTTGAAATTTGAATTTGTATTTTGTTGCGAGATAGGTAGGGTGTTGAGGGAGAGTGGAGATAGTAGGTTGGAGACAAGGAGGGAAAAATTGAATTGCACACTGAATGCACATGACAAGAAGAGGAAATCCATGCCAGGAAGGAGTAATGATCATTTTGGAGGTTTGACTAGCATATTATTATTTTTGGGGAAAGAGAAAATATTTGTCTGGGTCGTGACTGTGAGACACAGTCTCAATAAAATGGCTATAAATTTCTCATATGATAATGAAATCAAGATTTTCCAAATGATTTGAAAAGTTGGGAATGAGGTGCACCAAACCCATAAACCGTTTTAGAAGATTTGAGAAAATGAGGGAGTAGAGATAGACAGAGTGTGGTGGATTTTAGAAGATTATAAAATTAGAAACCATAGGGGAGAAAGAGTGGAGTAAAACATATAGAGATCAGCATGGAGTTCAAGAGAAAGGTGTAGAGATTTGGAGGGGAAGTATGAAATTTTTTTGGAGTAGAGAAATGAAGCTACAAGAAGAGCCTATTGTGCAGATTTGAATCCATGATGTTTTGAATAATTTATGTATTTATCTCATGCTGATTGAATGTAATAAGAAAATATTTAGTTTTGTTTGCATTTCTTGGGTTTTATGAATTATTTTTTTTGCAGCAAAGATATGTTTCATTGTGAATTTGTGAACAACAATTTGTGCTTTTCATCAATGGTATTAGAGCAAAAAAATTAGGAGGAAAGATGAAAGAGAATACTAAATTACTAATGTGAAGGTGCAGGATGAGAGGAACATAAAATTTCCAATGAATAAGGAGCAGAGGTGGATCCAAGATAGACACAAAGTATAAATTTTTTTATGAGATTCACTCATGAAATGTTTCTTTTCTATCGTGGGTGTCTGATGCAGGAGCATCCATGGTTGATAGGCTATCCCACATCAACAAAAAGAGTTAAATTTGAATTTTATTTTGCAATTTTTGTTGTGAGTTGAATTTCATGTTTTTTGTTGTGAAGTTCAAATTTTGGATTTCATTTGGGATGTTATGGAATACTGAAATTTAATTTTGAAATTTGGAGTTAATTTGGAGAAAGCGGGATAGGTGGAGATAATGGAGAATATGTTTTGAAAGAAAAAATCTTGAAAAAGAAAGTGGGGGCGTGGGTTTCTTGGAGACCTCCAATCAAATTTGTAACTCCAATTTTAAATTCCAAGACTCCTAAAAAATAGGGAATCAGGAGGTGGGTGCCCAAGTTTGGAAAAGCTGATTTTTGCTTTCATTGAAAAACAGGAAAATAATTAAAGCACTTTTTTCCACTCACAACAAGTTGAAAATCCTATTTTATTCAATTTTATTGATGGAAATTAATTTAATTAAAGGATTTCAAGAGGTGGGTGTGGATTTCTAGAGATTCTTTTGGAATGAAAGAAAATTCAATTGAAATGAACTTGCATTTGCATTTCATGTAAACTGGAGTTGTTTATTGAGAGAAAATTTTGATTTTTGAGTTTAGTTTTTCTAGATTATAGAGGAAGACTCATGAAGGCGTAGCATACCTCCATAAAGGTGATTTCATGGTGTTGTTTCATGTTGAAGGCTGGTTGCAGAGGTTTAACATCAACAATAGTTGCATATTGAAGTATTGGGATTGTTGTGAGAAGTTGTGGATACAGGAACTAGAAGAAATTATGTTGTTTGTGTTTAATTTTTTGTTGTAAATATTTTGTATTTGAGTTTTCCTAGAGTCTTGTAAGGGATTTTTTCATCCCGGTGTCCTCTTGGACTGATTGTAATTCCATTTGCATAGTTTAATTGAGTTTGAAGTTGTTGGTTGCAAGTTGTAAACCAAAGAACAAAATTGTTGCAAGAATTTATTTCCCGTGAAGGAGTGTTTGCCAATAGTTATGTGAGCTATTTTAATTTAATTTCCATTTGAATATTTTATTTTATTTAGCTCCATACATCAAATGACCAATTCATGATAACATCCATTTCTAGATAGAATCATGTTACTTCTTTTGTACTAGGAAGAATCGTATTTATATACCAAGAAGAATCCCTTACAATTTTTACTTTGTTTTTATCATTGATATTTTAAGAAATTATAGTTTATTACCTATTTCGAATAATGGTAGATCCTACTCATTATATTTTTTTGTAGGTTCTAAGACAAGGCACTCACTTCAAGGAGAGTGTTTGAATTTGATGTCCTTGTCTATATACCTTTTATGAGTGTCAAGTATTTACTTTCATGTTAACTAATTGGTTTACTTTGATATGCATATTCATAGTAGTCCACATGCAAGTCAAAGTGGGGAGGGGGGGTTGTAATGGTATAAAATGCATACCCTATAATTTTCCCCTTTTATTTTAGACACACTTTGACTAATTATTTTTAATGTAATGACTACCATAAAAGTGGCATGTTTCAAGACAAAAGCTAGCAAAAAACTTGATCCCTACCTGATTCCATCTACACATATCCATAAGGATTGGTCCTAATTCCTATTTGATCCAATTGCTATCCTAGGTCAAACCCATTAGTCTAAATATAATTTAGTTTAGTTTAAAAAATTCAAAAATGACCTTAGAACATTAAATACTCAAATTTAAATTTGTGCCCTCATCAATTCCCTTAACTAATTGTTATGAGCCAACTTGAATTTAAAATTCATTAACTTGTGTGTTAAGATGTATTTAAGGACAAAACCTAATCCGTTTATTTCCATCAAAGAGAGAATCATAGAGCATTCATGAGAGAATTGAAATTAAATTATAAAATTATATTAGTTACCCAAGTATTACTACATTCTTGTTTGTTATCTTTGATCATTTTCAATAAATCATTAAATAAAAAAGTGGGGTTTGAGAAAAGGAGAGAATTCCTTAACCAAAAAACTCCTAAATGGTGTTTATCAACACTAATTATTTCATAAACAATTAACAAACATTAAGTTGAATACACTTCTAGGGACAATTTTTTTAGATCACTTCTATGTACATAGTTCATAATGTTCATGTAAGGTTCATATATGTAGTTAAATATCTAATATGGTTAATTTGTTACACATGTATTTGAACCTATTCAAATTATAATAATGACCTAGCTCATATTTTTTAATTCTACTTTGAACATATGAAATAATAAGCAATTTTGAGTTATAGCTCAAAAGTTATAATCAAAGCAATGAACATCTATATATCAACCTTTAAAAGTAGCTAAGCACTTTTCTCCTTTTGATTTCTAATTTTATAAATTATTTCATATGATATGTCACATATATAAATTAAGTTAATTCAATTGTACTACATTTTATATTAATAGAACCTAATTTTAGGAAAAAAATGTTTTTTCTTTAAAATAATGCTACCCTAAATTTAATGATTCATTGTAATGCCAAACTAACCTCTACAGTTTGCAACATCATTAAGAATTTTTTTAATTAATCAAGTCCTGCTTTGTGCTCCACTTTATATTACAATAGTTCTATGGTGAATTAAAGTATTGGTATTAGTTTCCTTGATAGATATTCATATCAATTAGGGATAGAGCTTCAATATGAATCAATTAAATCCCCTTAGGGGTTAGGGGTAGTTATCATGTAGAGTTTCATGCAACATCCCTCATGTCAACACTACACATTAAATCATGACATAATTAAACCATAACTAACAAAAAAATTTCTATGAAATAGTAATCATTTTTTATTTATTTTTTATGTACATAAATTGATAGAAATATAAAGAAGATAGAAAATAATGTGGTGAAAATGTGTAGAAAACACTTAGTTGAATATTTTATAGATGAAGCATTAAGATAAGGCTTTGATTATAGGGAAAAATCCATGGTTAAGTGTGTTTGAGTTGAAGTAATACTATGATGAGTGACCTCTTGAGGAGTCTTCGTTCTTCACCCTTTTGAGCAGTCTTCGTTCTTCATCCTTTTGAGCATCACTTATTCAAGGAATGTCAAGTGGAGCATTAATTATCATGAGAGATGGGTTATTTTGAACCAATACTCATGAATCATGATTCAATGAAGATAAATTAAGTCAAAAATGATGTAAGAGAATTATAGTAATATTTCACATAATTTTATACACTATAGTAGCACCACTTATATCAAAATCAATAAGTTAATGATCTCTAATTTTAATGGTTCATACAAAAAAATACGTGTTGAAGGTTTTATAAAAGGGGTGGCAAGCTAAGTGGGGATTGATTTTAGGGAAAACTATATAGTTAAGTGTGCTTGATTTAAAGTATTATTAAGACGATTGATTTCCTAAGAAGTTAAATGCTTCACCCCCTATGAGCATCACCTACATGTTATGAGTGCTAAATGGAACATCGATGCTAATGATAGATGTGTTATTTTGAATCATATACATGAAATATGGTTCAATAAAGGTTGACATGAAATGGTGTAGAAGAATCTCAATAAAATTATGAAAATAATTTCATACAATTTTGAAACACTAAATTATATGTAGATAATATAATTTTTTCTTTCATATATTTGAAGAATCAAGTTTTTAAAGAAAACTATGTAAAATATATTTCATACTAATGATGGATCATGGAATGTTATTTTAAAAGAATGATATTAAAACCTTCTACAAATTATTTTCTAAAAAGTTGAGTATGAAAATATTATGCTCTTAATATTTCATACATTGAACAGTCATGAATATAATTTTTATTTTAAAATTCTTATGTAATAATTTCTTCCATGTAATACATCTAACTCTTAATAATTAATTGAATTATTCCCATTTATTTTTTATATTGGTTATCTTGTTGTGGCTCAACTAGTACAAATACTTGTTTCACACAAAACTTACCATAATTTATTCATGTTGACTATAAATGTAAATAGACATATAACCAAGCTTTGGTAATTCTAGAGAAATAAAAGAACCCTCGAATTAGTTTAGGTTGGTCTAAAGTATAAATAAGGAAAAAATTGCAAACTAAACTGCAAATTAATTTATGAGTTGAGATAGATATAAATGAAAATTAATGGGATTGTGAGTCCTCAGTTATTTCAAAGTAGTTTAATGGTCTTGTCCTTGGGTTAATGGATATTTTGTGATGGAGAAAAATTGATAGATTGATATGAATATTTATTATATTTAGGACAAATTCATGCTTGTAATCCAGTCCTTCTAACATAGTCATGTCCTATAGGCACAAACCTATTTGTTGCACCTATTGATATTTAAATTTTGTTCACTTGTTCATTTACCTACATTTGGGATAAATTAGGTGGTGAAGATTTCCTTGCGGGCCTCTTGATGGGGGAAAAATATG